>CM039680.1:13654016-14071516 GCA_022537955.1 Schmidtea mediterranea
AACAGAGAAAATATACTACGATTTGGTTAAAAATGACTGCATCTTGAATAGAGAAAAAATATTAAAAACAAAAATGGCAATGGCAATCACAAATCCAGATAATGCAATTCCATTATTACCACTCAAGAGGATATTTGGAAGAATCGTCGGAGAAGTTATGTATACGTATAAATGCGAGAAGACATGCGAAACTGCCAGAGATTCAACAATCCAGAGATAAATGCATAAACGAATTAAGAAATTAATGCATAAGGAAAAATCAGATTCGACTCAACCGGTAACAAGGATGATAAACCCAGAGAAATTTATACCCCAAACATGGTTCAGTTGCAAAGTAACGTATATGGACCATTATATCGAAATAAGAGACGGAAGTTGGTTACAGTTTCCAACCCGAGTAATGATAGCACCACCAAAAAATATTTGGGACTAACAGAATGGCTAGCGAAGCAGAATTCAAACCGTGATATATCGCAGATGGAATATTACCAAACGAAAGATCTGGGAACGAGCCAGAGAACATTTATTATTTCCAGCAACAAAGGCAAGCAATATTATCCAACATTGTAACTATAACGGGAGGGTAAACAACTATGGAGAGAAACCCAACTACGAATTGTTACTATCACCAGACCATTTTCAACACGCTACAGCAAACATATGAAAGCCATGTGGGGAAGATTCTTAATCTTCGCGACAGATGATGCAGAATTGGAATAATACTTATCATTCAAATCGCTAAGAGTAATCATAACCACAAATCGTTGCATGTTTCGATATCCTATAAAAGAGAGAGGAAATTAACTGGAAAAATGGCAATTGGATTCTTGCCGTTTTTAGCTAAGACCAATGGTGTTACCATGGACACTCAAAAGATATTCACAGATTAAAAAGACTAGTATGGAATCTAACTAAAATGATGCGTTACCGATGAAGAAGTCGGACTAAAAATTTAAAGCAAATAATGAGATTAGAAGCCGCAGGAAAACCAGAAATGAAGCGACAGAAAACGAGTACTTGGAGACGGTATGGAATAAATTTCAGAGATGATATAGCAGCGACAACGGACGAAACCAAGGGAGGAACGCAGATGCTAACTCAAGAACAACCTCAAACAATGGGAAAATCGAAAAAACAAGACATAGTGGACATTATAATACATCCACCACCAGTATATGAATGTTTAAGGAAAAGGCAAACAACATCAGTAGAGAAACCGCACCAGTCGAAAGACACGTACCGGACACCAAGATCAACAACATTGCCGAAATATTTATCCAAGTACCATACAACCGAATTGGGCAGATTAGCTACCAGAACATAGCAAAGGATCAAGAAGTGTGGATCAGCATCCAGAAACTCGAAACTATAAGCTGAGTTACAGAACGTGTAGCTGGACCAACATTAACGGCTTATACCCATAGAAATAAAAATGAGGGTAGAAATAAAAGCAATGATTGATACGGGAGCAAACATATCTCAGCAATAAAAATGAATTAAAATACCCGGAAAATTGTGGCCATGTATAGAAGAACTAACATGATATGTATAACTTGCAGCAAAGGAATCCGGTAGCGTTATCGGAAAAATCTGGTCGATAATAGAATATAAAAATGTAAAAAATAAACACGTATTTAGCAGTCATCCAGGAAACTGAGCGCAGAGATTGTATAATTGGAAACCGATCTCATGCCAGAATTACTAAAAGAGATAATAATAGAAAATAGGATCAATGGACTGAGAGATAAAAAACCGGACGAATATGTATGTTGAAATCAGAAGTGAGATGCTCAGAGAAAATAGTAGTTGCCAAAGGACGCCACAAATGATTTGTTATGTGGAAAGTAAACGAGGAGAAACTAGAGTGAAATTGATTTTTGAACCTTAATCACAATTCGAGAAAAAGAAAGAATTGCCTTGCCAGAGAAATAGTGTATGTAAATGATAACAGTAAAATCCGATCAACATTACAAATTCTTGACGAGGGAAGATAAAGTTATCTACGAAAACGAACGATGGGAAAATAACACCAATGATGGACATTGAAACTTCCCAACAACAAAAAACTGCAGGAACGAGGAAAATTATTGGACTATCACAGTCAGCTACTAACGAAGCGGAAAAAAAGAGCAACTACAAAAACTGCTAATGGAATTAAAGAATATATTTGCAGCTCCGACTTAGATCTCGGTACAAGCGATGTAACGCAACACACGATACACTAACAACGATTACCCCCAATAACACTTACGCGCCATATCGATTGGCGGAAAGCTCAAAAATCAGAAGCAGAGAAAAAGTGCAAAAAATGGTTAGACTCAGGGAGTATCGAACCAAAGTTGCTCGCCATGCAATTCCCAGTGTCATTGGTAAAGAAAAAAGACGGAACCAACAAAACGTTTCTGTAAATAGATTATCCGCACGACTCAATTGCGGTAACAAAACGGATACATACCACTACCAGATATAAAGGAAATTTACAAACGTTGCACGGGCAGCCTATTTTACATTCGTTAGTTTTAAAAATGGTTATTGGCAAATAAAGTCAAAAAGGAGGACAGGGAAGAAAACTGCTTTACAATTGGGAAAGACTATATCAATTCAGAAAATGCCTTTTGACTAACCAACGCACCAGCTTCATTCCAGAGATGTATGAATTTTGTAACTCACGGCATCAAACAATGTATGGTATATATTGATTGATTTACTAATTTATTCTAGCACCTTCGAGGCAACATTTAAAAGATATCCGTAATGTATTCGTTCGACTGAGACAATGGAAAATTGAAATTGAACCATCAAAATGCGATTGGGCAAAGGAAAAAGTCACCTTCTTAGGACACATTGTGTCGGCCGGAAAGGCAAAGACCAGATCCAAGGAAACATCGAAAAGATTAAAAAGAATTGCCCTGCCACCAAAGACAGTCACACAAGTGCAAGAATTCTTAGGGCCTTATGTGGGTGGGGGTGATATTATCAAAAAATTCATCAAGAGATTATGCAACCATCGCGAAACCAATACAAGAGGTTAACCAAAAAAGATACCCCGTTTTATTATGCGGAAGAGTAGGAACAACAAACAGCCTTTGGAAAAACACTCAGAGATAACTAATATCAGCACCAATACTCGTAACCCAGATTTTAAGAAACCGTTTTTGTTAGCAACAGACGCAAGTGGGATATGCGTCTGGAGCAGTCCTAGGACAATGGGATGACAGAAAAGGAACGAGTATGGATATTACAGTCGGAACGTTCAAGAAACACGAAAAAGAATTACTCGGTGACCGAGAGAGAAGCATTAGCAATAATCCAAGCTATTAAACACTTCAAATATTATTATGCGGGTCACGAGGATATATATCACGGACTGATCATCAAACCATTAGTATGGCTAGGCCAACATAAAGAAGCCTCTAGTAGATTAATTGAGATGGGGCGATGCAGTTGGCAAAGAATACTCACCTTTACATAAAATTCAAATCAGGGAAAAAGCCAACCTAACGCAGATGTTATGTCAAGATTTGTATTTGGAGGCGCAACTGATGGATCAGGACGTAAGACGCATATGCATATCATCGCCAGGAAGATATTGAATTTCACAAAACTGAGAAGATGAACAGAAAGAAGACGAAGAGTTGAAAACCATAATCGAATTCATTAGAAAACGAAAACGATATGGAAAATCTTCGACAACAATAATAAATTGAGAGAACATATGAAAAAACACAGACATCGATACACCAATAGAGAAGGGATGGTTATTATTAATGGATGGTGAGAAACGGACTCATGTTTGTTTACCAGAAGAGTAGACGAAAAAGAGGTATTGATGCAATACCCACGATGGAAAACTGGAGACACATTGTCAGCAAAAAAGGACGGAACAAGGACTGCGGTTCAAAAATATTATTGGCCAAATATCGGAAGAGGATGTAAAAGATGGATAAAGAATGTCTGAATATGTGCAACCAGAAAAAGCACCAGGAAGTAAATTGAAGGCACCATTAAAGCCCAATGCATTCCACCAGAACAATGACCGTATGATTGCAATGGATGTCGTAGGGACCCTTACCCGAAACCAACGTATGGAAATATCTACATATTAGTAAGTAACAGATTATTTGTCAAATTCCCCAGAAGCCAGGTCGGCAATACCAGATCAAAAAGCCAGAACAAAGCGAGAATCCTAGTAGAGGAAATATGTTGTAGATACGACACACCCCAAACAGACCTAACTGACCCAAGGAACCACTTTATGAGCGAATAATAGAGGAAAGTAAACGAATTAACTTCAGAATGCGAAGCTGAAACAAATAATATACACCGTACCATCCGCAAACAAATGTCAAACCGAACGATTTAAAAACGGGGCCCATATTAATAGAAATTGATGTCCAATTATGTAAGCAGACACCAAAAAGATTGGGATAGATATTATAAATTCTATGCCTTATGGCTTATAGAATGTCAATACACTCAGCAACCAAAATGAGTCCATTTCCAAATAATGTACGGCAGAGATGTAACATGCCGATAGACTTAGAATATCAAACCACCAATATCACTAGTATATGGAAATTGATTATTGATTATGTAACCCAGGATTCAAAAGAGCGAATGCAAGAGATCTGGAAAAAACAGCCAGGTATTGAATATTAGCATTTAATCAAGAGAGCTACAAAAAGAGTACATAACAAAAAGCGAGATGTGACTGAGCATAAACTTCATCGAGATGGCGTAATATAGCAACCCAGAAATTATCCCAGGAAAGTAGCCAGAAAATTACAAAGATGTGGTAAAAGGACCGTTACGAGATTGATGTACGTAAACGAGAACAATGCTCGAGTTAATGTCAACAACCCACTCACTAAGACCTATCATACGTAAACTGTGAGCAGATGTAAAGCGATACCGAGAACAATAAACAAGGAACCAGAAAATCGAAGGTATGCCAAACAGATCACAACTCAACAACTAAGTATAAACGGACTAAACAATGAGTCGAAAGATAGAAACGACACCGAATTAACACAGCAGTAGGAACCTAAAACCAGATGAATCGAAATAACCCCTAAAAACGCGACGCAAAGATAATGTAGACAAGAATGGATATAATAGTAAAAGCTATCAGAGAAATTAATGCCAGAATGGGTTCGAAGGGAAAAAGGATGGATGAGAATAGTAAAACAAAGCGGGAAAATCGCAATGGATTATGCTAAAGCAGCTATAAGACCCAACCAGAAATGCGACCGTATTAAAGAGCAGCTATACCATGATATTCACTATGCAGATGTAGAAGGGAACGTACCTTTACAATATTGCAGCAGTACAACACCAGAAAACACTCAAAGGATAATAGATATATTCAATTTATGCAGAATGCGGACAACGCTCAAAACATACCCAACGAAGAGGGAACAAACACCATTAATGTTCGCAGTTCAGCAGATGGCCTCTACAACAGTTCTGAGAGAACTACTGAAAACAGGATCATCGTTCAAAGAAAAAGACAATGGAGGAAAAACAATGCTACTACACTATGCCACTAAAATCCGACAGGCAAGCGCAATTTAAAATTTATAACCAGTAATGCGACAACAATAGAAAGAGAAATGATGGGTAAAACAATCCAAACATTATGGGAGCTATCGACGCCAAACAAGACCGAAAGCAGAGCCAAACCTGATGAAATGGACCTACGAAAAGTTCAACCACTCAAAGTATTCAACATTAAATTATATGCGTAAAAAAACAGGAAACGTCCTATTAAAGAAACGATATACGCTCACTATCCCTTCCCAAAGACAATAAAAGCAATGTTGAAGTGGAAGCACTAAAAATTCACCAATCATCCGAAAAAAGCAATACTGAAATCGGAGATAAGAAAGGTAACACTATTGATAATAATACACAGATGGCATCGAAAGCAAAATAAGCATTTCAAGCGAGCAAAACAGAGATAAAAGAGATGGACGATATAAAAGCGAAAATAATAAAAGTATACGAGGAAATAATTGAAATAATAATGTCGAGGACGACATTAAAGGAAACCCCGGATGGCGAATAATGATGGAGAAGGAAGTGGTGACAACAGCAAAAACCAAAGATGCAATCAAAATACTAGAAGACGAAAACAAATCCGCACAACAAGAGAAAAAGGAATCATCCACAAGGAACTCGAGAAACGAACAACAGCAATAAACGAGGGAAAACGGAAACAGGGGATATGCCACTACAACCAAAGGAAAAATCAAAACCGACCGACCCTGCTTACAAAAAAATAATGATATTAATCAACGTCCTCAAGTTAACGGAAGCTACGAAAACATCACAAAAGAAGTAAAAATCGTTTAGAAATACGAACAATAAATGAGAAAGGAAGCTGCAAGCAAAGGAATATAGCTTACAACTGACGATGAATACAAGCATAAGTTCAATTCGAACTTCAATAGGAAAACAGGAAAGCATAAGAAATACGGTCCGAAAACTCATCATCATGTCAACCACACCAAAGATGTATGTAGAGATTGCTACAGAAGATAGAAAACGCTAAAAATCCAAGTAAGCCAGGAATAGGCAAAATTGCGAATAATAAACAGAGGAATAGAAACGATCAACAAGATGTTACAAAAACAAATATTATCGCATTGTTGAAAATTGAATATGAAAGCGGAACAGAAATGTGAATGGGATAGCCTAGAAGAAATGCGGAATATGTAATATGTGCAACAATGATATAATAATAACGTAGCACACTATCCAAAAACTCTGGGAGGAAAAGTTCACAACACCAAATGAGAAAACCTTAATCAACGACGAGCACGAGGAAAAACAAGGAAATAATAATAAAAGTGGAAGCAGATCCAAAGAGTGGAGAAGAGATAAATAGTCGAAAAACATGGGCAAAGAACCCATACAAAAAAGTTTGTATATTCGAAACTAAAAAGAACGGCAACGAATAAATGACGAGAATCAAAATGTCAATCAAACGATGATATCAAGAAACCCAAAAATTACCGTATTCCAACTAAAAGAAAGCGTGGAACAGTACATAGTACACGTTTCAGAAAGGAAGAGATGACTACTGGAAATCAATTAACCAGGAAGTTACTAGAAAGCAATTACGACAAAACGTCCAGAAAGGAAACAAAAAGAGAAACCGTACCAACGACAGATCAGAGAAAGTAAGCAGTAATTAATAAACATAGAGTCCAAATTGCAGCAACGAGGAAGAAAATAGTAATTGAGAATACAGGTGAAAAACCTACACGAAAATCTGCATATACGAAGCTAAAGTAAAACGAAACAGTAAACAAAAAGAATCCAATTAGATAAGCAAAACTATAAAGAATCGAAAGTATCGCATACCGACGAAAAGGAAACTTGGAAAAATACGTAATAAACATTCAAAAGGGGAAAACTCACGAACATTGAGAACAATAACAAGGAAACCACTCAAGTCAAATGCGACAGATCAACCTATAATAAAACAATCTAAGCAGAGAACAAGAAACGAATACATGGAAAAAAGGAATGATAATGGATGATAGCCACCTTTTCAATCCACGAAGCATTTACACTCCAGAAAGCACTTAAAAAATGTACAACCAAAGAAGGAATAATGGGAAGACAACCAAAGCAAGAAGCAAATACAACATTGCCAGCCTAATGAAAAAGAATACATATTAAAAATGATCTGGATAACACAGCAATAATTAAGCAGCGTATGATGCTGATAGTAATTTCAATTAGTAAGAACTACCAAATGCAGAAAGAAGTCAGCGAAGAAAAGATTATGGACCAGCGTGTTGAAAAAAATTCAAATTATGACATCGAATTAGGACAATATGATGTAGAAAGAACTGAGGAATACGAAATCATAGGAAATTTCTAGCACAAGCGGACTCTGGATAAAAAGAACCGCCCATTAAATCGAAGCACAACAATGCGTCCAATGAATCTGATGTTATACCAGATAATGAAGAAAAATACGGCGATATACGGACATTCGCGTAATAGAGGTCCCCGGAGACGATGGTGTAAAACGAGAAAAGGAACGTGATTATAGTGTAAAATATTATGTTAGATAATATTTAGTAATAGTATGTATACTTATAAATATCGTACAAAATGCGTTAGAGATAGTAGCAAACAGAAATGAATGCCGATGAATTAATGTAATATATTTATAAACCAACAGATGAATCCGAAATAATGTTTATATCAACCAAATCAAGTGAGAATACCACCATTCGCAGAAGGAATACAACAACCAGCAGCTGCCAATGTACTATAGAGATTGTAGAATTAAATCAAGGAATATACCAAGATCAAGGAATCGAGGCAACGTGGAGACGACAATGTGAATTAATGACATTAATAACAAACAATGCGCAAACGCAGTGGACAAATACTCATCTAGTGCTAACAGAAAGTGTGAACAGAGGGCTACAACAAGCCATAAGACTAGAAGAGCAGCAGAGAACAATACTACAATTACAGAGAATAAACGAGCAATTAGCAGATCAAGTTAGATGGCAAGCTGACGAAATTAGAAGACTACGTAATAATCAACAGCACGTAGATCCAGCAAGTTGGGTGGAATGGATAGCATCCATGCCAGAATTCACCCCAGAACCGGATTCAACAGTAGAGTAAAAATAAAGCGTACCGTGTAAATATGTATAAATAAAGCAATAGAAGTAAAGCAACGTCAAGTAATCAGAAAATTTTTGTAGATATGCAGACAATCATCAAGAGAATTAGAGGAAGCGAGAATCCATCCGAAGCTACGAGACGAATAATGAAAAATAAGATTAGAACGGTGAACGATATCAAGGAAAGACTAAAGTGTTGTAAATGTAAAGAATTACTGATTGGAGCGAGACAGACGAAATGCGGATGCAGGATATGCACAGAGTGTACGATAGAAGTGATAGAAACACAAACAGAAAAATGCCCCGGATGCGACGAGACGATTGAAAGAGATGAAGACCCTACAACAATGGATAAAGCCACCAATAAAGAGATCAATAATCTATTAGTTCAATGCCGAGTAAAAGAATGCGAATGGAAAGGACTTATGAAGGAAGCCGAAAATCACGCGAATGAATGCGAATATAACGAGATATTATGCGAAAAATGTCAAACCATCACAACGAAAAAGACGATAAAAGACCATCACAAAATATGTATCAAGAGGGAGGAAAAATGCGAATTCTGTGGAGTCATCGACGAATGGATAAAAATAGAAATGCAACATCGGAATCCAAAAGAGGAACAAATATGCGATCAATATGAAGGAGTATGCGCAAATAACTGCGACAAGAAAGATAAAGTCAAACTAAAGGAACATTGGAACGAATGTAGCGGCAAACCAGTCAAATGCCCGTTAGAATTATTCAATTGTCAAGCGCAACTACCAATTGCGGAAATGCAAAAACACATGATGGAAAATAGCATCGAGCATACCGAATTATGATGAAAACGATAGGAATGTTGGCATGGGAAGTAAAAAGCCTACGAACAGAAAATGATGCACAAAAAGCAATAATAAGAGAAATACTAGAGTCCAGAAAGAATTTCGAGAAAAGCCAAGGAGACACACTCAAGAAAATGGTCGAAATGGAAAAGAAAATGCAACAGATGACCAACAACATAAAGGAACTAGAAACCAACAATTTTATAGCCAGAAATATCTTACAGCACCATTTATATGGAAATAACCGAATTCGCAGAAAAGCTACAGAGAGCAAAAGATGGAACACAAAGAATTCTAGACAGTCCACCAATATACAGTTGGGAAAATGGATACAAATTGGCATTAGATTATATCCGAATGGAGATGGGAATGCAACGGGCACCCACATCAGTGTCTTCATCAGAGTAGGAAGAGGAGATTACGACGAGCTATTAACATGGCCTTTTAAACAAAATATGATATTAACAATGAAAGGACAAGAGGACTATCGCAACCAATCAGAACAGGAATGAACCACAGATGGGAAGACCAACAACCGACTGGAATACAGCAATTGGAACACCACGTTTCTATCCACAACAACGATTGAGAGGAGAAGGATTCTTGCGAGAAGATAATCTATATATAAAATTAGAAGTAGAGAGGCCGGACAAGACGTTGTAAAGGGAGAGAGAAAGTGTAAATAAAATGTAAATAAATAATAAAATCAAATAAAAAATCAAAAAATTACAAATAACCAGAAAAATCAGAAAAACAAAAATCCAAAAAATAATGACAATATTTAGATGGCAAGCGGAATCAGCGAAGAGATAACAATACAGATAAGAGAAGGATCGGATTCGATATGGACGAGACTTTGGAAAAAACCAGAAGAGGAAGAGAAAATTAATACACTTGCAGCAGCAATTATATACTATAAAGACTACGATGGAACAAGACGGCCAACGCAAACCATAAAAGCGATATACTCACAAATGAGAGTGAGAAATGAGGAGCTGAGAAAAGAGGAACAGAGATATTTAACGTTTAAAGATAATAAAGTATTTACCCGACCAACAAAGCAAAGAAATGGCTGCACAAGGATTTTACTTTACGGGAACATCAGAACTACCAGATGAAGTTACCTGTATCTATTGTAAAGGAAAACTCGCAAAATGGGAAAAGGGAGAGACAGCTAAACGAGAACACCTGAGGAAATTCCCAACCTGCCCATTTAGAATTAATATCGATGTAAGGAACCAAGCGATGAATAGATCAGAAGGACTTCGACAATCAGAAATAGACAGTGATGAAAAGGGAGGCGAGAAAAAGATAACGATAATAAAGAATTTCGAAGATCCAACAGAATTAATATGGGAAAAAGAGACTATAAACAGAACATTCGAAGAGAGAATTAAAACCTTCAAAGGAAACCCAAGAGCGGCAGAATTTGCGAGTCAAGGATATTGCCAAACAGCCAGAGGAATAATGTGCGAAGGATGTAAAAATCAACAGCCAATACCAGATCAGAATGTCAAACAACTAAAACATAAAGGAAAATGCATGTATAAACAAGAAAAAGAGTCAAAGAATATCGAGATAATAATTTCCAAACCAGCAAATAGAAGATATCTTAGATCGACCAAAAACGAGAACCATAATGCTATTATCAGGAGTGGATACTCAAAAAATGAGGAAAATAATCCAGGAAAGGTTAGCTAATAAGTTGGAATGGTACGACTCGACACAAGCAATAATCCGAGCAATCAAGCGATATCAAGAAAAACCTAAAGAAAATCGCGAAAAATCAATAATAAAAGAAGCTATTTTGGAGCAGTATCAATGTGTGACATGTTGGCAGAAACATGTAGAAATAATTTATATGCCTTGTGGACATATGGTCACATGTGAGGCATGCGGGATAAAAGTCAATATATGTCCAGTATGCAGAAAGCCGATCAACGGGCGGATCAAGGGATTCCGTTTCGCTGATCAGTAATTAAAAAAGGAAAACAATGTGTAAAAAGTGTAAATAGAGATAAACGAAAAAACAAAAAAAAAATTATAAAAACTCAAAACCACAAAAATACGAGATGATGTAAAATTATGATAAAATTTAGAGATGAGTGAAAAGAGAGAATAACCGATTATTAATATTTAGAAAACAATTATGAATCCAAATGAGACAAAAGAAATTGTAAGAGAGGCTGAAGAGACGAAATCAGCAACCAAAGATCAACCAGAGTCAATAAAAGTAATAAATGAGGAAGTAGAATTATGGAAACAAAGGACGTTGCAATTAAAAGAAATGCTATTAATCACAGAGGAAGAATTAGCACAAGAGACGCAAAAAACGAAAATGATGAAAGAGAAGTGGGAAAAACAACTAGAACAAAAAATAATCTATCCAGAAGGAAAAGAGAAAACGTACCAAGAACGAGAAGAGGAAATGATGAAGGAATTTATGCAGAACCAAACTAGAATCAGAAATCAAAGGAAAGAGATACAAACTCTAGAGCAAGAGAAGCAAGATCAACAAAATGAAATCGAAAGATTGCGAGAAGTGATAAAAGATAAAGAAGCAGAGATACGAGAGGAAGGAGAGGAAACGATAAAGATTATACAACAAATGCAGGAGGAAATTGGGCAAATTAGCACCCAATACCGAATAGAGAAGACAAAGAGAACCCATTTGGAACAAGCCAAAGAATGGGCAAAACGACAAGCACTCCATTGGAAAGCCAAATGGACGGAAGATAGAGAACAGTCAAGAAGCAATTGGGAAGCACGAATTAGACACTATATCCAGCAAATAGCCGAAGAAGAAGATAGAACAAGAGCGTATAAAGCTAAATGGGAAAATGCGAAAGAGGAAGTCAACAAGCTGAGAAATCAAGGGCCAAAACCATTGAAGAAAGTTAGAGAGCCCAAAGACGATAGACAAGAAAGAATGCTGACTCAGATAACCGATCAAGCAAGAAAATGGCGAATAGAGTGCAGAATATTCGAAGACGCCAACGCAAAACAATCTAGCTATATAGCGAAATTAGAGCAGGAAGTTGAGTATCAACAAACTAGAGTAAAAGAAATGCAAATCGAGCAGGACGAAACTAACCGACAAAGACGAATACAACGAATAAAAACGGAAAAGAAAGAAAGTTGGATTAAATTAGAAGCGAGAAAATGGAAGAACCAGTACCAAGAAGCCAAGAAGGAGATAAGACTGTTACCCAAAAAGATATTAAATATGGAAGATTGGGAGCTATGGGAACAAGTCGAAGTGCAGAAAGAAACAATCGAGGAACTAAACGAGCAGGTCCAAAACTTAGAATTTCGGGAGAAAATCAGACAAGGTACAATAAGAAGGCTCAGGAGACACGAAAAAGAATATGAACAACAATCCAACGATATGGACAAGAGAGCAGCAGAAACGAGAAATCAACTAACCGATGAAAGACGGCAAAACCAACAATTAAACGAGAGGATAACAGAACTCCAGCAGGAGGTGAACGGACACCGAGGAGTTGCTGTATTTAAAGAAATTCAGTTGAGACATCAACACGAAGTCAATGAGCAGTTGAAAGAACAAGTAGAAGCAGAGATAAAAGCAATAAAGCAAGGATATGAGGAGAATGAACAGAATCTGAGAAAAGAGATCGAAAAGTTAAAAGCGTTGGAAAACACGCACCGATTAGAAATACAAGTAGAAGAGTTAACAGAAAATACGGAATATCTTGCCTATCTCTTAGACGAAGAGATTCAAATATCAAATGCCTTGCGTGAAGAGATAAACACCTTGCAAAACCGACCACCAATCCTGCTTATGCCGTTATATCCGACGGAAATGCTAACTCAAGTACCCGCCGAACCCGATGAAGGATTCGGGGAGACGGACGAAACGATAGTGTAAAATCAAAGAGGAAACATTGTAAAAAGTGTAAAAAGATAATAAAAATAATAAAAACGATAAAAAACAAAAAATGGTAATCGATGTATATTTAGCATGAATTTGAACGAAGTAGAAATCCAAATGAATCCAGAAGACGGAAAATACGTACCAAGCCCAATTCAATTAGTAGAACCAATCGAGCAAGACCCACTGAGGTATTACAGTAAAAGATGGAGAGCCGAAAGAAAAGAATGGCAAGAGTTAGTGGAGGAACAAGATTCAGAAATCGCCCGGATAAATCAACAACTAATGCAATATAAACAACTAGCCAATATGATAAAACGAAAACTAACCTCCAGCATGGGAGAGAACAGAAATCAAAAGAGAGAAAATGAACGATTGAGGCGAGAATTAGCCGAAATAAAGACTCGTGTAATCCTGGAAGATTATTGGAAAACTGAAGCAGAACGAATGAGAGATAGTAGAAAGAGCGAACAGAGATATGTAATACAACTAGAAGACAGTTGTAAAGAAGCCAGAGAGATAAAAGAGAGCCATCGACAAGCTCAAGATGAGATTAAAACGCTAACAGAACAGCTCCAGGAAGCGAGACGAAAGCTGGAAAAGCAAACAGCTAAACGAATAAATAGTAAACGTCAACTTAAAAGAAAGCAAGCGAAAGAAATAAATCTTCAGATGAAAATAAATAACCAACAAAGAATAATCAAAGAAAACCAAAAGCGACTAAAAGAACTCCCAAAACTAACCGAGCGATTAATAAAAGCCCAAGTCCTGATAATGAGATTTTCAGAAAATAAAATTAAAGAAGAGTGCGAGATACACTCAACCCCAGAAAAAGAGAAAGAATAAAAAGGGCTAAACTCCACTGTAAATAAACAAAATAATCTTGTAAATAAATATAAAATTGAGTATGTATTCGAAAATAGAAGTTATGAACCCAAACCTGTGGATAATAATGATGATAATAATGAGAAAATGCAATACTGAAAACCCGTTAGAAAAATGCGAGAAATCCCAACCCTTCAGAAGAGAGGACAGCACCTGTGCCGATTACAAAGAAGTTTGTAGTAACCCCAATAATGAGGAATGTCAACAAATAAACCTCCAATGTATGCAATGCCCCACAAAAGAAAACAAGGACGAGTTGAAACAGAACATCGAGAAAACCCAGATAATGGTACAAACCCTACTGAAAAATAATGAAGAGATAGCTAATATAAAACATGAAAACCAAGAGATAAAGAAAACCCTAGAGAATATCATCAAACAAATTCAAAGAAAAGCCAAAGCAAATCCCAATAATAAAATAATTCAAGAAATTCAAAAGATTGTCCTATCAATCAAAAAGCAGCAAGGAAAACAAATCAAACAGAAAAATGAACCCCATGCAATGACAAGTCTATCAATCGAACTAGTACTACCGATTAGTATAACATCTAACGTAATACTCCTAATATGTTGTCTTATCCTCGGTCTAACAAACAACAAGCAAAGGCAAAATACCCAAATCCAAAAAGTCAGAAGAATGTTCACCCAAATTCAAAAAACTACCAAAACCAATCCATCAATCGCCCTTCAAGATCAACCCAGCTCGAAAGTGAAACCCAAGACGTCAGCGATTCATTCGAAAACAAGTACAACTGAGTTACAATAACTGATATTGATCTGAACTGATTTTTCTAACTCGAACTGATTTACATTGATTTGAACTGATTTTACTAACTCATACTGATTCACAGTGATTCGAACTAATATTGATCTACATTGATATTGAACTATCCAATTTTTTTTTGATTATGTACTGTAGCCGGACCTTAAGTCCATCTTTCTCTTGATAATTCACCTTACAGTAGACAATTTTTAGGAATGTGAATATTGAAAACGAAATTGTATGTATCATCAATTGAAATTGCGGGTCGCAATTTTACGGACCCCCGAGTGTTTTATGATGGGCCAGAACGTAAACGGCCTTGATAAATGTTTAAATGGATCAGAAACACACACGCAGATACAACACGCAATTTAAAAATAAACCTGAAAAACACCAAATAAACCCTATAAAATCTAAGAAATAAAAGAATTAAAAATAAAATATTAAACATAAAAATAAAATAAAATAATAACAAAATGCACCAAGATCCGCACGATACCTACACAAATACAACAAGAAAACACGACAAATTCGACGAAATTAGAAAAATCAATTAAAGTTCATTAAAGTGGAATTTAAATTGAAAAATTGAATTAGCAATAATTCAATAAAAAACTTTAAATAAAAAATTATAAAAATAAATCAAGAAATATAAAAATTAAATAATAGAATTTGCTAGAAAAGAACAAGGTCGAATTTTGTTTTACTACATCAAATTTTACACGTCACACAATTAGGTATAAATACTGATCCATTTTCACATTTAATAACCATAACCATACTTGTCAAACCTTAAAACCATTTTTCGAGAATTGTGAAATTTTTAACTAATTTCTGTTAAATTGTTAGACCATTTTTGAACCTCAAATACTTCGAATTTTTAGGTGAGAATCATTGTATATTGGAACCCTCTTTCCACATCACGACCCTGCATCTCAATGGAGCTCTGCCCGGCGTCGATGTGGGAGGAGAGGTATTTATGCTATTATGCTATTTTATGCCGTATTTTTATGTTTGATGGAATGGATAATGGGTAAATTTACTTATTTTATGATTAATAAAATTTTATTAACATGTATTTATATGTTTTCATAAATTTATAAAATTAACATTAAAAAATGTCGAAATTTTTCCGGCCCACAGCCGACACATCACGCAAGTTAGTAAAATCAACACAGTGCAAATGCATGTAAGTGCGTGGAAGATCGCCAATGATATGCACCCGTGAAGACTCAGCGTGCGCAACGCAGCGGTCGGATCGTAAATATTTATCCCTATAGCTGAAGCGAGAAATAAGGAAGGAGCCTCTGACTGCTTCCTCGTTTCTCAATTCTGTAAAATCGACCTAAAATTATCATACAAACGGCTTAAAATCACCACACCGAGTAGTCCAGTGGGCACTCAATAACTATAATATAAACATACTATGCCTTAGGATCAATTAAAGGAAAAAGGGTACGGGGGTAACGTAAATTGAAATTGCTGATATAACCACTTCTGTATGAATTTAATAAACATATTATCAATAGAAGTAAAATGGATTTAATAAAGATATGATTTAATAAAGATATGGTTAATAGAAATAAAGTAAATTTAACAAAGTCAAGATGAAATAAAACGAATAAAGTTATGATTAAGATGAAGTAATATGAATTTAATGAAGTCATGATTGATAAAATGAATTCAATAAAGTTATGATTCATAAAATGAATAAGGTTATGATTGAAAGGAAATGAGAGAAATTTAATAAAGGTATAAAACGAATTCAATAGAGCCCTGATCAATAGGAAATGAAAGAAATCAAATAAAGCTATGATTAGTATGAAATAAAATGAAATTATGAAAAATGAATTCAATGAAATTATGATTAATAAGAAATAAAATGAATTTAATAAAATTATGGTTAATATGAAATAGAATCTCAACGGTAAAGCGACTTAATATGATATAAAAGAAAATCTTAATTGTAACAAAAAATTTGGCAAAGTTTAATAAAGGATAAAATCTTGTTTGTGAGAAAAATTTAAATATTAAGGAAAATAAAATCTTGTTGGTAAAGTGAGTGAAATAAATAACTGAGACAAAAATCAAATTTCATTTATTACCTCTGATACAATTAACAATCATAGAAAGTCAAATCGTACCTACTAGGATTAATCACAAACCGAGACCATAACGGTGAGGTAAGCAGACATGGCGATCCATAATAGATTGAAATCCAACGGTACAGTGGAGATAAAGGAAAAACATCCAGTTCGAAAATTTAGGATTAAAATTGGAACGTCATTCAGATAGGGTTCGACAAGTTAGGATTATGTTGTAATGGCGTAAAGATTTGAAATTGACCAATAAATCCGAATCAGGTGTTAGACGGATTGATTGCGAAATTAGGCAGGGACTTTCCATAAAATCAAAGTTAATCCGAGTAGCATAAGATCCAAATTTGAAAATAACAAAAATCCCTGTTCACCACGAAAAATCGTTTTATTCACAACACTATCGCTTTCCAAAATTCAAAGATATTAGAAACGATCCAGTCGAGGAATGTTGATAAAATCCAAGGCAGAGGTAGCCCCAATGTTGCGACAAGAACAATTGACAATTATGTTCACAATCATACTAATTTTGAAAAGTGATAAGTAAAAATTCCGAGACGATGGAATTCATTAGGCGGCTCAATTTACGTCTCGAATTAATTAGTTAATGCACGCCGTCCGGTCGATAAAATAAACACAGGAGTGACCAGTTTGACATCTATTTTAATCTCAAGTCAATTTTAACAATTTGTTTATTTTATATTTTTTTTTTCGAAATAAATTCAAACTTCTAAAGCCACTCGAAATAAATTCAAAAATTATAAAACCGTCAGGGTCCTGAAAACACTTCAACCAGAAACAAATTAAAATTAACAATAACATACAAACATCAAGATTTAAACTACCTTAAATGATAATCCTATGAATTTCCCAAAATAGCTGACCCTTCTTTACACTAAATCGTTTATTCATCGCAGAAAAAATCGAGTCTAGGAAAACCTCAACGTTAGTCGCTAAATGCACCAAATCTTGACCCACCTAAACCCTCTTTAACTAATATAGTAAAGGCCCTATTCCCCACACTATTATTATTCACAGTTAAATCTCAATTGTTACAGAACATGTCCACAAGTCAGATCACCTCTCAGTCAGCGGGGAAGAGACGCTCAAGGATGCTGTTACGATCCACCGACGAAATAGAAAGACCCCGGTCACAGTGGCCATATTCTATTCCTCGGAAAGCACGAGATCCGAGTAGAGACCCTCTCGAACCAGTAAGACAAGAATACCCAGCTGCTGAAATCTTCGCACATGCGCAGGAGCTCCTCACCCATTGGGAGCGGGTGCAGGAGCAGGTGGACTTACAAGTAGTCAAGGCAAGGATGTACCTTGCAGATGTGCTGGATGACATCCTTGCTGGGCGGATCGCCGTCGCCCATCCACCTTGTCCGGTTCGGGACACTAGGCGTCCATACACAGTAGAGGCTCTCAAAAGAAGCCTAGAAAGATTCTGCCCGGATGAATAAACTGACGAACGAGACATTATAGTGATTAAATAGCAATAAAAAATTAGAACCGTGTGAATTTCTTTTCGTATATAGCTGAAAATGAATGTTGAGTTGTTTGAAAGATTTTTAAAATATTTAGGCTGACTATAAATTGACGAGTAAAAATCCCTTTAATTTCAGTAATGGCTTCTCTACGGATCTTGCAGACGGAGTTAGATCACGCGAGACAGGCGAATGCCGAATTACTTAGTCAAGTCCTACAACTAACCCGTGAAATGCAGCAGATCAAAGCGACGTGCTTAGATCCCAAACGAACCAAAGTCCTATACCAACGACTTACCGCAGCTCAAAAAGGCTGGGCCGAAGAACGCCAGCTCAATCGGAGTTTGCGAACACAGGTCAGGGGGCTAGAAGTCGCACTAGCTGTATGCCGAGAAGGTGAAGCGGTCACCTACCCGCTCATCTTCGCCCCAACTCAAATGCCTCAACCAGCAGTTAAGACAGCAGAGCAACCCATCGCCACCAACAATCGTCGACCGGGACGTAAGGAGCGTGCCCGACGTCGAGCAAACCAACTCCAAAATGCCAAACCATAGATATTTATCATGTGATTTGATTTAATAGAGTAGTTTAGCCTTAGTTGAGTCGTTTTCTTTTAAAATTGCATACCAGTACGGTCATAAGTAACCCTATTACGTCTCAATTTCCACAGTTAATTAAGCACTAAACTTGAGCAATTATTTATGAGGGACAGAGCAAAGCGAGCATAGGTCTTCTATCGACAGCTCGTGAACCCGAGGTTTGTCCGAGCAACTATAGTACTAGCCAATGGTATTCAATTTTTGCGGACAATCCACCACTTGAACACATTTCCAACGTTGCTTAGCAACGGGTGCCAAGTGGAGTAGTATCATTTTGTATGGCGTTACTAGGGTCGCCAGGAGGATAAGCAAGATCTGAAACCCTGTAACCCACCAAAAATTAATGAGCTTTATATAAGATGAAAGTAAATTCGAGAAAAACAAAGGTGACGGAGAGCAAAGTTACTGATATCGTATTAAAAATAATATAAATTATGATTGATCAATGGGGAAATAAATACAGAAAACCACTGATGATGGAAAAAGATTATCAAAAGGATGGATTCACAAAAATAAATCCATAAACCAATACGAATGGAGGGTAAAATATTTTAAAAATCTCAGAGTAAATTTTGTTTTTTTTAGAAAAAACTTTGGATGATGCTAGAAACTAAATTACAAACATAGAAATAATTTACTCTTATACTTATACATCGAAACACTTAGATTTGAAAATCACATTTGAAATCTTCCTAAAGCCTTTTTGACGCTTGTTTGGGTTAAATTAGTTAATGAATGTTGGCGAATATTTCACAAAAATCGAATAATAAATTAGGTGACCATGTCCAGACTACAAGCTGTGAACCAAACGGACTTTGGAAATGGCTCTGTCAGCCAGTCAGGGTGGTATTTCGGTGAGATACCCTCTGTTGTTTGTTCCGGCACAACTAACCCGCAAAGAACGAGAACGTGTGGCAACTGCTAAAGAAACAAAACAGAGACGACACTAACCTGGGAATGCCAAAAATGCCAGACTTCGCTTTCACGAGCAAACAAGGGAACGGAGAACCTAATCGATAGTGTACTGCAATACATTATGTTGGGCTAGAACACAAACAGGCTTGAGAATTGTTGAAATGCATCAGTAATACAGTCCGAAAACTCAGCACTAAGATAAGTTAAAATATAACATACAACACCAACTAAACACTTTAAAATCTGAGAGAATCTAAATAAATATTGTTGTTCCAGAACAAGAATGTCCTTGAAAATGTTGAAATGAATCAGTTATATACACGCAAATACAACATGCAAATTTGAAATCGGACCCATAAAACACCAACTAACCATGCTAAAATAAGAGAAAGAGAACAATTAAATATAAAATCATAAAACACAAAAATAAATTAAAATAATAACAAAGTGCAGCAAGATCCGCAAGAAATAAACATAAACATAACATGAGAACATTAAAAAGTTTGACCGAAATTTGATAATTTTCCAAAAAATGCGAAATCCATGAAAATTGAATAAAAATCAAATAATTTGAATTGGAAACAATTCAATTAAAAAATTAAAAGAAAAAATTGTCAAATTAAATTACAAAATAACAAAATTAAGAATAGAATATTCTAGAAAATAACAAGGTCAAATTTTGTTTTAATAAATCAAAAATAACAATCAAGGAGGTTAGTGTCGTATAATAGGTATATATACTGATTCATATTCACATAATTTTAATCAGTTTTACCAAACTCGAAATAATCATCGTTAAATCGTTGAAATCAGTTTTTCAATCGTTTAACCAGTTTTGACCTAAAGCAGTTTTTATAAATCGATGTGAGTGAAGAAATTTTCGAATGACTTTTTACACGTCGCACCTAAATAACCTCGTGAGAGCTCTGTTTGAGGTGTCGGCGTGGGGAAAGATTTTTATGCAATTGATGAATGCAGTTACGAACATGTATAATGACGATTATATACAATAAATATTTGATCAAACAACTTTTTGTCGAAATTTTTCGGACCCACAGCTGCTCACGCACCGCAAGTCAAAAAATATACATACAATTCAGGCTGTGTAAGAGCAGTTTATCTGCCAATAGCCTGTGCTCGTGAAGGTTCCGGCGTGAACAACGCATGGCCCAAACGTCAAATCACAACCGTTATAGGGAGAATTGGGAGGAGGGGAAGTAGTCTTTTGGCTGCTCCTCCACCGCCCATTTTCCCATAAATTTGACCTAAAATCTTGATTTTCCCATATCGGCCAAAATCACAAACATTGAGTAGCTCGGTGAGCACTCTTAAAATCTTTATATAAACATAAACATCTTAGGATCAAAATCGAAAGGAAAGGAGTGGGAAAATGAAAATCGGAAATCGTTAATGTGTCTTAAATATCTCGAATTGAAAGAAATTAAAATGACGAACATAAGTAATCAGAACTAATATTTATTTAACATGAACCTCGAGTACGACTTAAATTAACTGCGAACTAGAAATCGGGTAGAGTAAAGTTTAACTCAATTAACGCCAATTGGTAGTATC
Source organism: Schmidtea mediterranea (assembly GCA_022537955.1). Classification (NCBI taxonomy): domain Eukaryota; kingdom Metazoa; phylum Platyhelminthes; order Tricladida; family Dugesiidae; genus Schmidtea; species Schmidtea mediterranea. The sequence continues at coordinate 13,675,710 of CM039680.1, forward strand.
AAGTTAAGAGTGTACGAATAGCATTAATAAATGAATTTTTTTAGTAATAAGTAACTACCGTTTTAGTAAATTTAAATTACTAAAATGATTTGCGTTCGTTAAATAATAAAATTTATTCAATAGGTACGATCAACTCTAATCCGTAATAGAATAATACAATCATACCCAAATCCAGACACACTATTATGTTAAATAAATTTCCCAAATAAAATTAACTGATAACCAGACCAATAAGAGAAATATGAAATAACACAAAAATCAAAAATTCATATAAGAATAAAAAGATAAAAATCACATTTAACCATCACTGATATTTCGTCCAGACATATCACGGGAAGGTGGAACATTGACTAAAAAATCGCTCAGCCTCTCATACATTAGAGCCAAATCAAGTTGACTTCGAATCAGACCAACTAAAGAGTAGATTGGAAGAGGCACGTTTATAATCCACCTGCGACCTGTCGATTTTGAAACCCCATGAAACAGTTCGAATAAGAATTTAGGCGGATAACACCATAAGGATATTTATGCGTCCGAACCATAAAAAATCATATCTGGCACCAACTGTATTCCTCAGAGAATAACGGACGAACATCGTGGTGAGGCGATGAAGGTCAATAAATTCAGTAGGATCGTGAGCTAAAGTTTTAATGCGACAGAAATTTTTAATCATTAAAATAATATAAAAAAACCAGAGACTTAAACAAATACGTCGAAAATTAATAGGAAAATTCAGTATTAGATCAACTGATAAATGAAAATCAAATAAAATAGATACCAGACAACCACGATCAGCCAGTAGACGTGGCAAAATGCACAAGAATTTCACCCAAAAAAATCAATTAACGAGACAGAGAATGTCCACACACAAAGTAGTCACCTGACGCAGATCAATTTCAGGAGAGAGAATGGGTAAGAAAATTCGTTGCATACATCCTACACTGCTGAACTATGACACCGACTATAAATTAATCAACTAACGGCAATTCGATTAAAAAATTCACCATTATGAACCCAACGTCCGACAGGAGATTACACGATAGGCGAGGTCTTGATCTACAAAGACGCCTACTAATTCAACCGAATTGCAGCCAGAAAAGATCGTCACTAATGGAAAGTTTTTCTGTGAATCATACGAGCAGAATTATATGAATTAATGTGATGAAAAAATAAATGATGTTTGGTCCAAAAATCTTCTTACAATAAATGCACAATTCTCTATGAATCATACGAGCAGAACTATATGAATTAATGTGATGAGGAAATAAATGATGTTTAGTCAAAAAATTTTCTTACAATAAACGCACAAAATTAACAACAATATTAATACAAATGGGCAAAGTGACAAATTCAAAAACTACTTTATGAACCACGTCATCCAATTCTTTAACCAAACCGACCTCACCCAGTTAATCTTTCGTCGTACTAAAATAAGGCCATAATCAAACAGACACACACCCAACTAAAGGCCAGTCACGTTTAAACACCAAATGCCCAAGCTGCCAAAATCACGGTGGGGTAACGGAATTCTTCTGACTATCGAACAAGGTCCCCTGATATCCACGTAAGTCTATGATAAGCTTTGTTGAGAGAACCGCCAAAAATATAAATCGAAAAGAATTTAATCCGCAATTACTAACCACACGTCGCCATATTAATGATAATCTCAATGAGTTAGAAAACCCAGACGACTTGCCAGATTTGCCAACGACATAGTCTACTCCAATATAAACCTCATTTTACCGCCATTTATTGTCTTGAACAATCTCGTTCTATAATCAGTTCGATGTTTAAATTTAATATTTTTATTTACTAGAGTTTCATGAATTAAAACTTGTCATTCATTCAATAGACTCTTGGGTGGATGAATCCAGAATAACCACGAGATTCCCATCTCATGCCACCACAAAAGATAGACAGGCAATGTATGATGCGGGATACTCAATTTCCCAAGTCAGAGAATCAAGATTCGGAAAGCAAGGTGGAACAGAAGATATTGGACAAAATCCGGCTCATGAGCTCCGGAGTCAGGCAAAAGAGCTATTAGCATGCCTGGAAGCCCATCAGGAGAAGACCAACCAACAAGTGGAGCGAGGTCGACAATACCTACGACAAATCAATGAGGATATCGCGGAGGGTCTAATTCCGAGCACGGACGGGTATGCCCTTCCATACGGCATATCCTTCGAGCTCAATGACCCGAGAGTAAATCGCCCAATTCCACCAATAACCGTATCAATGCCCAAGAAAATTCTTCCGAAGGAGATGAGATCCACCATGACAGAACACGAGACGGAAATCGATCATTCATACGCTCGGAGACGAACTAGACCGTACTCCAAAAACTATCATATACAATCCCGTTTCAATTGAGTTGATTGAATAAATTGTTTGGACTTTATCGTGTTACTTCCTATATTTAGTTTTCCATCTACTTTCACATAATATACTCCTAAAGACATTTTATTTCGGTTATTAAGGATTAATGATAACGAATGTTGTATTTAATCATAGAAATCCATTGATGATTGTTTATTGTAGAAATGGATCCGAATGCGATAATGAACGTAGCTCTAAAGAATGTCCGAAAGGAGAGCACAGATCTCCACCGACAATTGCTGGAATTAGTTAAAGAAATCCAGTACGTAAAATCTACATGGGTGGAGCCATCCAAAGTGAAGACCCTTTACCAGCGAATAACTGGTGCCCAGTGTGGATGGGCTGAGGAGAAAAGATTGACTCAAGCCCTAAAGACGCAGATCCGTGGGCTGGAAGTGGCATTAGCAGCCTGCCAAGAAGGCCAAGCTGTCACATACCCCTCGTTTTTGCACCGGCCCAGTTGGCGTATCGTAATGTCACTAGTACATCCAATCCGGCGATAAAATCACCCCAACGGCGTCCAGGAAAAATTGAACGGGCGAGATGACGAGCAATGAGGTCGTCGGAGCCGAAGAAATAAAATTAGTTTTCATAATAAATGTTTTAGTTGAAATGTTCGTGCTCTTGTTGACATTTATTAAGGTTCTACGCAAAACAATAAAAATTAAGCCAGAGAAAGAGACGACGAATTACACTTGTAAGCGAAAGGGACCGGAAATAGAAATCGCACACATACCTCCTATCGGTGGTGCGTTGAACCCGCTATGGGGTTGGGCCTTAGCAGTTTCTATATGGCGCTCATCTTTGGCGATCCCATAACCAGTGGTTGGCAACGGGTAACTATTGGGGGAAAGATAATTATTTTCATATGGGTTCAAGGTTAATTGACATCACCCTACAAAAACCCCACAATATAAAATCAAAAACATAAAAGTAAAATAAAATAAATACAAAATGCATCAAGAACCGCACGAAATTTATACAAAAAATAACATAATAATACAAAAATTTGACCGAAAAACGACAAGTTATACAAAAGTAAAAATTAATGAATTAAATGAAAAAAAGAATATTTTGGTTGAATAAATTTATTTAAAAGATATTAAAAATGTGGGGTTCCTAATGGTCGACAATAGGTCCTTGACCCCAATCATAATAATGCTAACTGCCTGCCACTGGTTACCCGTTGCTAGGCAACGTTGGTACTGTAACCAATGGTTCTGTGACCGTCAAAGGTGAGCTTTGTTTCCAAAACTGCTATGACCCGGTCTACAGCTCGTTCAGCGAGCTACCGTTAGAAGGTCTGTGCTCGTCTTACATATGTTAGGTCCCTTACTTGCTTGGCTTTTTGGTGTACTCGTTTTTATCTTTCCGACTTTAATTGTTACTTTTACGTGGTGAAGTCACATAAAGAAAAACAATTCACATAAAGAAAAACAATAGGACAGATTTTATTTATTTTCCTAACGTTAATACATATTCAACTCTGATCGATCCTCGACTTGTATTGTCTCTGCCTTTTCCTCTTGGCACACCCTGGTCTTGCGCGAGATTTAGGTTGGAATGGCGCTTGCTTCGATTGGGTAACATTCTGGGAAGCTATCTGGGCGGTGGCAAACACCAGTGGGTAAGTGACTGACTGTCCTTCCTGCCCCGCCGCTACCGCTGCTTCCAGTCCAGGGCTCTCTGTGGTTCAGGGCTCTCTCTTCCCGCCAACCCTTCTGTGCTGCGTCGATCTTCTGATAGAGTCGTTTCACCTTATTCGGTTCGGACAAAGTGACTTTAACTCGTTGTAATTCCCGACTTAATTGTAGGCACTGCTGGTAGAGATCCGTATGCTCTTTCCGGAGGTCCTTCAATTCCTTGCTGAGCTCTCGTATAATGTTCATAGACGTGTTGCCTTAATAATAATAAGTTAGACATAAAATAAAGTTTTTGGAAATTTTGTTTAAAGACACAATATAAACCAGGATTTTAGTCTTCACCTGATGGCCATCTTATGCTCCGTAACTATTAGGGGTAACGCTTATCTATTACTTTAGCTAATTTCGTATAATTTTCGATCAATTAAAAAAAATAAAAAGAAGATTGAAAGTACAACGATTTTATTTAGCACATATATGAGAATAATAACATGGAAATGAAGGATTATACCATAGTTCCTCGGTTTCAGTGTGGTCGTTTACCGGGAAAACGCGTACGTGTATAGGCGTGTTATTCGACGCCTCGATCCTCCAGTATCTCTCGGATGTCGGGCTGGAGAAGGCTCTTTGGAGCTATGAGGTGTACAGGTGCGTCCATCTCGAGTAGGGCTGGATCTCTGTGATCGTAGGCGATCCCGTATGAGGGTAGACATCCATCCGAGCTGGGGATGCGCCCGCTGAGAATATCCCGATTAATTCGAGCGAGGTGTTCCTTCTGCTGTCGTACCAGAAATCGATAACGCCCCTCTAGTTGTTCAAGGCAACGGAGCTCATTTTCTGCCTTTTGCCAGATCTCGCTCGCGGGGTTCCGGCCTGGTTCCCGCTTGATCAGGATGCTGGGGAGTTCAACATCGTTTCCAAACTCGTTGGCTTTGAGCTTCGGCTACTCGGGTGTGCCATAAGTGGACATAGTATAGCCCCAATCCCACAGGGCCTGTCTATACCGGCCGGCAAATCTGGACGGTACCGTCAAGGTGGTACGGTCCGCATCTTCCCAGTTATTATGTGGCGTACCTGTGAATGTCAAAAAATAGAAAATAATAAAATACATTATTATTGCTTTTCCTTTCCTTTTCAAGATTTTATAAATTTAGGTTAAATTCGTCTGAGTTACTAATTTAACTCGTCTTAAACTTCCGTTTGAAATGCGTTGCATGGCGGTTTGGGGCGCGATAGAGATTGAACTAAAATTCACTAACGAATTGAAAGAGGCGCATTTACACATTTTTCGAATTCACTAAGGTTAGGTTTCTTTTGGTCGATGAGAAAATTATGATGGCCCTGTCTCAAAGCCTAGCAACACAACACAAGGTTTTCACATTTACTTTACTATGGTTAGAAAATAAAACGATTTTGCGTTTAATTAAAGTGTTAAGTATATCTGATAATCGGTCGGGCAAGACTAAATATATAATAATTGGTTATAGAAAATCCAATTTATCTAGAATTATTAATTAGATGATAAGTTGTGATTGAAATTTACGTTTTCGACGTTCATATGACGATATTACGGAAAAGGAAAAGATTATCTCAAAGGGAAAACGGTCGCTCTTCTCGACTAATCCGTACATTACCACAGTGGGGTAACTTATCAGTTGATATCTCGGAACTTGATTGAAATGATTTCACTCCCTGAGAAAGGTAGGGACGCGACGACTAATTTTTGTTATACGAAAGAAATGATTGAGTCATATCGTACTCTAGTTATTTCATGCATAAGATTTTCATCCAAAAAATTCTAACAAACGAATTGAATCATAACAAAAATATTTATTATGTTTTTATGAACATGTTGGAGGGCTGAAAATAGCCGTACTTGTTGAGGGATCTTGATAATTTACTCTTCGCTGGTCGTATCTAACAGAGCCTGAATGCATCCGGGGCTTCTCCCGACTGGTTGAATTCTTCTTTTCGTCGCCATTTCCGCAAGTTTCTTTTTCCATTTTCAGTAAGTTTCCGTAGTTATTCGATTTTCCGCAAAGTCCGTCTCTCTATTTATACTGTCATGCGGGTGTGTCGCCACGTGGCAGTGGTATCTTGCTTGGCGAGATGTTATTGGCCAATTTCTGTTTCTGCCCTTCTATTGATAGTCATGGGCAGTGATTCAATATCTGATCGACTCCTGTCTGCGGTGTAGAGAATTTATCGCTGTCTACTTCTATTTCCACTTATTTATTAACATAGAGAAGAAACAAAAAATGGAGGGAAATTCCTGACTGATACCTTCTCGTTAAATTTCATATTTCAATAATTAGCAGAGGCCATTCCGCCATAATTTTTCGGCTGCCATTATGCAACGCTCGCCTTGCAGTTCACATGGATCAAATTATTGAAGGTATGGTTATTTTACTGGTGGTTCCTGTGTATTAATTTGATTATTAGATTCCACACCGTTCGAGGAAAACGTCTCTCTACTGATTGTTTTCATCGCCCACATCACTGGATTCTTCTCCAAAAAGTTGTCAGATGTTACGAAGAATCCCCGTCTCCCACTAGCATTCCTCCAGAATTTTTGGACCTTTTCCTAGCTTTGATTAAATAAATGTTTAGATTATTATTAATGAGGTTGATATTTTGAGCCTTTATTTACGTTATTTTGAGTATCCTACATTTTACGCTATCTATTCTAAATAAACGCGATTTTCGATTTGGAACCGTCAACTAAGTCTGACTTGTCACTGCTGCGGTTAAATTTGATACTTAAGAGAATCGGTACGTATTCGTAATACTATATCAGTTGTATATCTTATACTTTAATACATGAATTTTTTGGTAGTTAATTATGGCCTATAGTTGTTGGGGCAGAAATTTTTAAACTCGATTTATCGGGGTTTTTATTTCTAGTGAACTGTAAATTTGTGGAGCTTTTTCCACATTCAACTATTTCCTGAATTTAGTAGCGGAGGCAAAATTTCATTTTATCAGAATTTTAGGTCTCCAACCCAGTATAATTTTTAGCTATCTGCGAGTGGTATTATTATTGATGATTTATGTAGCGACTCCGTACTTTTATTTTATTATCGACTCTAAAGTTTATATATTTAACAAGAATTTGATGCATCGATTTCCGCTAATCCGTTCCCTTTAATCCTCAAGTTGATCCTAGGAAAGTTATGTGTCGAAGTTAGATTTTAGGAGTGTCCACTTGACTACTCGGGGGTAATATTTTAGCCGATGTGTAGAGATATTTTGGTCGATTTTTCGGGAGTAGGTAGAAAGGTAGACAACCAAAAGATTGTCTCCCGATCTCCCTGCTGCCCCTATAACGGTATATAAATAGACTGTTCGAGCCCGTCGTTACCCACGGTGAGATCTCTCACGAACACGAGCTGTTGGCGGACGTACACCGCACTTACACTGCTCGACTATGATATGTCAGATTTTAATAACTTGTCGGTGTGTGGCTGTGGGCCGGAAAAATTTCGACTTTGAAAAATGTCTGTATCAGTTATAGCATATATTTGATAAATATTAAATTCGATTCCATTTTCATGAAATGAGCATCACACAAAATCATTTCAGCAAGTCATTCTTGCTTACTTCGCTAAATAGAGTTTCAGATTAGAATAAAAGTGCTTGCTTTAAGTTCCTCAAAAACTGAGTAATTAAGTCATTAAAATTATGTAAAAATGAATTGTTATATATACTTATTCTGTGACCCTAATCTTGCGTGCTAATTTTGATGTATTAAAACAAATTTTAACCTTGGGAATTTTTTTGTATTTTCTAACTTTAATTTCTTAATTTTTTAATATATTTTGACAATTTATTCCTTTAACAAGTAATTGAATTATTTCTAATTCAAATTATTTTATTTTAGTTCCAATTTCATGAACTCTTGTCTCTTTGATTAAATTGTCAATTTTTGGTCAAATTATCAGTGTTTTCGTGTTATTTTTATGTTTGTTTTGTGCTGATCTTGGTGCATTTTGTTAATAGTTTTATATTTTAATTATTTCTTTCTCATATTTTGCATGGTTAGTTGGTGTTTTTGGGTCTGATTTTAAATCTGTGTGCTGTGTTTGCGTGCTATTACTGATTTATTTAAAGAAACTTGTGTTCTGGCCCAACATAATGCTTATTTGTCTGCCACTGGTTACTCGTTGCTAGGCAACAATGGTTCTGTGACCGTCAATGGTGAGCTTTGTTTCCAAAACTGCTAAGACCTGGTCTACAGCTGGTTCAGCGAGCTACCAATATGCTCGACTTAATTTTTCTAATTCCTTCACTCAATCAACTTCTCGTCATTTTATCTTCGTTCCCTATAAACCTTTATTAATAAATACACATAGAATAATAAAAACGACATCAAGATTTTATTTACTAATTTATTTCATTATTAATTTGATTTTTGTATTAGTTGTGATTTACATTCCTTCTGTCTCCTTCTCTCCGCGCGTCCTGGCCTTGCGCGAGACTTTGGCCTGAATGATGGTGGAGCCGGATTAGCCGTGTTCGGGTAAGCTACCTGGGCTGGTGCGAACACCAACGGGTAAGTAACGGCCTGTCCCTCCTGACATGCGGCTACGGCTGCTTCTAACCCCCGTATCCGTACTTTCTTGGCGTGATTCAGGGCTCTTTCGTTTTGCCAGCTCTTCTGTGCCGCATCGAGCTACTGATAGAGTTTCTTTACTCTGGCCGGCTTTGACCACGTGGCTCTTACTCTCTGCATCTCGTGACTCATACGGGCATTGTTGATGTAAGCTCGAGTTTTCTTTACGGAGATGCTTTAGATCCTTGCCAGAGAATCCTCCATAGTTTTTTCTTAATTGATAAAATAATCAGAAAATTAATTCAGATAGTAATTTAGGAAAATCACTAGGTAGTCTGTTGGTTCCTTGTGAATCGGTGGCGCGAGTATGCATGTTCCTCGGCACCCCGATCTTCCAGAATATTACGTATATCGGGTTGCAAGAGACCCTTTGGTACCACCAGGTGGACTGGTGCGTCACTATCCAGGAGGGCTAGATCTGGGTGGTCATAGGCCACTCCGTACGCGGGTAAGTGACCGTCTGAACTGGGGATACGCCCGTTTGCGATATCTCAGTTAATCCTTGCCAGTTCTTCTCTTTGTCAATGTGCGAAAACTCGGTAGCGTCTCTCGAGCTGCTCTAATCTATTTAATTCAATCTCCACCTTCTGCCGTATTTCTCGAGCTGAATTCCTGCCCGGTTCCCTTTTGATAAGGACACTCGGAAACTCTACATCGACTTCCGGTCCATTTCCATTCCTGTTCGGCCACTCAGAGGATCCGTACGTAGATATTGTATAACCCCTGTCCCATAAGGCCTGTCGGTATCTTCCAGCGAACCTCGTCGGTACAGTTAACGTTGTACGGTCCACACCCATCCAATCTTGGGAATGAGTACCTGATGAAAAGTGAATTTAAGAACTATCGGATTTATCATTATTCTCCAACCGAAATCAATATGCGTTTCACTATTGAAGCTAATTTATTTATATGACGCATCTCAGCAATATATAAACATAGTTCGTTTTTCCTAAACTGGGTATTTCGTAGCGAGTCACGGCGGTTATTTAAACTAGGCTATTATATCTGATGAAATTGTATTTAGGAGGTAAGCCAAATGCTTATAACGTGAATTGGAAATCTAGATCTCCTAAGGTATTATTGCTCTTCTATGCGGATTAATCTGGTTTCAGTCATAACGTCCTCGAGTCACGAGTTTGTACCTGCCGTTGATTTTAACGTTTTTCTACTAGATCCCGAAAGTTAAGAGTATATTGTGAGTGATTATCTTGGGTGATGATCTCCAGTTTTATTCTATCTATGTATTATAAAGCAATCTGACGTGATCAAATTTTTAATTTAACGAATTTGGAATTTTGAAAAATGTTCGCACGCATATACGATAAACCCCACGACTTGTGGTTCGAGTAAACTTCCGCATTCTTTAGCCATTCCTGTAGACTCCATTTCGAACAAATTAGAGATTCCTGATTTAATTTATTAAAGGCCAATATGACTATGACATTCATGTATAATCATTTGAAAACGTTTTCATTGTCTAGACGCTAAAATAGTATTTGTATGAGACACTAAATAAAATTTCCTATTTAACAAAAAAAAATGAAGTAAGTATTTTCCAACAAATAATCGTGCTAAATTTTATTTATTATTAACAAAAATGGCGGTCTTCTTACTCGGTCTAGAATCCTTAATCGCTGGATGACTTCGATCTTGATTTGCATTTTTCAGTGTTAACGATTTAAATCCCTCGGACGTCCGCGAGTCCGGGTTCCCGTTACGATTGGCTTTTTTCACTTCATCGGGTGTGATGACTTTATGCATTGGAGTTATTGTCTTTGAATTCATTTTAGCAATTTTGTGATTGCATACGACTCTACTGGGTATTTATAGTTCTGTCAGTAGGCGTGTTGCCGCGTAGCATAGAATTATCTGCGTGGAGAATTCTTATTCGTTGGTTGCTGTTTCCACTACTGCTGTTTCGTCTGCAGGTATGTCATGATCTCTCGTCACACCAACGGTGATTGTTAATTGTTTTTTCTACTATCGATCGGTTATTCTACTCATTTCTAAAATGGTCGTTTGGAAACTGATATATATATATATATATATACACTGAGTATTTTATGGATTTTGTCTATCGGAATTATTTGTGACGAGACATTCTCCTACGAGTTGCCTTTCGCTTGTAGTATCCTTAAGTGAATCTTTCCTCGACATTAACTGAAGCGAGATCTCTGTTGGCAATTATTCGTCATGATGTTTCAATCAGGTAATGTGTAATATCATAAATTTTCCCTTTTTTTCTTAGTTATTTCTAAGAAGATAAAACAGGGTGAATTTTCATCCTAAAACCAACGGATGGACGTACAAGTTTAATGCCTTAAGACGGATGGATTTTCCTGCATATCTATATTCCAATATTTCCTTATGTAAAATTGTGTTATCGCCTGAATATGAATTTTTGTTTTTTGTCTCGCTAATATTTATTTCGACAAATTGTCTGGGGCTAATTTAGTTGGGACGGTAGAGTGCTGTGACGAAAACCTATTTGGCTTTCTAAAAATTCTATCGTCGCATTATAGGTTACGGGTACGGTTATTTGAAATTTATCTATTGTGATAGACCTTCAAATGAATGTTAACGTTAAAGTTTTCCTCGAGAGTTGTGATTGGCATCTTATCTAATGATGTTTGCGCTTATTTTCTTTATCCTTAAGTTTAGTAGTTTTGATTCAAATTTTATCCTCGATGGCAATGTAGTTATGGGTGAATTGCACGCTTATATTTCCTTTATTTACTCTTCAACCCTTGATGACGATTTACCCGAATTTTCTCTTATTACGGTGTCATGCTTAACTCGGTTCAAATTTCGTTACACCATCTAATGGGTTCCAAATTTGAGCGATAATTTTCGATAAGATTTTGGCAAGTGACTATCTTCGGAAATATTTTTATTTACTTTAGATTACAGTTATTGGAATATCATTAAGTCCAATTTTGGTCGAAATTGTTCAACCCAATTTTTTAATTTATGAATTTGAAGTTCGATGCATCGATTTCCGCGAGTCCCGTTCCCTTTAACTCAAATTTGATCTTAGGACAATTTTTGTTGATGTTAGATTTTAAGAGTGCCCACTGGACTACTTGGTGTAAGAATTTTAGTCGATGAGTAAGATATTTTAGGTCGATTTTTCGGGAGTAGGTAGAAAGGAAGGCAACCAAAAGATTGTCTCCCGATCTCCCTGCTACCCCTATAATGGTATATGAATTGACTGTTCGAGTCCGTCGTTACCCACGGTGAGATCTCTCATGAGCACGAGATGTTGGCGGACTTACACCGCACTTACACTACTCGACTGTTTATGTCGGATTTTAATAACTTGTCTGTGTGTGGCTGTGGGCCGGAAAAATTTCGACATGAAAAAAATTTCTATATCAGTTATAATATATATTTGATAAATACCAAGTTCAATTCCATTTATCATGAAAAAGCATCATACATAGTTAACATCTTAGCAAGTCATTCTTGCTTACTTTGTTAGGTTCAAATCTTTTATTGGATAGAGTTTCAGTCAAAGTAAAAATGCTTCTACGTAAATGAGCGTCCCAAAATTAGAGTAAAAGTGCTTGAAGTGCTTTGGTATTAAAACCGAGAATGATTTTTTTGATGATGATTTTATGTGAAAGTGAATCGGTATATATACCTATTCTGTGACCCTAACCTTGAGTGTTAATTTTGATGTATTAAAACAAAATATGACCTTTGGAATTTCTTTGTATTTTCTAACTTTAATTTCTTAATTTTTAATATATTTTGACAATATATTCTTTCAGCAAATAATTGAACTTTTTCTAATTCAAATTATTTTATTTTGGTTCCGATTTTCATAAACACTTGTTCTTTTAATTAAATTGTCCTTTTTTGGTCAAATTTTCGTGTTATCGTGTTATTCTTATGTTTGTTTCGTGCGGATCTTGTTGCATTTTGTTAATAATTTTATTCATTTTTATGTTTTTAATTTTATATTTTAATTATTTCTTTCTCAGATTTTAGCATGGTTAGTTGGTGTTTAAAGGGTCCGATTTTAAATATGCGTGCTATAACCGATTCATTTAAACAAACTTGTGTTCTGGCCCAACAAAAATAAATTACCAATTTAAATTAAAAAATTAATAAAAATTTAATTTAGATAACTCAAATAATTTCAAGGTCAAATTTGTTTAATGGCAATAAAAATAACACGCATGGTTAAGGCCAAATTATAAGTATATAAACTGATGTGTTTCGACAAATTTTCAGTCTTATTTTTCAGAAAAATTTTCAGTCCAAATCGGTTGGTGTGCATTGCAACTGTTAGCCGTGCATTCAGGCAATTAACACTGGTAAGTGTTTTGCCTGAACACGATAACTTTCAGTTGCTGTACATTGACATACATGTTAATGAATTCTTTATGAATTTATTGACCAATTAAGAGAATATGTGAATGGTGTTTTGTGAATTTATTGACAAATTGATTAAAGGATGAAGCGAAGAACAATGTTTATGCCAACGAACTCCCGGTTACTATGCGAGATATGTCATGCCAAATAAAACATTTATGAATCGAAACTTACGCAATTGATCTGGTTAAATTTATTTCTTTTTTTCGGCCCACAGCCAAAACATAAAGCAAGTCAATAAAATCACACAAAGTTAACAAACTGTGTAAGAGCGGTATAAGTCCGCCAGCATTCGTGCCCGTGAAGGTTCCGGTGTGAGAACGCAGGAACCCAAACGTCAAATCACTGAATTAAATAGCGAAAGAGAGTAGCTTGAAAGTGGGTCATTTGGCTCAACTTTCTTGCACTTAATTTAATAAAATCGACATAAACATTTTAACAACATTCGGCTCAAAATCATTAACACCGAGTAGTCCAGTGGGCACTCATTAAATATAACATGAACATATATAGATTTTAAGGACACAGAGAGGGAAAGGGTAGCGGGGAAAATAGCGAAATCGTTGCAACAGTTAAAATGAATAGCCATCGAAAAAAGATTAATCCGTACGACTAAAGTAGTGGAATGTGTCACCGCTAGATCGTGTTACCGCTGGATCAACCGCCTCTCTGGGGAGTAAAAACAGTTTTTTTTTTCAAAGTTTAAAAGTACAAAAAAATTTTAAGACAAAGACAATGACTCATTCAAGGTCATCGGATGACTCATCAAACACTTTCAAGGTCATTGAAGCATAGACCATGGCTCATTCAAGGTCATTTAAAAGTTTTCAAGGTCATTGGATGACTCATCATATTTTTTCAAGGTCATTCAAACAAAGACCATGACTCATCATATTTTTTCAAGGTCATTGAAACAAAAAGCATGACTCACCAAGAAATTTTTTTCATCGAGGTCATTTTAAATTTTTCAAGGTCATTTAAAATTTTCAAGGTCATTGAAACAAAGACCATGACTCATTAAGAAAAAATTTTTTCTCAAGGTAATTTAAAATCGTTCAAGGTCATTTAAATCTCTCAAGGTCATTGAAACAAATTTTAAATGACCTTGAACAATTTTAAACGACCTTGAGAAAGTTTCTGGTGAGTCATGGTCTTTGTTTGAATGACCTTGAAAAAATATGATGAGTCATCCAATGACGTTGCGAACTTTTAAATGACCTTGAGTAAGTCATGGTCTTTGTTTCAATGACCTTGAAAGTGTTTGATGAGTCATCCAATGATCTTGAATGAGTTATTGTCTTTGTCTTAAAATTTTATGTACTTTTAGACTTAGAAAACAAAAATAATCTTTTACCCCTACCCGGGGGGTTGATCCATCGGTGACACGATCTAGCGGTGACACATCCCCCTACTAAAATTAGGAAAAATAATGGTTTAAATAATATTTAAGAATTAATTAAATTATGTCGAATTGAAACGGAAAATATGCGCAGAACGCTGCACAAATTTTCGGAAATAATCAAAATACTTATCATAAAACCATAAAATAAGGGAGGAACGCTGCTCACATTTTCCGAATAGAAAATAGTAAAGTAAAACTGAAATGTTGTTCGATTATTAGTATAATATTGTCTTGAAACCACAAAATAAGGCCGATCACTGCTCAAATTTTCCGAATTAATAAAAATACTTATAGAAACTAGTAAAGTAAAAGTGGAATGTTGTTTAATTGTTAGTATTGTTGGGCCAGAACAGAAATGGCCTTGAGAATCGTTTAAATGAATCGGTAATACACACTCAAATACAACATGCAGATTTAAAATCAGACCCATAAAACACCAACTAACCATACTAAAATATGAGAAAGAAAAAAATTAAATATAAAATCATAAAACACAAAAATAAATTAAAATAATAACAAAGTGCAACAAGATCCGCAAGAAATAAACATAAAAGTAACACGAAAACATAACAATTTGACCGAAATTTGACAATTTACCAAAAAATGCGAAAATCCATGAAAATGGAGTAAAAATCAAATAATTTGAATTGGAAACAATTATATTAAAAAATTCAAAAGAAAAATTGTGAAATTAAATTACAAAATAATAAAATTAAGAATAGAATATACTAGAGAATCACAAGGTCAAATTTTGTTTTACTAAATCAAATTTAACACGCAAGTTTAGAATCATACAATAGGTATATATACCGATTTATTTTCACATAATTTTAATCGGTTTTTAATCAAAAATTAGTTTTCAATCTGAAAAATTGGTTTTCTAGTCTTAACCAGTGGAAATCAGAAATTTAAAAATGTGAGTGAGAGAATGATCGAAAATTCTCTCCACGTCGCGTCCCTGCAACCTCGAACGAGCTCTGCTTGGACGTCGGCGTGGCGAGAGAGTTATGATGTGCTATTAATGAAATTATGACGACTATGACGTACTATTAATGAAATCATGACAACTATGATGTACTATGTGGCAATAAACGTATTTAATTTTCATTTGTCAAAATTTTTCCGGCCCACAGCCGACACATCATGCAAGATATTAACTTAATATATCCTATCAAACTGTGTGAGTGTGTATATAATCGCCAATAGTTCGTGCCCGTGAAGGCTACGGCGTGAGAACGCAGTAGATGGAACGTAAAATTATCATACCGGATAGGGGAAATGGGTTGAAGAGGGATTAGTCTTTTGGCTATTTCGTCATCACTCATTTCCCATAAACTCGACCCAAAATTTCTAAAAAACAATCGGCTTAAAATCAAAACACCGAGTATTCCAGTGGGCACTCTTAATTCGTAATATTAACATAACTGCGCCTATGATCAACTAAAGGGGTATGGCACGGGAAATAAAAGAAATTAAAATCGTTGTTATGGCTTCTGAAAATTTTCAAGAATTCTTGTATAATAAGGAACTACAACCGAGTTTTCTTAAATCGTTTTAATTGCTATTAAAATTAATATAAAAGAGTTTGAATGTAGTTTACTAAAAATTAAAAAATAATCCGATTACGTAAACTAATATAGAGACCTAAAGATCTTAGCCCTTGATTAGATCCGTGAACCCGAATAATCTCTCAATCGTTTCGTCTTTAGCAAAAATATACATGTAATTTAGTCCTGCTAAACAATGAATAGTGACCTCCCATTTGTAAGGCACAGATACCAGAGGCGATATATACCATAATAATTCTTAGGTCGAGTATACAGAATACTAATTCTTAGATAAGATACGTAGAATTTCTTTTAAAGACCCACGTTCATACAGCTGCCCATAAGGAGAATAATTACCTTTGAATAAAATTCATAGCAGTCGTCAACAGGACGAATAACTTAGTAAATCTCACCCATAAATTAATCATGTCCGAATAATCATCTCAAATGTTTTAGTAAATTCAGGTCGTTAAATAAATAAGCTGCATCATTACCCGTGCAAATTATATCGCTAATCATTCTATAATCATAAATATAAATCACCCACGTCCAAAAAACCTCATTTATAATCAACTCAAAATTAACAAAACAAAAATTATATAATTTTCCAAAAAAATCAATGACGAACAAGTTAGAAATATCCAATATTCCGGAGCAACCACTTCATCGACATAGGGCATATAATTATAGTGATTCCGTAATAAAATTTTAAGTAAAATAAATAGCTTACCCTGATAAATTAGAAAACCACAAAAATATCGATTAAGACACTCCATGACAGAGATCTACAGTAGAAAATTCCATTCGCAAACTAATATTAATATCTTCTAAATAAAAAGGGAAGAAACGACATCCTTCAGCTTATGAGCATTGAATACGTCGAGCAAATCTATCTAAATTACTAAGGTTCGGAAGGGTCCATAGGAGAATTTAGGACTGATCGAGTAGATTGTGGAGACAAGAGTTCTACCAGAAATAAAAGCAAAAGCATGTATATTTAAACTGATCCATAAAGAATTCCGACTCCAACAATGATCAATAAAAACTAAAAGTTTTATTCATAATAAATTAATAAATAGAAGATTAGAGTTGTAATCATGATAAGTGGATCAGTGTCCGACATATGAGCTGGACGTTCCGAATACTGGCGAACCTACCGCACATAATCCCTAAAATTCCCATAAAAAGTAACGTAGAAAAATAAAAACATAAATTACCTAACAAGACACTTCAGCGTATTCAACAATCGTCGTATCAAACTTTGCCAAATAAAATTAAGTCTCCAACATATATATAAAAGAACAATCCAACGCGAGTTTCTGCTGTACAATAAAGTCAGAAATCCCAATCCAACACCGGCAACCATATGAAAGGAAAGAAATAGGAACTGACATTTAAGAAAATCAATTTTGGAAAAGTCAGAATAATTACTTGGGTTCTTTTCATCAGATGCACACCAACAGGCATTAGGCAGGCAAAATTCACGAAGCATGCCTTCACGGTTGTATATATACTGGCTCGTGTTTTGAAGGCCCCCATTTTTCGTATCAATGAATATACATTCGCAAGATATTAAAGCACGCACTGAGGACCCGAGGAGAAAAGGAGTCGAGCACCCAGAAGGTAATTTTAACGAGGTAATTTTATCATTAATTTTGGCCTGAGTTTAATCCTGGATTGATGCGTCCCGAGTCATCGCCAGATTCCCTGCACACTCAGCATCTCGGTGCAGGCAGGCGATGTGGGTTGCGGGATTTTTGATATCCCGCGTCCGAGAAACGAGATCCGGAAATCAAGGGAGTTCAGAAGATGTAGAACTCCCATATGTGGCCATAAAGCGCGAACCTGGCCGGAACCCGGCCTGGGAGATCAGGGGTCAGGCAGAATTCATATTAGCTCGACTAGAGGAGCACCAGAAAGAAACGAATCGACAAATTGCCAAGGCTAGACGATACCTGGCACAAGTGAACGCGGACATTGCAGAGGGCAAAATACCCAGCACGGATAGGTATGCTCCCAACTACAATGTCTCGTTTGAGTTGGACGACCCAAGACTCCGTGGCCAGACCGGAGCAATGAATGTGGTGGTCCCACGGAGAGTCCTCCCCCGCGAGCTAAGAAACGTAGAGGAAAAGCCGGACCATCGCTATGACCATTCATATGCACGCAGCCGTCCAAGCCGAAGATGTGATAATAGTGGAACTAGATTCAACCGACGATGACTTTAATGACGCTTGTGTTATTATCAATAAATACTTACTAAACGTTCCTATATAGTGTTTTAGACTGTTTGTGCCAATACTTTCTTACAATATTAAGATATCTTTAGCGAAAACGAATTAGTAAAATAAAGGTTGACTAGGGTGCGGATGGTGGTGCAACAATTTAAAAATTAGTTATGATAAATAATGGAAGTAAGCAGCATAATTGACATTTAGACATGAACTCGGTTCAGATTTTTCAACAAAAGCTACACAAAGTCCGCACGGCCAACAAAAATCTACGACAGCAAATAACGCAACTCAACCAGGAAATTCAACAAACCAAGGCCACCTGGATTGAGCCAGGAAAGGCCAAGAGGATGTATCAAAAAATTACAGCAGCACAGCGAGGGTGGGCTGAGGAGAAGCAGCTCACCCAGTCACAAAAGATACAAATACGCGGCCTTGAGGTAGCGTTATCAGCGTGCCAGGAGGGCAACACGGTAACCTACCCGCTGGTATTCGCTCCAGTGCAATTGGCCTACCGAAAAGCGACGTCTGCAACGATGCCTGCCATTAAAACACCCAAGCATAGGCCGGAAGGTCCGAACAAGCTAAACGCCGTGCTGCGAAGACATCGGAATAATAAGTTGAAACTGTTTGTACTGGCTATCAATAAAAGTTTGTTTGAATTAATTCCTTTAAATTATATATCAGTAGTAATATGATAAAGCTACCAGAAGATCAGAATGTAAGAGTTACCATATAAGTAAGGGACCAGTAAAAGTAAATCGCACACATACCTTCTAACGGTAGGGCGTTGGACCCAGTTTGAGGTCGGCCAGAGTAGTTCCTATGTGGCGCTCACCATTGGCGACCTCAAAAACCAATGGTTGCATTCCCAACGTTACTTACTAACGGGTAACCATTAGGGGTAAGAGAAATATTTTACATCTGGGGTCAAGGTTACCAATACCATAAGCCCCACAGTATAATATCCTTATAAAACTGTAAAAAAAGTGGAATGTTGTTCAATTGTTAGTATAATATCCTTATAAAACTGTAAAATAAGGGCGGTACGCTGCTAAAAATTTTCGAAAACTGTAAAATAAGGATGGATTACGGCTAAAGTTTTATGTAAGCAAAGTATATTTTTTTTGCCGGGGAATAAGGACGAATCCCTACACAAATATTTGATAATAAAAATGACAATAATAATGAAGATAATAATAATAATAAGAATGATCATGGTATTTATAATAATAATGATAATAATTATAATAATAATAATAGTAATAATAATAATAGTAGTAATAATAATAAATGTAATGGTAGTAACAATTAATAAAGGTAAAACATATAATAGTAACAATGATAATGCTAGTATCAATATTAGGGAACATAGTAGTTATAATAGGGATAAGGATAAAAGAGATACTGTATGGATATTTAACATAATAAAGGGTGTACAGGCTACAGAAAATCATCAACACGGACAACGATAAGAAGGACTATGTAAATAGACGTAATGATAAATGATATAACAGTATAGACCAACATTTGAAGGAGATAGGAGAATAAGGGGACCTAAAAATCGAAATCTAGCACAGGCCTCCTATCGGCAGCTCGTTGGACCCATAGATCGTTTGATCAATTATAGCTTTAGCAATATTGCTCACTTTTTGCGGACGATCTATCCACTCTAACACAGTTCCAAAGTTGCTTAGCAATGGGTGTCAAGTGGTAAGCAAAAGATATTTGTATGGGGTTGTCTGGGTAACAACCATATAGTTTCAAAACGCCTTGAGAATTGTTTAAATGCATCAGTAATACAGCTCGGAAACCCAGCACCAAGATAACTTAAAATACAATATACAACACCAACTAAACATTTTAAAATCTGAGAGAATATAAATAAATATAAAATTAAAAGCATAAAAGTAAAATAAAATAAATACAAAATGTATCAAGAACCACGGTGAGTCTGGGTCTAAGCAGCATCTACAGAGAAGTTCATCTCTTGCAGATTCACATGCACTTGTTGCACTACCAACGTTACTTATCAACCGGTAACAAGTGGGCAGGACATAGAGTTGTATGCCTCGCTTGCCAATGTCAATGAGTACCGATATACCAATTGTTTTTTCTCTCAAACGATGTCTTACCTGATGGCTCACCGTATTTGAGATCAATAAGCACAACTCACGATATCACTCAATTGATAACATAATATGACCTTGACCTCAAATAACCTTGGGCTTAAAATTTGACTTTGACCCGTCAGAGGTTACTGCGCTACGAGTTGTAAAGCTTAAAATTATTTTTGAAACTATTTTTAATTCAGCAAAGCAAAATCATTTAGAAAAATAAATATCTAATAAAATTACTTTTAATAGTTAAATATAAACATTTTAGTGGTTTCTGTTGTTATAATATATCAAACTTATCATTACGGTTATTGGTTTCGAATATCAAACAAATATTTAAATTATTAGCTAATTATATACTAATCAACCGAATATATTCATTATTGCAGTGTTGGATATTTTCTGCATGTCAGCTATTCAGAATTTGGCATTGGTTTTGACTCTGGGATTGAATTTGGTGGCCTCTGCTCCATATTTTGAGAAAAGTTATTGAATAATTATTAAGCAACTGATACATTTGGAGTTAGAAATCACCACTTTGAATTGTCTGAATGGCGCTAAGATAACGACTTCATGCATATTTGCAATAGAAATCAAGCCCATAATTACTACTCCATTGTCTTGTATTCTCGAATTCGATTCGAGAAGTGCGCAAATGATTTTGACAATTTTTAACATCAAAACTAAAAGTGAAATTGATAGAAAATGTCCTAAATTCACCATGCATGTGATGACGTTGGGAAAATATGAAATGGTTTGATATTAATTAAATCAAAATTTCGTAATAAATTTAGATTTCAAGACATTGTGGTGAAGAAATTGTTGGGGTTAACAAAACAGTTGAAGGATTTACTAGTGCATATATTAACTACGATAATCAAATGTTGAATGATACAACTAGCAATGCCTTCATAAAGATTTCAAAGACCAGTGAGTTTCATTGCGTATTTGGCGTGTTTATTGGCAAATTGTTATAGATTTAGAAAAGCAAAATTGTGAAAAAGGTGAGATTTTATTACTTGGTTTATCATTAGTTTATTTAATAAAAACTACTTTGTTCTACGCTCGAAGTTTTCAAGAAAGTCAAAATTCATTAACTTTTTTAATTACACCACATGCGGAACTTACTAACACAGAAAAGTTGATTTTCACCGGTGCACTGCCAACATGCAACATTGTCGCATTCCACAAGATTCAGCTCGGCATCCAGACGATTTACACATTTTTGTCATAAGGATAAATTCTCGGTGAACTGATCTGTAGTAAACATGCAACTAGTCAATCGTTAGAGTTTTTCTGAAGTTTTATAAGGTAAGTATTGTAGGCAATTCATGTAGAAGGATTTCCAAATCGGAAACCAATGTAAAGTTGTCACTAGTAAGAAGTAAGATCTACACCGATCTGCAAGGTCAAGCTGGTGAATTGCTTGTTTTCCGTTTATTTATTTAAATATCAAAAATGAGGACCCATCATAGTCTTTGTCAAATGACAATGAACAATAAAAATTCGATTTGTTGCTGAATAATTCTCTGAGATTGTTGATATTGAAATATTCCGTTGATCGCCTCAAAAAACACAACATTCAATGTTGAATGATAAATGAATACACCTGTTTCAGT
Source organism: Schmidtea mediterranea (assembly GCA_022537955.1). Lineage (NCBI taxonomy): Eukaryota > Metazoa > Platyhelminthes > Tricladida > Dugesiidae > Schmidtea > Schmidtea mediterranea. The sequence goes on from CM039680.1 coordinate 13,697,640, forward strand.
TCATTAAAAACTGCTATATTAAAATAAAAAAATCAGTAATGTTATAATTAGGAACATACATACTTACCCGTGTCTTCATGTAATTTGTTCAACTGAATAAAAACTTATATTATAGGAAGGAAGGAATTTGAATAAAACTTTTTTAAACATAAACGCATAATACATAGTAAATGAGCATGCAAACTTTTAAAATGTAGAAATTTTCAGATCAATAAAAAATTTATATAAATCTATTTTTAGTAACTTTTAAGACAATTTTTTTAAAATTAAAGCCGAAAATTTTGAAAAAAATACCAATAACTCTACTTTGAGTTGTAGAGAAAATTAAGAAATAATTTCGTAAGATTTTCATGAAATTCAATCAATTTAATATTTTTACAACATTTCAGATATTTCAAAAATATCCATCGAAACTCTAGATTTTTGAGGGGATGAAGAAATAGCAATGTGACATTTAACTTGTACTTAAAATACCAAGAGCAGTGGAATCAGAACCTTCAAATGAGACGTTTAAAAAACGGAAAACATAAGTTTTCCGATAACTTAAGTTTAAAAATAATATTTTTTATAGAAGTATAAAAAATCCAAATCATTAATACCATTGAAAATGGGGAAGATTTTTATTAATTTGGGAAACCAATAAATATCAAAACATAAAAGTAAAATAAAATAAATACAAAATGCATCAAGAACCGCACGAAATCTACATAAAAAATAACATAATAACAAGAAATTTGACCGTAAAATGACCATTTATATAAAAGTAAAAATTAATGAATTAAATGAATAAAAACAAAATATTTTTGGCTGAAAAAATTTAATTAAAAATGTTAAAAATAAATTACCAATTTAAATTAAGAAATTAATAAAAATATAATTTAGATAACACAAATAATTTCAAGGTCGAATTTTGTTTAATCGCAATAAAATTAACACGCAAGGTTAAGGCCCAATTAGAGGTATATATACTGATGTGTTTTGACAAATTTTCAGTCTTATTTTTCGGAGAGAAAGTTTTCAATTTTAGTTGCAACTTAGTTTTAGAAAATTAGTTGATGTGCATAACTAGTCGAGAGCCATGCATTCAGGCAATTAACACGGGTAAGTGTTTTGCCTGAACACGACCACTCTCGGCTAGTGTATAATTATTGATTGAAATTTTCGACTAGAATTAATAGAATTGAATTTTAGAATTAAATTTATGGAATATATGCAGTGAATTTTCGAATTAAATTTATGGAATGGACACAATGATTTTCGAATGGCATTTACGATATACTCACAATGTTTTATGAATTACCAATTGCCGTATGTGGCCGAATGAATGGACAATGTAATATGCTGAATAAATATTTTCTATCTACAGCCTTCGTGCGTCGAAACTTTTATTCCAAATACTATGGTAAAATTTATTTATTTTTTTTTCGGCCCACAGCCAATGACGCACCACAAGAAAGAAAAATCTACACAACAATTCAGGCTTTGTAGGTGCAGTTTATCTGCCAATAGCATGTGATCGTGAAGGTTCCTGTGTGAATAACGCAGGGCCTAAACGTCAATAATATCCGTTATAAGGGAAACTGGGAGGAGGGGAAGCAGTGTTTTAGCTGCTCCTCTGCCACTCATTTCCTGTAAATTCGACCTAAAATCTTTTACAACAATCGGCTAAAAATCACTAACACTGAGTAGTCCAGTGGGCACTCATCAAATATAACATGAATATAAATAAATCATAAGGACAAAGAGAGGGAAATGGTGGCGGGGAAAATAGCGAAATCGTTGCAACAGTTAAAATGAATAGCCATCGGAAAAAGATTAATCCGAACTACCAAAATCATGAAAAATAATGTTTTTAAATAATATATAAGAATTAAATAAATTATGTTGAATTGAAACGGAAAATATGGGCAGAACGCTGCGCAAAATTTCGGAAATAGTTAAAACATAAAACGGTAAAATAAGGGTGGAACGCTGCTCAAATTTTCCGAATTGATTAAAATACTTACAGAAAATAGTAAAAGAAAAGTGAAATGTTGTTCGATTGTTAGTATAATATTCTCTTGAAACCACAAAATGAGGGCGGATCGCTGCTCAAATTTTCCGAATTAATTAAAATACTTTGTCGGAAACTGTAGAATAAGGATGGAGTAAGGCTAAATTGTTATATGAGTAAAAATATTTTATAAAGCTGAGGAATAAGGAAGGATCCCTGGTAAAAACTTGATAATAATAATGATAATAGTAAGGATAATGGTAATTATAATCATAATAATAATAATAATAATAATTATCATGGTACCTATAATAGTAATGATAAAAATTATGATGATAATAGTAGTAATAATAATAAATATAATGGTAATTATAGTAATAAAAATAATAATAAAGGTAATAATAGTAACAATTAATAAAGGTAATACATAAAATAGTATCAATGATAAGGCTAGCAATAATACGTAATAGGGAACATTTGGTTATAATAGGGATAAGAGTAAAAGAGATACTGTGTGAATATTTAACATAACAAAGGGTGTACAGGCCAAAGAATAATCATCAACAAGGACGACGATAAGAAGGACTATGGGAATGGACATGACAACGAATGATATGAGAGTATAGGTTAACATTTGAAAGAGATAGGAGAATAATGGGACTTAAGAATCGAAATAGAGTACAGGCCTTCTATCGGCAGCTCGTTGGACCCATGGATCGTTCGGTCAATTATAGCATTAGTAATGGCGCTCACTTTTTGCGGACGATCTACCCACTCGAACACAGCTCCAACGTTGCTTAGCAACGGGTGCCGAGTGGTAAGCGAAAGAAAATTTGTATGGGGTTGTCTGGTTAACAACCATATAGTTTCAAAATATCAACACTTAGAAACCCACCACTAGTAAAAGTAGAAGCATGGTCAAAAGATAAGAACAGATACGAAGGACCATACGAAGTGATTCGTTACGAGAAGCCAATAGAATATTGAATCAAAGAAACGTAGAGAAGATAAAAGGATTTCTTAAAGAAGAGGGATGTGAGGATATTTAAGCAAAATTATCAACAGATATAAAATTAAGTTTTAAAATGATTAAAAAATAAGATTTAAATTAACTTTAGATAAATCTAATAAAAATATTTTAAAATATCTGATTATAAATTGAAGAATTCCATTTTATTTTCTGGAGTACAATTAATATATAACAATTGAATTGTTCCATTCACTGCAGAACTAAGTAATAGACCAGCGTTTTTGATATTCCAAGAAAATTTAAAACCTTCTTGAGAATATCTTTGAAGAAACAGATCAGGCTTACATTTGCCACTTTGATCTGGCTTGCTGGGATGTCTCGTATAATCAAACCAATATATATTAATATCTGTATGAGCAGTAACTAAACCATATCCTCCAAATTCATCTTTCTCAGCATCATAATGTCTGGATTCGAAGCATTTATATTCATTTGGTACAGTCACTGATGCAATGAGAAGATAATCTTGTTCTTCAGTTTGTGTACCAAGTATAATTCGTCGAGTGAGAATGTCGATTATTTCCTTGGATAGTTTTGAAAATTTGAATCGTAATTTCTGGCGAATCCAATGAAGCCAGTTCTCAATGTTTTCCTTGATCCATTTGCGATAATCATATAAAAATTTAAATATATTTCTTGTTTCCTCAATAAATTCGATATATTTCTGATCTAAATCACAGTTCCGATTTTTTTCTTGAAGATTTTTACAAAATTCTGGTGAGTTCGCAATTGTAATATAGGAATCTTTTCAATAACGGGTACCCCATTTTTGTTATTAATTGATATTTGAGCGTGGCTTAATGAATGGATACATGAAGTCTTCTGTGAGATCGATATTCTATTATTATTGGTCCATTGATCTTGGGATATTCTGTTACTGTAAGGAAGATCCTTAGTTTCAAAATTTTGATTACTGTCATGTAACGAAAATGTAGTAATTGTCATAATTGCCGTTATTAATTTTGTTTAAATACTCGGAAATATAAAAGATATAATTGTGATTTGAATAAAATTTGAACTTTGAATGAATAAAAATTTTAAATTAAACGTAGAGGTTTTCACAACATTTAACAATAATATAATTATTAACAATAAATATTAACCGTCTGACAAGTTAATGAACCAAATAAACCAATAATTTACAATATATATTTAGATTCACTTAATGGATTCATATTTATTTAATTGTTAATAGGAACTGCCGGTTTCTTTTGAGTTTGTTCAGCAATAACGTATATTCCTCTCTTTATCTGTGCATTTCATTACATGACAGACAATAGATTCATCAATGAATAGCCGTAGTGTAGCTACTGTAATACATTTGCATCTCCATGCTCACTTACACAGGAGTAAGGTACAAATCCTGCTAGCAAGTGATTCTGTTGCGAGACCCAGTCGATCTTTCAGCGCAGTGGTCCACAACCCCGGGTCGTCTAAGGAACACGCAATTATATCAACATTTTAACACAACATATTATCGTTTTATTTATTTAATTACTTACACAATTTCCAGTTTTGAAGGTTTCGTCGCCTTATTAGTGAGCTAATCAGTGGAAATTAAGTAAAGCCAATATGGGGTGTGAATATCACATGTCCTGATAAATTCATATTTCAATTAGGACTCATGATACTGTCTTTTTTTTATAGGTTATACGTTTATTTGATGTTCAAGGCTCTTACTTTGTCCTTTCATTAGGAATTTTATTTTGAATAAGGAAACTTTATAAGGATGACTGTTTCGTATTCATTTTTGATAATTTGATCAAACACAATATACACGTTCAATAAGCACTGTTAAACATAAGATAATATCTGTGAACTCAGAGAAAAGCGATACAAGTATTCTATTTACACAGGCGACTTTACTCTGCCAGGACAGGCTCCAAAAATACATACGTGAGCCTGGCGAAAGAGATTTTCTGTGATAACGTTTACAGTAATGTTTTTGTTTTATTATTGATTAGTTTCAGTTATTTGAAATCTGTAATATTTGAGAAGGTTGATGCAATTATAATTGTAAATAAATAAAAATCTCGCTTTATTTATTTGATTCGTTCTTTATTTTTGGAAAACGCATTTTCTTTCAATTTTATGACTGCAATTTACATTCGTAATCTTGAAATTCGTAATCTTGATCAACAAATAAACTAATTTAAATATTTTACAGTAAATAAAATGAAAATAATTTAATGTTCCTTTGGCAGATTGGTTAATTTATTCCGTGGCCCATGGGTTGGGGACAATTGTTTTAGAAAAACAATTTGTTGCTAAATAATTCTCCGCAATTGCTGATTATGAAATATTATGTATATTTTAAATAGATTTTGTTTTGACTATAATTAATTAAATTAACCAATTACGTAGTAATATGTCAAAATTATAATTTCAAGATCACAGGTTATTTATGATGTTTGATAGTTGTGTTAGAATGTTGGCATGTTTGTGTGTTTGCTGGTGTTTTGGATCAATAATTATTAAAGCAATAAACTCCATTTTGATTTATTTAATTCAGGAACTGAGGAAATTATTTAGGAAAAATTAATTAAATATTAATTATTGGTTTAATGTTATCTTTGCCGTACCAATAATTATTAATTATTACGAGCTTTGCATTTCTGCGATTTCTGAGCGATACAAAATAATTGAGGCAATGAAATTATTAAGTTATATAATTTGTCAAAAATATGGTGAAATAATTTGTTATGGCAAAATCACAGAATGTATTTGATACACAGCTGACAATAAACCTTTTGGACTCTGATATATCCATTGTTATAAGCAACTAGAAACTCAAGGTTATTTGACCCATAATTACGGTCCGCAGATATTAGTATATTTGACCATTAGCATATTATATTGTTCAGTAACTTGTTCATTGTTTTTTATGAGAACAATGGACTTCTTCCAATAGATACTTTCTCTACTGACATCTGTGCAATTTAAAACGACAGGTTCAGTTTTTCCAGTCCATATAATTTATACATATTTAAACTTGCAAGATCATTGGTTCTAGAGTTAGAGATAGAAATGCCTTTTTTGGGCTTTCAATTGTATCAGCATATGATCCATTTTCAAAAAAAGAGGCCAAAGATCATTTAAAACTTATTTTTGAATTTCTTCCATTGTTATAACTTGTTTGACTTTATCAACTGATTTAACTTCATAATTTCAGTTTCTTTATCTTATTTTGGATTTACATTAAAAATAACATAAAAATGATGGTTTTGTTGATGTGTGTTGAAGAACATTCTTTTGTTGCATAAATTCTTTACGTAAGTTATTTCCTTTTCGACATCTTAATGATTAGTCTAAATCCAAGGATAAAGATCATTGTAATTTTTTGAATTAATTAGTTCCTTTAGTTAATTAAATTTATTAAAATCGGAGAATTCTCTCTAATTTAATTTGGTGGGTTCCTAGGTGTTGAAATTTTGAAACTATATGGTTGTTACCCAGACAAGCCGATACAAATATATTCGCTTACCACTCGACACCCGTTGCTAAGCAACGTTGGAACTGTGTTCGAGTGGGTGGATCGTCCGCAAAAAGTGAGCGTTATTGATAATGCTATAATTGACCGAATGATCCATGGGTCCAACAAGCTGCCGATAGAAGCCTGCGCTCGATTTCGATTTTTAGGTTCCTTTATTCTCCTATCTCTTTCAAAGGTTAACCTATACTCTTACATCATTTATTGTTATGTCCATTCGCTAAGTCCGTCTTATCGATGTCCGTGTTGATTTTCCTATGGCCTGTAAACCCTTTGTTATGTTAAAAATCCACGCAGTATCTCTCTTATCCTTATCGCTATTATACCTACTACGTTACCAATTATTGTTACTAGTATTATCATCGTATATATTATTCTAATACGTTATCACTGCTATTGCTATTATAAATAATCTTATTACTACCATTACCATTATATTTATTATCATTATAATTATTATTATTAGTATTATCATTATTACGATTATTACGATTATTATTACTATTATTATAATTATCATTATCCTTACTATTATCATTATTATTAAAATTTTAATCGGGATCTACTCTTATTCCTCTGCATTATTGAAATATTTTACTAATAAAAGTTTTGCAGTAGTTCATCCTTATTCTACAGTTTTCGATTTATTTTACGGTTTTAGGTAAAGTATTTTCATTGATTTGGAAAATTTGGGCAGCGTTCCGCCTTTATATTTAGGTTTTATCTTGATATTCTATCAATTATTGAGCCGTATTCTACTTTTACTTTGGTATTTTGATAAGTATTTTAACTGATTCGGAAAATTTGAGCAGCTATCCGCCCTTATTTTCCATCTCAATTCAACATAATTTATTTAATTCTTACATATCATTTAAAACATTATTTTTCATGATTTTCGTAGTTCGGTTTAATCTTTTCCTATGGCTATTCATTTTAACTGTTATTACGTTTAATTAGTGCCCACTGGACTACTCGGTGTTAGCGATTTTGAGCCGATTGTTGTTAAAGATTTTATGTCGATTTTATCGAAATTAAGTGCAAGAAGTTTAGCCAAAAGACCCACTCTCAAGCTACTCTCTTTTGCTATTTAGTTCAGTGATTTGACGTTCCAGCTACTGCATTCTCACACCGTAGCCTTCACGGGCACGAACTATTGGCGGACACTCACCGCACAATTTTACCATAGTAGTTGAAGTAACAGCTTCGATGCACAAAGGTTGTTGATTGAAAATATTTATTCAGCATATTACATCGTCCATGTTAAATTCGTTCGGCCAAATACGACAATTGGCAATTCATGAAAGCATTGTGAATATTTCATAAATTCCATTCGTAAAATCATTGTGCACATTCCATAAATTCAAGTCGTAAAATCATTGTGCACATTCCATAAATTCAAGTCGTAAAATCATTGGGCACATTCCATCAGCTAGTTATACACACTAACTAATTTTCTGAAAAACTAAGACTGCAAGGTACGAATAATTTTTTGTCAAAACACATCAGTGTATATACCTATAATTTGGCCTTAACCTTGCGTGTTATTTTTATTGCGATTAAACAAATTTGACCTTGAAATTATTTATGTTATCTAAATTAAATTTTTTTTATTTTCTTAATGTAAATTGACAATTTATTTTTAACATTTTTAATTAAATTTAATTAAATTCATCCAAAAATACTTTATTTTTATTCATTTAATTCATTAAATTTTACATTTATATAAATGGTCATTTTACGGTCAAATTTTCTTGTTATTATGTTATATTTTATGTAAATTTTGTGCGGTTCTTGATGCATTTTGTATTTATTTTAATTTACTTTTGTGTGTTTTGATCTTATATATATATTCTCTCAGATATTTAAGTGTTTAGTTGATGTTGTATGTTATATTTTAAGTTATCTTGGTGCTTGGTTTTCGTGCTGTATTACTGATACATTTAAACAATTTTCAAGGTCATTTGTGTTCTGGCCCAACAAATTTATTTATTTTCGTCGTTATAATTAATTAATTTGTATTTTCTTAATAATTTTTTATAGAGTTTCCAAGTTAATTTTATATTATTATTTACGAACTCGCCTCTTCAATTGTCGTCGGCTCATACCATTTCCACCGGAAAATATTGAATTTGATTATTTTTAATTAAATATTTTTATTTTACGATTTTCCCATTATTTAAAGTTTTGCGAAAATTCCATAACCCCAACAAAATTATTTTTGTGAAACTTTCTGTCTATTGTTCAAAAATTGATTGTTATTTTAATTCAATAAATAATTACATTAATTTAAATTATTTTTTATATTTTACCAATGAAATTAATTAGTAATTAATACATTTATATTCAATAAAATATTTGTTGTATTTTTAGGTAAATCGTATCAATCGAGATTTGATCCTCACCTCAGTTATGTCGCCACTTTGATCAGCTTCATGATTTTTGCGAAAATTATTTGAATTTGAATGTTTAATATTTACCTGTAAATAAGTCGCTATAAAATTCGAATATTATAATTATTATAACAAATTATAAGCTGCCATCCTTTTCATGATATATGTTAAGAACATCAGTTCAAAGATTCTATAAGATTAAGCCAAATGGAAAGTATAAATTAAAAATTTTTTTTTCTAGCATTTTTATCGAGGTTACGTCACCATGGAACCAGTAAGCTTTCAATAGCAAATTATCAAATTTTAATGTAGGTCACTGTAATTATTTTAACGTATTTTTTAAAAACTGACCACTTATAAAAAAGTAGTTCATAGTCATATCTATATATATATAAAATTCAATGTTTGTTTGTTTGTCCTATATGAATTACAACACTGTTCATCCGATAGCCAATAAACTTTAAGAAGACTGAGTACACTATTGCAAAGGTTTGAGGTATAAATGTTTTTTAAATATCGCACTCCACAGCAGCTATAGATAAAAATAGTAAATCATTAGTTCATCGCACATTTATTTATTAAAAATTAAAATGACAAGGTTAATCGCTGAAATAGTGTGGAATAAATTTAGAGAATCTGTGCTTCTAACATGGACAACTGCATGTGGTCACTTCAAGCGTGGATAAACCTTCCGATTTATTTGTATATATAACAGACTAAAAAACAACAAATATTGTATATCCGAAAGCATTCGAATAAAAAATAAATAGTATTAAAATAGATAAATTTCAATGTGTTGTTTTAATATTTTGTCCTTGAATTTTCTTTTGCTGAATGTATATAGTAAACTTAAATTATTTAGAAATAAATTATTATGACGTACCTTAAATGTATAACTCGTCACACTGCTGCAGATTAGTTGCACTTGTAATGACGAAATTTCATTTTTGGGTTGATGTATTGAACTCTAATGGGATAACCGATGATGAAAATATTGGTGAAGATATTTATTACTAATAATGGAAATGATGGAAATATTAGTGAAAGTGGAATACTTACGAAACAGTAAAAATACTGATATAAAATAATTTAAAGATCAAAGTATTAATAAAAATTAATGAGGTATATATAAAATGTTTGAAATCATCAATAGATGAAAGTAAATTCCAGACAAACAAAGGAAAACGGAGAGGAAAATTACGGATATCGTATTAAAAATAATGTAAATTATGATTGATCAATCGGGAAATAAATACAGAAAACCACTGATGATGGAAAAAGATTATCAAAAGGATGGATTCATAAAAATAAATCCAGAAAACAATAAGAATAGAGGGTAAAATATAAAAAATCTCAGAGTAAATTTTGTTCTATTTAGAAAAAACTTTGGATGATGATAGAATATTTCACAAAAATCGAATAATAAATCAGCTGACCATGTCCAGACTAAAACTGTGAACCAAACGGACTCTGGAAATGGCTCTTTCAGCCAGCCATGAGGGTATTGCGGTGACATACCCTCTGGTGTTTGCGCCGGCACAACTAACCTACAATGAACGAGAACATGCGGTAACTGCTAAAGAAACAAAACAGAGACGACACTAACTTGGGAAAGCCAAAAATGCCCGACTCCGGCTATCACGAGCAAACAAGGGAATGGAGAACTGAATCGATAGTGTACTGCAATACATTAGGATATAATATTTACCTCGAAACTTATTCTTTTGATAATAATGTAAATTAATTAAAGTTAATTGAAATCAACTGAAATGAATGAAACGATCAATAAATCAGGGACAACGAAAAGACGAGCAAAACCTAGTACAATTAGTTTGCGTGACCCACAGTGGTGGGTTACTGGGTGTTGATGTTTAAAACTATATGGTTGTTACCCATACAACCCATATAAATGTGTTTCGCTTAGCACTCGGCACTGTTGCTCTTCGCGGAAGAACTGCACCCATGGGCTCCGCTCTAACGTTCAATCGTTCATAGTCTAGGTCGAAGGAGTTGTGCAGTGGTGTGTAGTCGTCCGTGCAGGCGATCCTGCCGGCTGCTATATCCTCATTCACATTAGCAAGGTATAGCCTGGCCCTGGCTACTTGAAGGTTGGTCTGGCGCTGATGTTCCTCGAGCCGATCGAGGAGGAACTCAGCGTGTCCGCGAATTTCCCTGGCCGGATTGCTGCCTGGCTCCCGTTTTATTGCTACGAACGGTAGTTCAACATCTTCCATTTGCCGTAGAATGCCGTATCTGGACTCTCTCACTTGGGATATGGTAAAGCCCGCATCCCACATGGCCTGTCACCAACGATCGGCGGCATGCGCAGGAAATCGGATAGTAACTCTCGATTCATCTAAATAAACTCCAATAAAAATTAATCATCCAAATTTTCTGGGTCATCCGACTGTTCGGTAGCTGCTTAGTTGTGCGTCGTATAGCGTATTTATGTGTTTCATGGGTCATTCCAAGAATTTTATTTCTCCGCATTTCCTTTGGAGCGTGATGACGGGTTGATGTACAAGAGGCGATATGTGCTTTTAGTCATTTTGTCATCAATATCGTTCCGTCAGGCAGTGTGGTCGTCTCGGCTAAAGGGTTGTCACTCTCCATGGCGAGGTTGTTGTGTAATACAATCAACTCTCATTTCTCTGAAGCTATAAAGTACTAAAAGATGTTCGGAGAACATTATTTAGGATAACAGTGATATTATAGAATAATATTTAGATCTTCTATAATTTTTGTATATAAAATATTTTCTATTATTCTCGTTTTTCAAGTAATTCTTTATATCCAACATTTTTTAAAATCTGGATTTTGATGACACTCCAAAAACATCAAAAATCTTTGCACTTTATTGCTAGATATTCACTTTATTTTTCATTCGTACTAATGTTCTTTTACATGTCTCTTTTTATAAATATTATTGGAAAATAGTAAATCTTTTTTTTTTGATTGACAAAGAATTTGGACTGTAAATGATATGGCATCTTGCATTCAGATCCCCAAGATCATTATTAATAAGTAATTAGAATTATAATAAATAAGCAGGAACTCTAAATAATCGAACATCCTTTCAATTTCCTTCCACATAATTTAAAAAGAATATATTCTAACATTACTCTGATTCCTAAAGGCATATTTAGATAATGGTAAGCGGTTACAACTTAGCACTACGTATTTAACTTGGCAAAAATAATTAAAAACCAAAGTTTGATAACTGAAAGAATATTATCATTTTAACAGAAAACATATTTTAATGTTGGTTTCACTGCTTTACAGACTCTCTAGCGTTTGTTTAATTATAAAAAGAAAACTTTTAATACCTGAAGATTGTTATAAGTTTCCTACTATTTCCCCGAATAAAAAAAATATCAGTACTTAATCATTAATGTGACATGATGTATAATATCTACTAGATCAAGCTTAGGACAAGGAGCCTTTGGTCACCAGAATCGTCCAAATTAACTTCCGACAAATAGATTGTACTCATGTTAATTTTTATACCATTGTATAATCTATAAAACAAACCAAATATTTTTAGTTGTCGCCAATCATAATATTATTAACAAAATTGAGAATGACATATCATATTGTCGAAAAAATCATTTATTCATTACAACTCGAAAAAGTCACAAATTCTTCTAATAAATCTTTGATATTTATGTGCTGGATCTTTTAAATTGGAAAAGAGAAAATATTCATTTGGGAATACTATAACAGTATAATTACAAAGAATTTATTTAAAATAATAAATTATGTCTAAATATATATATATTGCATATTATTATAAATTTCATATTATTTCAATTTTCATATTATCATAAATAAATTCATCATGGGAAAACTTTCACTCTTTCGTTGATTATGAAGTTTAATATTTATTGGAAGTTGTTCATATTTCTAAAATGCCCTAAAATTGCACAGATCACTTAATATTTTTATTTGGCATATTATATTGATCCCTTTCAAAAATTTGGAGTTGATTTTCAGCTAAACACAGATAAATAATTCGTTAAGATTGCATTTATTTTGTTAACTATCAAAATCAAAAGGTTAATAAAAAAAATATTTTCTTGTTTCTTTTCGGATAGCTGTAAACTCTCTACCCAATTTCTATTTTATATGTGAAGAAAATTGATAATAAAAAAAACTTAATTTACTTTGGATGCCGGAACTGGATCCTAGAGAGGTAACTCCTTCTGGGGATCTTGCTGAGGAATTTCGGTCAGATTGGTTTGAGTGGTGATACATTTTGTAGATTTTTTAAGTTTAACTACACCTGATTCAATTCATTAAAAACTTCTATAATACAAGTTTTAATGAACAACCAATTAGAATTATGGTTAACTTTATGAATTAGCCATTTTTAAAATGGCTAACAGGTAAATTTTTTTAATAAAGTATATTTTAAGGCTTGAATTGTGATCTCGTAAAGTTATGAGATCATTATTCAAGCTCTTAAATAATACTTTTAATCATCATTTATTTTTAATTCAGTTTTAATTAATTTTTTTAGGATTTTTTTAGGAATTTATGACAATTTATTGGAATTATTATACTATAAATGTAAGTCACATTAATTGACAAATAAATTTTATTAAAATACAAGTCCGATTAATTGAAAACTAAAATTTATTATTAAAAAGTTTCTATATTCGAATAAACTATTCTTCTGTTCCTTAGAAATTTGTTTTGGCTGCCATCTTTTTTACGTTTTGACAAATTTTTGATAATTATTGATTTATGAGGCTTTGGAAATTTCTGTTAATTTCCCAAATTTATAAAAATCTTCCCCATTTTCAATGGTATTATTGATTTGGATTTTTTATACTTTATAAAAAAAAATTTTTTTAACTTAAGTTATCGGAAAACTTATGTTTTACGTATTTTTTAAACTCCTCATTTGAAGGTTCTGGTTCCACTGCTCCTGGTAAATTGCAAATAAGGTAAAAACTCAAAACCCTAGAGTTTCGATGGTATTTTTGAAATATCTGAAAAGTTGTAAAAATATTAAATTGATTGATTTTCTTGAAAAATCTTACGAAATTATTTCTTAATTTTCTCTACAACTCAAAGTAGAGTTTTTGGTATTTTTTTTCAAAAATTTTCGACTCTAATTTAAAAAAAAACTTGTCTAAAAAGTTACTAAAAATAGTTTTATATAGAGTTTTTAATGAATTGAACATTTCTACATTTTGAAAGTTTGCATGCATTATTTACTATGTATTATGTGTTTATGTTTAAAAAAAATTTTCTTCAATTTCCTTCCTTCCTATAATATGGTGGGTTACAGGGTTTCGTAATTTGTTTGAATTAGCCTGTGGTTGCCCAGTAACGCCATACAAAATGATTCTCGCTGCCACTTGGCACCCGTTGCTAGGCAACGTTGGTAATGTGTTCAAGTGGTGGATTATCCGCAAAAATTGAGTATTATTACTAGTACTGTAATTGCTCGGACAATCCTCGGGTTCACGAGCTGTCGATAGAAGACCTGTGCTCGCTTTTAACTTATTTGGTCCCATTGCGTTTTAGTTTTCTATCGTTTACCTAATTGTTTACCGACATTAGTTTAGCAATGAAATGGGTGGTACTGCTTATTTAACCCTTCTACAATGTTGCTTCAAAACCTCAAGATGATATAAAGATAACAAGATGTATACGGAAACCCAATATATATAAATGATGCTTTATTTATCTGTTGGGTTTTGGATTATTTCAAGTCGGTTCTCTCTGACTCCTGGTGTTCTTTAAATTAAAACAATGAACGACCCAACGTATATTGAAACAACAGGTTCACAATTTATTATCACGCTACAATGACCAATCAAAGTTTATACTGGTGGGTTACAGGGTTTCAAATCTTGCCTATCCTTCTAGTTGCCCTCGTAACGCCATACAAAATGATACTGATCGCCACTTGGCACCCGTTGCTAGGCAACGTTGGTAATGTGTTCAAGTGGTGGATTGCCCGCAAAAATTGAGTACCATGTGCTAGTACTATAGTTGCTCGGACAACCCTCGGGTTCACGAGCTGTCGATAGAAGACCTGTGCTCGCTTTGCTCTGTCCATCATAACTATTCAGGATTCGTTCTTAATTGACTGTGGAGAACTGAGACGTAATAAGGTTACTTGCGACCATACTGACATGCAATTTCAAAGAAACGACTCAACTAAGGCTAAAACTACTCTATTTGAATCAATCACATGTGGAATATCTACTGTTTGACGTTTTGAAGTTGCGTTGCTCGACGTCGGGCACGTTCCTTACGTCCCGGTCGACGATTGTTGATGGGTTGTTCTGTTGGCTTGGTGGTTGTCTGCGGCATTTGGGTTGGGGCGAAGATGAGCGGGTAAGTTACCGCTTCACCTTCCCGGCATACCGCTAGGGCGACTTCGAGTCCCCGAATCTGCGTGCGCAGACTTCGATTTAGCTGGCGTTCTTCGGCCCAGCCTTTTTGAGCTGCGGTGAGTCGTTGATAAAGTATCTTCGTCCGTTTAGGATCTAAACAGGTCGCCTTGACCTGCTGCATCTCGCGAGTTAATTGCAGGACCTGACTGAGCAACTCTGCATTCGTCTGCCTCGCGCGGTCTAGTTCCGTCTGTAGGATCCGTAGAGAAGACATCACTGTAATTAAATGAGTTGTTACCACTTCAATTTATGATTAGTCTAGTTTTTAGTTTTTTCAAACAAATCGAAATTTAATTCCAGTTATATGAGAAGAAAACACACGCAGTTTTAATTATTATCAATCACTACAGAAATTTGTCTCTATTGTTTCAATTGTCCGGGCAGTACCGCTCTAGGCTTCTTTTGAGGGCCTCTACCGTGTAGGGTCGCCTGGTGTCTCGAACTGGGCGAGGTGGATGGGCTACGGCGATCCGCCCGGCAAGGATGTCATCCATCACGTTTGCAAGGTACATCCTTGCCTTGACTACTTGCAAGTCCACCAGCTCCTGCACCCGCTCCCACTGTATGAGGAGGTCCTGCGCGTTGGAGAATATCTCGGCAGCTGGGTACTGTTGTCTAGTGAGTCCCTCAGGGTCGTTATTTGGATCCGGCGCCTTCCAAGTGGCAGGGTACGGCCATTGTCTACGGGTTTTTCCGAGCATTCCTGTCCTCCTGGGTGACTCCTTTTGGCATGGCGCGTCGGTCGATTGGGTGTCCGTCCATTCTAGAGACATGTTTGGCTGAAAAACAATGTATTATGATCAACTACTGGCGTATGATGAATGATAGAATAAAGCGAATTATCTAAATTGTGCGCGTGATTCATTAACCGACTCGCTAGTGACTAAGTTATTGCTGTTTGGCTTACGTATTGTTCTATGTTATGTTGTTGTGACGAGTTGAAACCTGCGATCTGTCACGTACTGTTATTTGTCAACTTGGTGGTCAATGTTGCGCAGAACTTAACGTTAGATCTTGTCTACATTAGAGTTATCGTCAATATTAGGCTTAGGACTATTTACTAGTTCAACCCAGTTTCATGGTTGCGAAGGGGTTTGCATTTATTTGCGAACATTTCACATCCTCCAAGTATCCAACTTAGTCAATCCCGATCCACGTCTCTCATCTAGATGGGCTTGACATGGTCCTTACATCGTGTACCTATTAGTTAGCTTTTAATTTCAAAAAATTTTGGTTTCGTGTTTAATCGATTTCGGAATTTTATTAACGGACTTAGTTATGTTGATGTTAGTACACGTTTATTCTGACGGAAATGCACATCCGCCCGAGGTGGTCAGTGTTTATATTTACAACGTCGATTATGTATATTATAATTCAGGATTTCACTGATCTGACTAATTTGGCGGTCTAATTTCCGGTTTATGGCTATTGTTTGCAGATAAGTCGGCTAAGTCGATCTACTGTCATCTATTATCCGGTTTGATTTAATCTACTTGTCAATTTAGAATTTTTCAATTACTAAGCTCGACCAGATCGACTATGGTAAGTTATCATTTCTATCGATTTTAAGGTCTTTACCTATTGGATTTCTAGTGTCGCCTACACACTTCTGCTACGAATTATGATGGACAACTTCTCTTATCGTTTGGATGTTCTAGCTACTAGTGATTGGAAATTATTTCAGTTCACATCTATGTCGATCGGCCGTAAGACTCATTGTATTTAAGAAGATTATGTTTTCCTGATCTACTGGTTATATTATAAAGTTGTGTTAGTTCGTCTTATTTGTGTATGGATTGGCTTTCGAATGTCGAGAATTGTTTATTACGAAAATCCCCGTGTTTAAATCGCCTAGTTAATTCGATTTACCTAATTCCCTCACTAATTTCTTGTCGTTAAATATGATCTTTGGCAAGTTTAAATCATGAGTTAATTTATCTAATGTTTACTTGATTTTTTCGCCGTAACATATTGACAATTGATGGTTATTATAACTTTATTTCTCTGATTCTACTTGTATTAAGTCGATGGTTCAAATGATTTCTATGGGATGAAGTTAATGGTAGTAGTAACTCTTATCTATGCTCGAACTATTAATTCCATTAAATTGAGCTTTATCTAATTTCAACTACGACATTAAATTGATTTATTTGCTGAAACTGGCTGCAACTAATATAGCTAAACTATGAATTCAATTTATTTCTGGCAATCAGGTGTACCTAGTTTTATTACTTTACTTTACTTCTAGAAATAGATTTTTGATCCGATTTGTCCCTCTGAATAAGTTTACCTACTATAATTGAACTATAGCTTTAAATTACTGCTAACAATTATCATCCGCTAATGCAACTTTCTCATAAGTTTTACCTAACGGGTTGATTTACCGTTCCTCTAAATTGTTTAACGCTTCCTTGACATTTGGATATCCCCCGCAACCAGTTCCATTTATTTGATTTACTATTATTATCACTAAGGTTGTTTAATCTCTTTGAACCATTAACCTTTATCGTAGTATTGAGTCTTATTGAGATCAGAGGTTTAAATTAACAATGGGTTGTATCTAATTTACTCCTAAATTTTCTCACGGAAATTAGTTATTTCGAACGATTTTAACTTAATTTATTACAATATCCTTCACAAGTTTTATTTTATCCCGTTTACTTTAATCCTGGATCAAAGAGTTAGTTTAGATTGAACCGTGAGTCACTTAAATTTTCAAAAAATTATTTGATTAAAATCCCCATTAATTAAAGGAATATTTATTTTTGATGAAAACATCTTTTAACTTGATGGATAAATTCAATGTAAGGGGCTCTCGGAACTACTTATGATATCCATATTTTGGTTTTTAATGACATAAGTTGATTTAATATACTACTAATTAATTCATCAATTTAATTTATTTATACCAACGATTTCAATTGATTTGTCCCCGTACCCTTTCCCTTTAATAGATCTTAAGCGCCTTTGTGTTTATATTATATTTATTGAGTGCCCACTGGACTACTCGGTGTGATAATTTTAAGCCGTGTGTAATATAAATTTTAGGTCGATTTTACAGAATTGAGAAACGAGGAAGCAGCCAGAGACTTCTTCCTTATTTCTCGCTTCAGCTATAGGGATAATATTGACGTTACGACCGCTGCGTTGCGCACGCTGAGTCTTCAGGGGTACATATCATTGGCGATTTTCCACGCACTTACATGCCTCTGTACTATGTTGATTTTACTATCTTGCGTGATGTGTCGGCTGTGGGCCGGAAAAATTTCGACATTTAAAATTTATAAAAACATATAAAACAAGTTATATATATTAATAATATTTATTAATTATAAAACAAACAAATTACCCATGTTTGACCATTCCATAATTCATAATAATAATCATAAAATAACATCAATACCACTCCCCCCACGCCGACGCCGAGCAGAGCTCCATTTGAGATGCAGGGAACGTGGCGTGGAAAGAGGGTTCCACCATAAATGATTCTCACCTAAAAATTCTGTTTGAAATAGATTTGAAGTATTTAACTAGTTCAAAATAGTTGAAAAATAGTTGACAATTTTCAAATGGTTTTAATCAGTTTGAAAAAATGGTTTCTAAAAATGGTTAAGTTAAATGTGAAAATGGATCAGTATTTATACCTATTTGTGTGACGTGTGAAATTTGATGCAGTAAAACAAAATTCGACCTTGTTATTTTCTAGCAAATTCTATTATTTATTTTTATTATTTTTCGATTTATTTTTATAATTTTTTATTTCGAATTTTTATTGAATTATTACTAATTCAAATTTTTCGATTTAAATTTCATTTTAATGAACTTTAATTGATTTTCTCAATTTCGTCGAATTTGTTGTGTTTTCTTGTTGTATTTGTGTAGGTATCGTGCGGATCTTGGTGCATTTTGTTAATATTTTAATTTTATTTTTGTGTTTATTAATTTATTTTTTTAATTCTTTTATTTCTCAGATTTTATCGGGTTTACTTGATGTTTCAGTGGGTTTATTTAAATTGCGTGTTATTTTTGCGTGTGTGTTTCTGATCCATTTAAACATTTTCAAGGCCGTTTACGTTCTGGCCCAACAATACGATTCTCTGCTCGGCGTTGATGCTTTGCAAACAAACAATATTCACCTTTTGATCCTTTAGTTCTGTTGACTCTCGTTTTCCTCGGTTTCTGTTTGGTTTGATCCCTTTTCGCCTTTCCGTATTCTTAATTCTATTTCTTCTTTTCCCTACTTCCCTAATTCGTTTACTACTTTTCCTACAGTCTGATTCTTCGAACCCTAGCTGAGGCGGAATGCCGATTTTCTCTGATTTTCCCTTTGCTTATATACTCCTCGAAATCAGGATGACAAATGGTTATTGCCGAGCCAATCTTTCGTTTGACATTTTCTCCTACGTGTTTGCTTCGGCTGTCATCCATAATGGTCCAACGAATCCAGATAATTAATGGCCCTACCGGTCTTCCTACGCGCGCTATCTTCTCCTTACTCTTTTCCCATTAATCATTGTGTCAAGCTAATGGGCCCAAATCTTCCTTTTGTTTGCCTTTCTTCTTGTTTACCCAGCTCGGGTTTCCTTCATCTCTCGGGTTCTCCATTGGCTCGGGTTTCCCATTAGCTCGGGTTTTCCATTAGCCAATTAATTAATTAATTAACGTTTTCTGTTTTCATACATTTGAATGTTTTTCAACCCTTTCTAACCCTTTTCTGATAAATCCCTAACCGTCATCTTGTTGACCATTAGCTAATCTATAACTGTCCCGTTTTTCCCATTCGATTTCGATGATTTTTCCATTTATTGATTTTTCTCGGATTTCCGGATTCTCGCCTTTCGTAATTGCTTTTTGCATTTTCTAATACTGTTTCCATCGCACTTTCCTTTACTATTAATTCTGTGCACGATCCCGCTTTTATTTGCCTTTTTTCTTCGCTTACTTTCCATTTGAATTATTATCCTAAATTTTATTTAAATTTTTAATTTTAATTTACAGACCTCAACATATCTCCCCCCTTAAAAAATTTTTTCGTCCTCGAAATCTATGTTTTGCTGTGATTATGTATTATTATTATTATTAATATTACCCTTATTATTATTACTATTTATCCGAAGGGGAAAGTTTATGATTCAATAAATGCCCAATCATAGGATTAATTCAATTAGATCGAAAAGAAAAATACAATTCCTAGAAAATGTAAAAAGAGAAATAATTTCTCATTGAAAATATATGATAAAAGATTTAGCAAAATGAGATTTTTGGAAAACCTAATTTCGAATTACTTAAACAAAAGCAGAGACAAGGAAATTGAAATTTCATTCGATCTAGCGTCGGCCTATTTAACTAATCACGGCAAACCACTTCGTTCTGGGGTCAGCTTAAGAGAACAAAATCTCAAAAACAATGACACGATCCATCTTTTAATGAGAACAAGAGGCGAATAAATTAATTCGAAATTTTGATAAAATTTTCAAACAATACAGTTTACTGACATAAATAATATAATAAATAATATCATGGTTTTGAATATTATTATCAATTAGATATAAATCAATTTTATTAATCATTTATTGTCATTTCGAATAATATATCATAGTGATAATTAAATTTAATAATAAATTCAATTAGATCGAAAGATAAGAAACAATACAATATTTAGAAATGAAAGGGAAAAAACCAGTCAGTGAAAATACATTATAAGAGATCTCTCAAAAGAAATTTTTTGGACAAGCTAGTTTTGAATTACTTACAAAAAAGGAAGAACATGAGAGACGAGGAAAGTTTATGCTTCATTAGATACCCAGTCATAGTATTGCACTGAATATTCATAGCTTACATCAATAAAATTAAAGATCATTTGACACAATTTATTTTTAATAAACTTAATAAAAATAAAAATTCATAAACTTATTTATTAATTGAATAAATTTATTTTTTTTTTTACCAAGATTTTCAAATGTAATTCATTTTCATTGGCTAGAATTTTTTTATAACTTTACTGTTTTTCCAAATTTCACCCAATTTCATTGGCTAGAACTTTGGTTTTTCCAAATTAATTATAGATTTGGGTTTCATTAATTGAATAAATTTATTTTTTCCCAAGATTTTCAAATGTAATTCATTTTCATTGGCTAGAATTTTTTTATAACTTTACTGTTTTTCCAAATTTCACCCAATTTCATTGGCTAGAACTTTGGTTTTTCCAAATTAATTATAGATTTGGGTTTCATTAATTGAATAAATTTATTTTTTCCCAAGATTTTCAAATGTAATTCATTTTCATTGGCTAGAATTTTTTTATAACTTTACTGTTTTTCCAAATTTCACCCAATTTCATTGGCTAGAACTTTGGTTTTTAATTATAGATTTATAATTATAGATTTGGGTTTCCAAAGATGTTGAATAAATTCGAATGAAATTTTAATATTATCATTTATCGAAATGTCAACTATAACTATAACAATTGAAATCATTGATTCTGACGGCAGTGTGTCGAGAAGTTACGAAGACAATGTCAACCGTTCAATCTCAATAAATTCATTCAATTGCATTTTGTAGCGTATGCTGTATTTGCAATCATTTGTTTTGCTTTGTCCGCCATTTTTTCAGGTGATTTTTATTGAATTATTTAAACATTCTTTTAATAAGCGGGTTTTTATAAAAATATTAATTAAAATAAATTCATTATTTATTAATAAATAATAAGAAAATTATTTAAAAATTTATTTATGATTATGAATAAAAAAATTTTCTTGTCAAAAAAATACGAAAAGATTGATTTGATTGCAAATTTGCTTGTGTTTTTTACTGTAGGAATTCTGTGTTCATTTCCCTGACCAAGTTAGAAACTTATAATAAAACTGTTATTGACTGTTAATGTTAAGATTTGCAGCATGGTGGCAAGTTGGTGTGTTGCATATATTATTTAATTTACTGCGATTTCCCCGTTTATAGAAAATGTTATTAAATGGAATCAGTAAAAAGTTAATCTCCCCCGCACCGACCGACTCATGATATCACTTTGTTTACTCAGCCTGATAAGGTATCTGCGATGAACATTAATATTCCGAATGAATTTTTACTTATCCTGCGGTTTTTGACGTAGCCGATACTGATAGGCTCTATAATTAATTACCCTGTGGTTTCTTAACGTAGCCCGTGCTGATAAGCTTTCTAATTAATTACCCTGTGGTTTCTTAACGTAGCCCGTGCTGATAAGCTTTCTAATTAATTACCCTGTGGTTTGTTAACGTAGCCTGTACTGATAAGCGTTCTATATAAGTGTCTGCTTTACCACTTTTCGTTAGTTTTGTCTTGCCAATCTTGAAGTAAGCATTTTATATTTTATTTTTATTTTTCATATTTTTTTTTTGAATTTTAGTAACGCCATCCCTCAATTACTATGGACGTAAGTGATTACTTGTCTTTTGTTATTTTTTTGTTTTTGTGATTCTTTTTACCATGCTGTCCTCAACTACCCTCATAGTAACCGAACACTTGCAATCGCTGTCCAGGGTAGCCAAACCCCGGTGATTGCAAGTGCTCGTGTTGCTTATTAAATTAACTTATTGATGCTTATTAAATTAACTTATTTACTGTTTAATTTTAGTTCGTTAATTTGTTTATGCAACTACCTATACCACACTCATGTGTTGGGTCATATATTTTTGATTTTCTGATTTTGTATTTATACTAAAAGCAAACCTCTAATTACAGCTACTCGTATTTTTCTGACAATTTTAGCCGTATTTATACTTATTAATTTATTACGTAATTCTTAAAATCAATTACTTCCCTGCACTAATTATTTGTCGAGGGCGCCATGGTACGGAGTTTTACACAGTATTTATTTCATTTTTCTTTTCAACCCTTACTATTTTAGGCTGTCCCAGAACCTAAGTTTGAGCATTTCGATGTTATGCAATGGTTATTTGACTGCCATACTACCAGGTTTTTTTAATTTCTTTTTCAGGGTCCCTTTGCCACCGCGCCGAAAGGGATTGAAACGTACCTTTGCCTGTGTGGATACAGGCAGTAGGTTTGAAAGACGCCCGCCTTGCAATGTACGCAGGGAATGGGACTGTGGCATCCAAAGTCCCGTTCTGTTGGACTCTGATGACGAATAAATGTTCAGCATACCTTTGTTTTTAATTTATGCTAGAAAGTGTGGGGTAATTGTGTCCCTCTTCGCGATTAGTCTTTGTTACTACTAATGTGAAATTATTCCTTACTTATTTATAATTTTGTTCTCTCGCCCCAGTAAGTTACCCATTGTTATATAGTTATGCTAATTCATTCATTACTACTCAGCCCTTTAATATTATTTATTTCTAATGTTCATTTAAGGTATCATTTCATTATTTGCAACATTTATTTGAGTTATTCTATTTGCTTTTGTTCATTTTTTATTTATTATTCATCCACTTAATTTATCACTTTTTTAATTATTTATTTATATCAATTTGTCTATTCATTTGATTATTTACTTGGTAATTTACTTATTTTTATTTAAAATATTATTTATCACTGCCAATTATTTCTTTATATCAATTTGTTTATTTATTTGATTATTTGTTAATTTACTTATATTTATTTACTATTATTTTTTTTTCTCGAGGACGAAAAAACACTAACTGGGTCCGTTTAAATAATTTATTTTTTTAGTCTAATTGATTTATCTCACCATCGTCTTCCGATTCCTCTATTTCTTCTACTCTCATTCGAAACATCGCGAAATCGGCCTCGTGTTGAAACAATAAGATTTCCAAACGGTCCAACCGCCTTTTCAGACGGAAGTTTTCTTCCTCCAAATCTGTTATTCTGCCCTGCATGCTACGAAACTTTTGCTTTAGTTCTTGCGTACTTGTTTTACACTCTTTGCATGACATCTCCGAGGCTTCTTGCATTCTCTGAAATTAAATGATAGTAATTTTTTTTTGTATCACTCTCTATTCGCAAAGCATCAACACCTCGCTTCGAATCTCAAACAAATTACACCGTTCATCCTATGGTACTTATAAAACATGCACATTGTTAATATAAATGTAATATATTTTTATACTCTATTCATGCAGATCACAATTTATAGTCTTGTCTCATAATATGAATATGATGGTGGTTGAAGGATAGTTAGTTGTCTCTCCTTTACACATATCAAAATGGTGATGATTATGAATGTTATTGATAAGATGAGAAAACCTGTTATTAAAATGTAAATGAGATATTCACAATAGTTGACTGTCAAATCCGAATTTATCATCATTAGTTTATTTGAGTTAGGTTTTGTCGTCTCTTGGGTCGGTAATTGGAAAGGTGATGTGGTTGTATCTGATTTTCGTTTCGATTCATTGATTGTCTTGACTTCCACGAAAACTGTTTGCCATCCGCCTGGTTCGGTTATCCATCGCTGATATTTAACTGTTAATTCCCATGCCGTCTCTAAATCAGAAGTGTAAAGTGTAAAAAAATGATTACCGGCATCTAATATAGTCAGGGTTTTTTGTTTGTAGATAATAACAACTCTTTCATCATTTCCTGATTTTCTATATATCGTTACCGGTCCATTTCCAACACTCAGGGTTATACGATTTGACTCGTCTCTGAGATAGATAGACTGGGTCTCACTCTTAAATCGTGACCATTGGTTTCTCACTACCGTTCCATTTTCGAGGCATATGTTCTCGTAGTAGTTTGCATTAACTGAATAATTTTGATTCATTTTCAATTTCTCGTAGCGGATAACTGATTTTCGCGAGTTAAGGGTGTCGACATTTAACCCTTGAAATGTGATTCGCACTTTCACCAAGTCCACTGGCTTCCAATATATATTGATTCCATTTATCTCTGGTTCTATTTCGATCAAGTTTCGCATCTCTTTTGTGTGCACTTCTATCGGAATTTGCGTGTACCACTTTGACATGTTCTGTCTCAACAGCCATTGGTATTTGAAATTTGGCTTTAACTTTCGTACCGCAAATATATCTTTATCATACTTCAGTTCTACCACTGGTGCCGTATTGTCTAGTAAATCAATAATTACTATTTGGTCTGCGATCTCGCATTTACAGCTCCATACTATATTTGTTAGAGTGGAATATATATGTATTTTCTCCATTCCTCGGATTTTGCTTACCGCATATGGTAAGTCAATCTTTTTGCCGCTCGCAACTGTTACTAACATCAGCATTATTGCTACATATAATATCTTATTGAGGTAGCTGACTGGTGTTGGATTTTTCGTGAATTTCTGTTTCAATTTTGTTTGACCCGTTACTTTATTCTGCTTGGACCTTAAGGGGTATCTAGATTCATCTTCCTCTGGCACTAGTTTGCATCGATTTACATGCACAATCATCGGGTTAGCCTTTTTACTCCTGAATGGTAATAACTTCAAATTGGTTTCGGTGGTGTCGCACACTTTGTAGGGTCCTTTAAATGGTCTTTGCAATTTAGGCGATAAACCTTTGAGAGGTTCCGGCCTGTTCAGATACACTAGATCTCCAATCTTTATGCCATGCGCATGTGCTTTTTTATCGTAGGTTTCTTTATATTTCTCTTGGTTATGCTTTATTGTCAAACCGGCTTTAGTCCATACTGACTGCATTTTTTCTTGCATCAATGCTTTATAATCGGGTATCTCCATATATTGAGAAATTGGTGGTTGGAATTTGAGATCAATCGGCATATTATTTTTCCTTAAATACATCAAGTAAAAAGGGGTCTCTCCTGTACTTTGATTTACTGCATTTCTGTAGGCAAATAGACACGGCTTTATGAAGTCGTCCCAATCTTTCTGTTTTCGGTTCACATATGACCGAGATCATATTTATCAGTGTCCCATTAAATCGTTCCACTAATCCATCAGTTTGTGGATGATATGGTGACGTATTCAATTTCCAAATTCCAAATAGGTCTGTGATTGATTTGAACATTTCGCTTTGAAAGTTCTTTCCTTGATCAGTTAACAATTTCTTTGGAGTACCATAGCGAAATATTATGTTTTCCACAAATATTCTAGCAATCGTGTCTGCTTTTTGGTTTGGAATAGCGTATGCTTCTGGCCATTTGGTAAAATAGTCACAAAAAACAACAATGTATTTGTTTCCTTTTGTTGTTTCCGGTAATGGTCCCAGAATATCCATTGCCGTCATCTCCATTGGTGCTGCGGGTACTGGCATCGGTTTTAATGGTACTTTAATCTTTTTACCAGTATTTCTGCGGGTGATGCATACTTTGCAACTGTTACACCAATTTTTCACGTCTTGTTCCATTGTTGGCCAAAAGTATTTCAATTTTAATCTCGATAGCGTCTTGCGCGTTGACAAATGACCTCCCAACGCTCCATCATGATACTGCATCAGTAATGCGTCTCTGTGCTTGGCTGGTATAATAATTAATGCTTCCCCATTTTTCCAAAATTTAAGTATTCCATTATGAATTACATATTTGCTGTTTGCATCTGTAAGTCGTTTCCAGTCTTGTTCTTTTCTTATTTTGACCGCTTGTTCCATAAATTGTTTTAATTCACTATCGTTTTCCTGATCATTTTGAAGTTCAGACATATTATTAACAGCTTTGATTGCAGCGAATATAGTACCTTCCACTTTTTCAGGTGTCCCCTCACTATTATTTTCTGGGATTCTTGACATTGCATCTGCGTTCGCGTTAGCTTTACCTGTCCGATATTTAATCTCAAAGTCGTATTCTTGGAGGGCAATCGACCATCGTATTAATTTACTGGCTGAATCTCTGTGTTTCATTAACCACTGTAATGGATTATGATCTGTATAAACAGTAAATTTTCTGCCCAATAAATATTGTCTAAAAGTAGTAATTCCATACACTAACGCTAACGTTTCCTTTTCAATCGTTGAGTAGTTTTTCTCGTGAGGCCTCAGTGATCGGCTTGCATAGGCTATTACGTGGTCCTTTTCACCTTCAACTTTTTGTCCTAACACCGCACCCAATGCAACGTTGCTTGCATCCGTCATCAAGATAAATTGTTTTGTAAAATCTGGACATCTTAATATAGGAGTTGTTACTAATTTCTCTTTTAATGTATTGAAAGCGTTTTGTTGCATTTGTCCCCAAATAAATTTATTGTTTTTCTTTAGTAACGTATTCAATGGTTGTGCGATGTGAGAGAAATCTTTTATAAATTTTCTGTAATAGCTCGCCAAACCTAAAAATTGTCTAACCTCATCGGCATCTTTTGGTACTGGGTACTCTTCCACTTTTTTGATGTTATCTGGATTAGTTTGTAACCCTCGCCGTGATATTATATGTCCTACATAAATCACTTCTGCTTTGCCCCATTCACATTTCGATGGTTTGATTTTTAATTTTGCACTTTTGAGCCGTTTAAATACAGTTTCTACATCTTTCAAGTGTTCTTCGAAATCATTTGAAAATATTATTATATCGTCGATATATACCAATGCATGTCGAATACCTCGTAACACATAATTCATTCCTCGTTGGAATGTAGCTGGGGCTCCTGTTAATCCAAATGGTAACACATTGAACTCATACAGTCCTTTGCCATCCGAGAACGCCGTCTTTCCTCTATCTTCCTCTTTTACCCTAAATTGATTGTACCCTTTGTTTAAATCAATAACTGTGAAATATCGTGCCTCTCCCATTTGATCGAACATTTCTTGGGGTACTGGAATTGGATAAGTGTCTTTCCTCGTAACTTGATTTAGCTTCCGATAATCTACGCAAAATCGTAAGTCTCCATCTTTTTTCTTAACTATCACTATTGATGAGGAGAATGGTGACGCACTATCTCGAATTATTCCAAATTCCTTCATTGCTGTAATCTGTCTATCACTTTCATCTTGATGAACGTAGGGGATTCTGTATGGCTTTATTTTTATTGGAGTTTCGTCTAATAACGGTATTTCATGCTCAATTACATTGGTTAGACCTAAATCATATTCGTGTTTGGCAAAGATATCTCGGTATTTTCTCAGCAGTTTTGTGAATTCCTTTTTCTGCATCTCATTTAAATCATTGCTTACCACTTCAGGCTCCTTGTACACCTTGACGTTTCTTGGTATTTTACAATTTGTTTCAACAGACATTTTCGATAATTTTCCCAATTTTGTTTTTGGGTGTAGCTGAACCGGTTTCTTACTGCTATTCGTTATATGGACTGGTACTATCTGATTTTCCACTTTGACAACTTCGTCACATATCGGTAAATCATATTTTTCGACTAGCGTTTGATTTGGTTCGAATATAAAATCACCATTATCCACACTCATGGTATTTGCACAATATACCATCTCCGATTGTGGTGGTATCGTCAATGTCTGATTCACAAACACTTCACCTGCCCTGTGAATTATTTTTCCTGTTTCTCCTGCTATCAAATTACCTGTCTTTAAATCAAGTGAGACTCCGTCCAGCTGCTCTAATATATCCATACCGATCAGACATCGTACTGGGCTTCCCTTCATTATGAGCGCATTGTGCGCTATTATTCGGTCTCCAATATGGAATATGACGTTAAGTTGTCCAATTATGTTTAATTCATTTTTTGATAATGACCTCACTATTTCGTCGGTAGGCTTTATTTGCATTTTCTCCTTCACGTTTAATACATTTTCCGATATTATTGTGTGACTAGATCCCGAATCAACCAAAGCTTCTACTTTATGTTTGTTCATTTGTATAAATATTCGGGGTTGCTTTCCTCTTTTTGTTAATGTCATCATTGAGTAGTTGCATGGTAAGCCTAACATATTCTTTCTCTCGATCTCTGCGCTAGAAGGCTCGATTCTCTCTCCTACCATTCCTTCACATTGTAATGCGATATTTTCTACTGGTTTCATCTCTCGTAATCGATCAACTGGATATACTGGTGCTGGTTGCATAAACGATTTTGGTATACACAATTTTGTAAACGTGTCTACGCTACTCGCATTTAACAGTGGCTCTTTTACGATTTGATAGGTTCTCAACGCTTCTTTATTCATTCCACTTAGTTCTTGATTGTCAACATATAACGGTGCACTATCACCCTCGTTGTCATTGTCATTATTCTCGTCCCTTGAAGGGGTTGTACTAGCGTAGCTCACCTTTTTCTTCTTTAATATTCGCGCTTTGAGTATCTCCAACTCCTGATATTGATGATGAGTAATGAAGAATCTAGCCAATAATGGTATGTAACCAATTACTAATTTCCACGACCAACCTGTGATCGCGTATAATCTGTGTGTTGATAGGACCTGCGATATTATTACTTTGATTACAACACATATTACATAAATTCCAATCAATCCGGCACACGCTTGTCCAATGAACATAAACTTTCCCCAGATCTTTTTCATTGTATTATACGTCGCTTTCTTGTAATGATCTGGAGTTAACAAATACTCGTAATTTACCTTCCCACTTCCGCTTGGGAGAATTGTATCTACCATCTCCATTATTACTCTTTCTTTCTTTGATGGAAATAACAAGTTTCTGCGGGCTTCCTCAATGTCTTCGTTCGAGTAAATTCCACTTTGCGATAATTTCTCTAATGACGTAAAATTTACCAGATATTGTAATTCTGTCAATTCTAAGTTTTCCGGTGTCTTTACTTCTCGATGATCTGGTAATGCAATCCAAGATTCTGGTGTTAGTCTGTATAGTGGTGCCAACAATCTATTACACTGTAATACTTTCGGTTTCACGTCCTCTTCCAGTAAGATTCGTGTTACAGGCTCCATAAATCGCAACTTTCCATTTAAATTCACTGGTAACTCGTTGGTGCATTGGTCATACTTTGTCAGTTTAACTGGTACCGCTTTACATTTATAGCTATATAGTGCTTCACCGAAAATTCTGGCAAACACCCCATTTTCTGCAATTAACATTGGTGCTACCAAATTAGGATTGGTTATAGCCATTGCCATCCGATTTCGGAGTATTTCTTTGTTGAGATTGCAATCATTTATAATAACTTCTCGGTACACATTTTCAACAGTATTTTGACCAAAGTGAAATAAATAATCTATTTTGTTATTAAAGTAATTTGTCAACTTGATATCTCCGGCATGTATGTTTGTTTGGGCCTCTATAATCATTTTCTGAGATACATATATACCTTTATAATTTGTCTCATAGACATTTTGTCCACACTTTGTTTTAGTTTCTTTTCTCAGGAATCGCATCCCGTCTTCCTCTGAGGTTGACATTAACACTGTTGGAGTATCTTTCATCCGTAGAGGTGTGATTCTTGTTGTTGTACTCGTTGCTGGATCCATTCTTATTTTCTCGGGCTTTTCCCTGATCTGTTCTCCCGTTATTTCTTTAAAACTCATTGACTTCAATTGCACTAAATTGCACTTTTTGGTATCGACATCGTACACCAAAATTGATTCTCCTGTCTGACAGCTAGATTGTTTCATGTTGCAAAATGGATGTGTTTGTAGTTTACCAGTATCATCATCAAATGATCCATCAAATTCAAGTATTAACAGCATTAACAACTTTTACTTTATTTTTCCAGCCTGGTATCAGACCGCAATCTACTAAGTACTCCTCGTCTTCCAGACATCGATTCTCAAATTTTAGTTGCACTTGCCATCCACTGTATTGACGCAGTATTCGCTCCTTTAGGTCTTTGATTTGTCCGTAGGCCTTTACACGGAATTGGCACTTCACATTATCAAGTCCCGTCGTTTCCACTATGATATCATCTAAATCCCTTGTTGACCGCAAAGCCTTGCCAAACTTTTGCATTTGCTTAAGTATCTCATCATCTCTGTTTCCTTTGAATAACTTTGCACATAAATTTATGGCTCTCTTTAGTTCGCTTTGGGTTAGTGACATCACACTGAGTTCTGCGATCCATCGTTTCAACTGGGAGTTGTCAGTTTCCATTTTCTCAAGCAATTTTTCAACTCGGGCTAACAGTGCAGTCGGATTCTCATCTGATGCGATCTTTCGCACTTTCGGGGCAGGTTTTCCCTCACCTTCTGACACGGTTCCAATTATCATATGAGATTCAGTTTCTTCATCTGATTCGAATTTAGCCACTAGTTTGTTCAGCTTCTGTCGCATTTCTCGAAATTCCTTTTCCATTTTGTCTTGAAATTCCTCTCTCTGAGCATATGTCATGTTACTGGTGTTTGGCATATCTTCTTGGAATCTGATTGATTTCTTTAAAATAGGTCTGCTGAATCTCTCTGAGTTCCTTGGGCATGATCGCGCCATGTGGCCGTATCCCTTGCACGAATGACATTGTATCTGTCCATTTGTATTCACTTTGTCCCTTTGTGGTGAAGGTGACGCTGACGATGATCTTGATCTGGTAAAACAGTTTCTGCTAATATGCCCTTTCTTTCCGCATCGATAGCATTCGACATCACTGCTGATCCTTTTGTTTTCTGTGAATCTCTTGTTAGGGCTGGGATTTTTCCCATATTTGAACCAACATTGATTTGAGTAGTGTCCAGACTTTTTGCAATGTTCGCATTGAGGATTATTTACCTGTCCATTTGATTGTACACTCATCGCTGATCTACCGGCTTGAAATCTAGTATTTGGTCTTAAAATTGGACTACTGATTTGATTTATTTTCTTTTCATCCCATGGTGCTCTCACAGGCGTAATTGACCGCTCACGTCTCTCCACATTAACTCCAAAAGCATCTGATCTTTTTGCACTTTTTAAATTCAGCTCTATCTTCATGGCTTTCTTCACGAGCTCATCGAAATTGGAAAAATCCACATAACATAGGGCCTTTTTGATTTCGGAGTGGACTCCGGTTATAAACTGATCTTCTAACAGCTCTTTAACCTGCTTGGCCATATCTGCTTGATCGGGTTTGACTTCGAAGGCTTTATCTGCTAAAGTGGTCAGATGATAAGCAAACTCACTGACCGATTCATCTGGACCTTGAACTCGATTATAAAATTTCTGTCGCATGATTCTTTTGATATCTCCACCAACCAGTTTCAGTGCCATTGCATCCTTCAATTTTGTCCAATCATTGCCAACATTTCGTTTGTCGACTTGCTGCCAGGCTTCTCTTGCCGCACCCTTCAGATAGAGTGGGAATCTCTGAACCATAATGGCTTGTGTCCATCCGTATGCTGAGGCGTACATATAATAATCTCCCATGAAATCTGCAAATTCAACAGGGTCTCCCCCATATTGATTGACGGGTAATTTCTGACAACTTGCGAAATCAATCATCTCTCTATTGAGAGGCATAACAGCATTATCATTTGCCATTTGGACTTGTTTCTGACTTCTGAGGTTGTATCGGTTCACTTTGAGCTAAACTTCAAGCGTTAAACAATAATTTAAAATTACTTTTCAACTTCTTTTAAATCTCCCAATAATAGCCTTTTATAATCTCGTTAACACTATTTTCAAACTTCTAAGCCGACTTTCACTCACGTCAGTACTAATTCTTTTTATAATTCCTTTTTCACTAGCTTCCAATAATTTCCTTCCGACTTTCAATCACGTCGGTACTATTTTTTTCAATAATTATTTTCCCACTAACTTTCAATAATTTTCCGCCGACTTGCGATCACGTCGGTACTATTTTTTTCAATAATTATTTTTCCACTAACTTTCAATAATTTTCCGCCGACTTGCGATCACGTCGGTACTATTTTTTTCAATAATTATTTTTCCACTAACTTTCAATAATTTTCCGCCGACTTGCGATCACGTCGGTACTATTTTTTTCAATAATTATTTTTCCACTAACTTTCAATAATTTTCCGCCGACTTTCAATCACGTCGGGCTCACCAGAATATATGTTGGGTTTTGGATTATTTCAAGTCGGTTCTCTCTGACTCCTGGTGTTCTTTAAATTAAAACAATGAACGACCCAACGTATATTGAAACAACAGGTTCACAATTTATTATCACGCTACAATGACCAATCAAAGTTTATACGATTCTCTGCTCGGCGTTGATGCTTTGCAAACAAACAATATTCACCTTTTGATCCTTTAGTTCTGTTGACTCTCGTTTTCCTCGGTTTCTGTTTGGTTTGATCCCTTTTCGCCTTTCCGTATTCTTAATTCTATTTCTTCTTTTCCCTACTTCCCTAATTCGTTTACTACTTTTCCTACAGTCTGATTCTTCGAACCCTAGCTGAGGCGGAATGCCGATTTTCTCTGATTTTCCCTTTGCTTATATACTCCTCGAAATCAGGATGACAAATGGTTATTGCCGAGCCAATCTTTCGTTTGACATTTTCTCCTACGTGTTTGCTTCGGCTGTCATCCATAATGGTCCAACGAATCCAGATAATTAATGGCCCTACCGGTCTTCCTACGCGCGCTATCTTCTCCTTACTCTTTTCCCATTAATCATTGTGTCAAGCTAATGGGCCCAAATCTTCCTTTTGTTTGCCTTTCTTCTTGTTTACCCAGCTCGGGTTTCCTTCATCTCTCGGGTTCTCCATTGGCTCGGGTTTCCCATTAGCTCGGGTTTTCCATTAGCCAATTAATTAATTAATTAACGTTTTCTGTTTTCATACATTTGAATGTTTTTCAACCCTTTCTAACCCTTTTCTGATAAATCCCTAACCGTCATCTTGTTGACCATTAGCTAATCTATAACTGTCCCGTTTTTCCCATTCGATTTCGATGATTTTTCCATTTATTGATTTTTCTCGGATTTCCGGATTCTCGCCTTTCGTAATTGCTTTTTGCATTTTCTAATACTGTTTCCATCGCACTTTCCTTTACTATTAATTCTGTGCACGATCCCGCTTTTATTTGCCTTTTTTCTTCGCTTACTTTCCATTTGAATTATTATCCTAAATTTTATTTAAATTTTTAATTTTAATTTACAG
Organism: Schmidtea mediterranea; assembly: GCA_022537955.1. Lineage (NCBI taxonomy): Eukaryota > Metazoa > Platyhelminthes > Tricladida > Dugesiidae > Schmidtea > Schmidtea mediterranea. Next base: position 13,731,777 of record CM039680.1, read on the forward strand.
ACCTCAACATATCTATGAAACACATAAATTATACGATTTTCCGACGGATTGGAAGATCGAGCGGCTCGGCGCTTAGCCCGCTCCTTACGTCCAGGTCGACGACTGGTTGTTGACGGGGTGATTGGAGTAGTTAAGGTTGTAGATGGAGTAGGGTTCGCTTCGCGATAGGCCAATTGAGCAGGGGCGAAGACCAAAGGGTAGGTCACCGCTGCTCCCTCCTGACAGGCGGATAACGCTACCTCAAGCCCCCTGATTTGAGTCTTCAGTCCTTGGATCATTTGCCTTTCTTTTGCCCATCCCTTCTGGGCTGCGGCCAATTTTTGGTACAACGGATTGACCCTCTTTGGTTCTATCCACGTCGCTTTAATTTGCTGGGTTTCTCGGGCTAATTGGACGAGTTGATCGTGTAGTTTCCTATTGGTTTGTCTTGCCTGGGTTAATTCATTTTGGAGTTACTGCACGGGGTCCATTTCTAGAATAATAAGAGTTGAATTTCGTGATGACTGTTATAATGATAAGTGTATTTAAACTTAAACATATTTATGAAATGAAAGCTACGATAATAAAAGAAGAGAAAGAATTTTTAGAATCTATAATACTAATATTCTGCCAAATAACAAAATGTTCAAATCATTAATTGTCATTCTTGCGATGATCATTCGTCCGCGAGGAATCGCTTGATCCCTTCTTCTGGGAATAACCAGGGATCACGAACACTGGTCTCTTGAGATTCCGGATTGGCCTCGGTGAAGGGGGGTAGCTGTTTGCTAGACGTCCGGGCGCCAGGTCATCTTTGACGTTGGCCAGGTATTCCGTGGCTCGTGTTACAGCTACCTCGACTTGGCGTTGGTGTTGTAGGAAGTTCTCCAGGAGCTCTTGGGCCTGAGCGAGTATGTTTTGCGATGGGTTTGGTTCATCAGACGGTTTCCGGAACCGCCGCATGAATTCTTCTGGCGATATGTCCTCTCGCTGGTCTTCTTCGGGCACGTGAGGGCATCGCTCTCGATACACCCGATTCCATGCCTGCCTCCATTGTTCCACGATATGAGCAGGGAGTTCAACCATAGCTTCGGTTTGGCCTAAATGGAAAAATTGATGAGATTAGCATCGTTACTCAGTATTTCTTTCGACATTTTTATTGGGGCGGGGATCTGGTGGCTCGCAATTATGTAACATTTCTCGTCGTTTAAGAAAACTGGAATTAACTCAATTTCAAAGGCGCTAGAACTCACGGAACTCGAAGTTGACGTGTTTTACCGGCTGGTCTGGCGATGTATTTGGAGATTAGGGGAAACGATACTTCAAAGCTACTGGATTACGCGTTCTCATGCCGTAAGGGTCCATTCGAGAAGATTGTTACTGACGTGGAATAATAATAGGCGCAAATCCTTTATGGTTTACCTTATTCAGTTTACAAATGGGTTATTTATTACTAACAATTTAAAATTTGTATATGTTTATGATATTCAAATAGAGGTATATTTGACTATTATTATGAGATAAAAGAAAAATTAAATAGATAAATAATTTTCGATAAAACCTTACCAAATATCCTTTGTACACATTTATATGTCTGTTAAACTACAATGATTTTAACAATTACCGGTTAATTACATAAACATTTATATGTCTTTTAAACCAAAATGATTTCAACAATTACCGTTTAATTATTTTGAAAATAAAACAATTTCACAGGGTACAAGATTCATACTGCATTTTTGGTTCATTAATCGATGAAAAATACGGGTTCGAATGGGAATGATAACGGTAACATGATTCACCGATTAAAGGAAAAGTACTTAGAATGATCGCCCGGCCAGTATCATAATTTCCACAAGAGCTTAATTTAGGTTTCTGAGTTAAGTATTCAGGGAATTCGTTAAAAATGAATCGTTCGGTATTCTTCTCATGTAATCCGGACGGGAATTCTCGCGCAGAGCTTATTACTTAATCATTCGTGGTGCGTAGCAATTTAGTGCGTAGCGACAAATGGGAAACAGAAAAATGATTGCTGCACGCATGGGATGCCAGGGGTTTGGGATCTGTCTGGGATAGAAGTGCTGTGATGCGTCAGCAAGTACGGTTTCTTTGGGTATTGCCTTGAATCTGGAGAGTTTTCTTACGACCTCGGGTTTTACTTGGCGGAAGTAATGAGAGGATTCTGATTCTGGGTGGTCTCTAGAGCTCGTACACGATCAAAATTGGTTATTAAAATCAATCAAAATCTACCTAAAGGGGCTTCTGCAACATTTGGAGATTGAGGCTCAAAATCCTGGTCTGAGGTATTTGGCGAATACATAATTTGTCAAATAGGATGTTTGGTCGATTTTCGATGAGAGATATAGTTATGAATATATAACTGAAAACCAGATGGCAGGAAGTGAATGCCAATCGTAATCTCGACTATGATGGTTAATGTTTATGTCACCGGAAGCGTCTATGGGTAAGATTGTTTATTTTTCGGCTGATAATTCATGAGATTTATTTTAGACAAGTTGAACTATTGGATCTCGATTTAGTGTATTATCGGTGAGTTTCATGAATTAACTTTTGTGATAATGAATTTCACATAACATGGTGATTTTAGAGAACCAGACTACTCTATTATGTCTCGGAATTTTGGTCAATGGATTTTCTTATTGATTGTCAATGGTTTTGTGGAAAGTTTCTCTCGGGTCGTTCGGTAATTTATTATATTTAATTACTTTATTTTGGTACACATTTTAAGGGATTTTCCTCGTCGCAAAATTTTCTCGTTGGATTTATTCATCTCATTCCCATGCTTAATATTGAAAATTTGTTCGACTTCTGCTGGAATCTCATTGTTAATATCAAGTTAATCTGTTTACCTCCTGGATTTTATCTGCTTTATTTTATGTTAAATTTGAGTAAGCGAATATTTTTAATTTACTGAAATAAATTTTATATCATTTTTCTTTCGTTTTTTAATATATTAAAGTAATCGTTTTATTATGCTAATTAATAAGGAATTTCTGGTTATTTGGAATCGCATACGATGGCTACTTTAGAGATGAAACCAATTATAGGATCGTTCAATGGTTAAGATTTTCCTTATAAACTGCTCTATGGTGGAGGTTGTTTCATACATTCTGATTATTACATGGTCGTCAACACAAACGCACCTATGTTTTGACTCGATTAAAATTTCCCCTTTTAATAGAAGTTTGCGTTGATTAGGATTCAAAGTTACACAAAATTTTGGGTTGATTTATTGTAAATCGAGGAATTTATGCTATTTAGTTTAAATTTACAATTATATTAAAAAATTTTGTTGATTAAATCAATGAGATACATTAATTTTGTTTAATACTTATTTTTAATTACTGAAATTTAATCACTATTGTACTTATTTCTACTCAACAATCAATTCACTTTTAATCAATAATTTGTAACAATCCAATTTAACGAATTTACTTATTTTTACTCAAATATTTACTCTACTTTTAAATTATCATAATTTAATGAAGTACTTTAATTTTTACTACTTTAATTTTTATTAAATCAATGAATTACCTATCTAATGATCTCTACTAATTTATTCGAATTGTAAATTTAATTTAATTCAAAATATTAATCCAAATTAGTTATAACAACGATTTCCATTTAATTTATTCCCCGTACCATTCCCCTTTAATAAGCCTGAAGTGCATATTGTGTTTACATTATATTTACTGAGTGCCCACTGGACTACTCGGTGTGATGATTTTGAGCCGTGAGTAATACGATTTTAGGTCAAATTTACAGAAATGAGAAACGAGGAAGCAGCCAATAGACTTCTTCCTTATTCCTCATTTCTTCTATACGGGATAGTATTGACGTTCCAACCCTGCGTTCCGCACGCCGGGTCTTCACGGGCACAGATCATTGGCGATATTCCACGCACTTACACGAATCTGAATTGTATGTAGAGTTTATTTACCTGCGATAGGTGTTGGCTGTGGGCCGGAAAAATTTCGACAAATGTTTGATTTTAAGAAAACAAAATTTTAAACATCATAAATATATATTAATATAGATTAAAAACAAAATACAGAATTACTTGACCCATTCAATCAAAATTTCATAAAAATATATCTCCCCCACGCCGACATCCAAGCAGAGCTCTACCGAGGTTGCGATGATGTGACGTGGAGAGAGAGTTCCAAATAAAACAAATTCTCACTTAAGAATAATATATTTTTAATCAGAATTCAAATAGTTTGAAAATGGGTTTCGTTTGAAAAACGGTGTTATTCAATGTGAAAATAAATCGGTATTTATACCTATATTCTGTCCCTAACCTCGCATGTTAAATTTGATGCAGTAAAACAAAATTCGACCTTGTTATTTTCTAGTGTATTCTATTCTTTAATTTTATTACTTTTTGATTTATTTTAATAATTTTTCCTTTAGAATTTTTATTGAATTATTACTAATTCAAATTTTTTGATTTAAGTTTCATTTTCATGAACTTTTATTAATTTTTCAATTTTGTCGAATTTGTTGTGTTTTCTTGTTATGTTTGTGTTGGTATCGTGCGGATCTTGGTGCGTTTTTGTTATTAATTTAATTTATTTTTATGTTTATTATTTTATATTTAATTCTCTTTTTTCTCATATTTGATAGGGTTTAGTTGATGTTTCAATAGGTTTAATTTTGAATTTGCATGTTGTGTTTGCATGTATGTTGCCGATCCATTTAAACATTTCTCTAGGCCTTTTACGTTCTGGCCCAACAAATATAAGTTTTTATTCAGATGAACAAATTACATGCAGACACGGGTAAGTATGTATGTTCCTATATTATAACTTTATTGATTTTTTCATTTTATTATAGGAGTTTTTAATGAATTGAAGCAGGTGTAATAATCTTAATCGGTCGATGAATCTTATAATAGTGGGTGTGTTTCGGAGCAGGAAAATTTGTGCAGCCCTACATAAGATGAATTTGTTGGTTGGGCGTGTGTGGGTACGTGGGTGATGCATCATTCACTCTTATTGCTATCGTACCGATGAAGCGCTGGTGGTTTTGGCATGCAATGATTTATCGATTATGCATTGAAAATGTCACGATCTGCACTATTCTTGGGTACATGATAAGATGGCCGTGACTTGGTGCGTACACACTAGCGGTAGTCGGCTAATCGGGTTTTTCTCCAATATGTCAACGCCTTAATATAGTCTATTACGTACCGATCTGTTTCATTTTTATAATGGGTTCGATATTCTGGAAGGTAAGGGTTTGTTCGTTTTTTTTAACTAAATTGATTTATATTTTAACTTTTCAGTAAGCTATTGTTCCATGAACACACCTTATCGGGACAACATGATCGGAAAACTCGATTATTATCGATTAGGAAATTGAATATTTATCCTGCTAGTTCAACTATCATATTCTTTCTAAATATAACCGGATTAGGCCGTTACGATATAATTTGGAATTATTTAATTGATCTCATTATTTTTGTCTATGGATTGTTTGCTTATGCTGATTATTATCAATTTGATTTTTAGTGTAATATGTTAGTACAGTGTTTCTTGTGATTACTTAATTATACTTTCTTATGTAATAGTTACCTGTTATGTTTATGGTAAATTAATTTGTATTTTACCTCATTTTAATAATGATTTAATTTATTGGGAAATTTCTTTTGGTTCATTAATGATTACGAGTCGCATTTCTTAATTCATCAGTTTCTCAATTTTAATTCGGAATTTATATTGGTAAATCGTGTTTATAGTAAGTTCATTTTGATTTATACTCGAAAGATTTTTAACTAAAAATTAATTTAGGGCAAGCCTTAACCTTGTATATTCTATACTTCCCCTAGGTTTTATTAAATTTTTTGGCCTTACTTCGGCAACCTATAACTTAAGAAAAATTTTATTTAATAAAAACTGCTCCGAAGAGACAGTGGGTCCTTTTTACTGGACTAGCCCGACCTCTTAGTGGTCAGACTAAATCAGGTTTTCGTTTTTCTTTTTAACATCTTCTGATAAGGTAGTCCGAAATCAATCTTTCGGACTAGTACAGATTTCTCTTTTCCGCTCAGGTTCATCTATATTTTCATCTCCAGTATTGTTCGTATCTCCATCTTTTCTATTCAGTATTTGGGTTTATTTGGTAGGTATCATAAGTTGGATTAGTAAATCGATTTTAGGGTATATCGGGAATCAGTTTATTTGTATTGGTATTCAATATTCAGGTTAGCAATATTGGTATTGGTGGATCATCAGAATAACATCATTTTAACATCATTCGGCATTGGCTGTTGTTGTGTTATCAGGCATTCTATATGTTTGAATTGGCATCATCAGCATTGTTGTTAATATTTTGAGTCGGTATTCTGGTAGACCATTGGAAAGCATCATTCTAACATCATTCGGCATTGGTATCAGTGGTAAGTATTATCATTCATTGTAGGATCAAGCATGCAGTATGTTTGAATTGGTATCGTCGGAATTTCTTTCAGGATATCTTTTAGATTTATATCAATAATTTATATCATTTATTCATCCGGTCTTCATTTGATTTCTTTTCAGGATTCTCTTTTTTAATTTGGCGCTTTAGCTTCTCCTCAATATTTTATTCATTTCGGGATGTCTTTGAAAAAAAAATTTTTTTATTAATAATTCGGTTCTTTTCCTCTTTCTCTCCTCCATAATCACACTATGGTTCCCAATTAACGCAAAGTGGGTTCAACACTAAACAAAAACAACACCAAAAAATGGAGGAAAAGAAAACCAAAAAAAAGACTTTTGAGTAAACAAATCTTAAAAGGTAGAGTGCCCATTCAATTATCAGCTCTCTATCATGCCTGGTGCAGGTACAGATAGCAGGGTAAAATAATAGTAAGGAATATACAACCAATTAGTAATAAAGAAATTAAAAACCAAAAAAATTTCATCTGCTACCTAACCCTACTCACCAAAGCATTATCCCAATAATAGAAACAACGAAGAAATAAGTGAAAAAACAACAATAAACACAAATTAAAAAAAACAATGTTTCCATGTTAAGTCAGGTATACAATTCTTAATCATCTTATACGATGAAGGTAATATAATAGTGCAGTATGTTAATATAATAATACTAAAGTAATAATAATAACACATAATAATAATAATACCACAACAATAATATAATAATAAAGTAATATAATATAGTAATAGGTAGTTTATCTTATTTTTGAATAAGTTTTATCTCTTTTCTCTCTTTCCTTCCTTCTTCTCCCCTATTTGGTGTTTGTGATGTGATTCATATATATCATGTAACTTGCCTCAATCGCCGCTACAGTGCATTTTTTCGCCAAAGATTCTATGTCATTTATATTTAATCCTATTTCTTTTAGTATTTTATTGTTATCGTCATCCCATGTTCCTAGTGTTCCCACAACTAGTACATAAACAGCAGTTTTACAATTGTTTGCTTTGCCTGTCTCTAATGTTATATCTCTGTATTTTTCAAAGTTTAGTTTTCTGACATTTTCAAAGTTTCTAGTGTCATAATATGGAACCTTAATGTCTAAGAATATTATTTTGTTATTGTTTTTTAATTTGATTGTTAGGTCAGGTCGTAGTGTAGTGTTTATGCCTGGTGGTGGTCTTTCGATGTCTGTGTCATATCTTTTTGAGATAAGAAAGTTTAAGACTGTATCAAGTACTTGGTTATGTTTATTTCTCCTAGCATTTTTTGTTAATGTACAGTGATTAAAAATATGCGCCTGCATTTGATTTCTGTTTTATCTTTGTGGTTTTTCGGGTTGGAATTAAGGTTAAGGCTATTATTGTGTGCTTTTATCATGAAAAATTATTGATTATCGCTGAGTGATTGATTTTTAATTAAGTGTTGAGTCATGCTACTGCTGCTTATTGTTTTAGCTATGTGACCTTGATGAATCATTTTTTGCCATTCGAGGGCATACCATTCGCTGGTCAGGGTATGCATTGGTGAAGATGCATTTTCGATATTTCCTCCGTTTATTGTGGCCATGAAATCGTCTTTTCTAATTTCCAATTGGAAGGAGTTATCTAAATTATAAATTATTTTACAGGATATTCCAAACTTTTCTCGTAGCTGTTTTACTGAATTTCTAAATTTTAAAAAAAGGCAGGGAGCAGCCACCCGTTCACTCTTAACATCTCCATTTACCCAGCTCAAAGCTTTCTCAAGGTCCACACCAATAGTGAAACGGGCCTTTGTAACTTCAATTAATTCTTCAATTATAAAATTCCTCATATTTAGGTCTTTCGACATAAGCAGTCTTGTCAGCTGTACAACACTCTAGATCAAATATTCATCGATACTTGGGACTATGCCCAGACCCCCAAATGAGCAGTGCACATAAATAAAATTATTATTAATGTTCTGGTGTATGTCTCCTATCGCGTTTTTTATCAGTATTTTTATTTTTTGGTCGAAGCCAAGTTGTTTTCCCCTATTGTTAACTTTGTGGTTTCTGTCACAATCAAGTATCATGTGGTTTATTGTGCAGTTTCTAAAGATAAAGATCAGTCGCGAGTGTATGAATGTTTTGTATGCATAGATTTTTTGTGAGGGGTGTAGATAAGAAAGAAAGTTTGCTTCCGCATCTTTAAGTGCTCTATCCAGGATCTCATCAATGTTGTGGTTCCCTTTGCCCTCAAATGCAACTCCCAGGTATTTATATATATTTTCACTATTGATAATTGGAATTGTTTCATTGTATATTTTTAGAGGTATTTCAATATGATTTCTCAATTTTTCAAGAAAGCCACATTTATTTGGCCTAAATTTTAGTTTAGCGTTATTTGTATATTCAATTATGTCCTCAAGCATTTTTTGTATTTTTCTTCTATCGTCAGATATCAAAACTATGTCATCCGCATAGGCTAATATACTAATGTTATAGTTGTGTATAAAAAATGGATGATCTTTTAGAATGTTTGTTAATATGTAGTTTATGGCTAAACAAAAAAGGGTCATTGACATGGAACAGCCCTGCTTAACTCCAATATTTACCGCAATGCTCTTTGTGGTTATCTTTTCACATTCATAAAAAGTTTGGCACCCACTGTACATGTTTTTGATTAGTTTCAGTGTATTCTTATTTATTCGAATTTCTGTAAGCGTGTGCCATATCAATTCATTGGGGATACTGCCAAAAGCGTCGGCCAAGTCAAGCCAGACAATACAAATATTAGTATTTGTGCGCACTGCTCTTTCTTTGATCAATAACAGGACTGAATTATGCTCAGCGCATCCATCTCGATAACCGATGGCTTTTTGATTAGAATTAATTAGGTTTCCGTTTTTAATCCAATTTAACAATCGGCGGTTTATTATGGTCGAGAAAAGTCTATATGAGGTATCGCGTACAGCTAATGGTCTCCAGGAAGCTACATCGTGGCTGCTACTCTCTTTGCCTGGCTTGATAATTAATTTTGTTTTGAATATTTTCCATTTAGATGCGCATAAAAAGGTTAATTTTGGATCAATTTTTCCCCAATCATGATAAGTGATATTGTCTTTACCAGGTGCAGATTGCATGTCTACAATTTGAAAAGTTTTTGCTATCTCCTCAGCATTTATGATTTTGATTATTGCGGTTTCCTCATGTTTATTCAGCCCATATTTAAAATTAAAATTATCTATTACTATAGTTGGCTTATCAAAATTCTGTACCATTCTGTCGCAATGTGGTGACTTAATATCAATTTTATTATTAAAAATGTTTTCCATTGTTTTTTTTATTTTTATATTAAATTCAAATCGCCTCCTGAAAGTAAGTTCAATTTTTTTCTTAGGTTTGATATTTTTTTTAGTATTTTTAATTTTATATTTATTGGAAAATATGGCTTCATGTATTTTTTCAATATCGTAAAGGCAGCTGGAAAATCATTATCATTATTTAAAAGTATAGTTAGGTTATTTAAGAGTTTTATATATTTTGGTGGGTTACTGGGTTTCGCTATCTGTTTGAACTACCTTCTTGTTACCCGGTAACGCCATATAAATATTACCTTGACTACCACTCGACACCCGTTGCTAGGCAACGTTGGAAATGTGCTCGATCGGGTGGATTGTCCGCAAAAAGTGAGCACTATTACTAATACTGTAATTGCTCGGACAACCCTAGGGTCCAACGAGCCGTCGTTAGAAGACACATGCTCGATTTTTTATGATTGGTCCCTTCATGTCATGCATTCAGCATTGGAGTTTAATAAAATTAACAGGAATTCTACCATGATTTCTGGACTACCATACACATAAGGCTAATGCAATCAGACAACAAAACATGTATTATTTACGAGTTACAACGCCTTCGAATTTTGTTTGGGTTGAGTTAACAATCGAGCGGCACGGCGCCTGGCTCTTTCCTAGCGTCCTGGGCGAGAGTTATTACTTACTGTTACTGCTGGGTTTGAGACCGATGTTGGAGTGACTACCGACTCCCGGTAAGCTAACTGAGCCGGTGCAAACACGAGAGGGTAAGTAACGGCCGCTCCTTCCTGACTGGCCGACAGGGTAACCTCCAGTCCTCGTATTTGCGTTTGCAGGCTTTGATTTATCTCCTTTTCCTCTGCCCATCCCTTTTGTGCAGCTGTGAGTCTCTGGTGTAGGGGTTTTATTTTTGCTGGATCTACCCAGGTGGCTCGGGTTTGGTGTACTTCTCGAGTCAGTTGAATGATCTGATCATACAGGGTCTTGTTGTTTTGCCGTGCCAGGGCCAGTTCCGTTCGTAATAATTGCAGGGAATCCATTTCTGGAATTAATGACATCAAAAGGGTAACTATTATCATAAGACTAATAAGTATAACGGGCATTAAACAAAAACTTCCTTGACAATTTATTATAACACCAAACAGAACAAAATTGATTGCTAACCGAACTAATTATTTATTCTAATAACAAAGAAAATATAAATAAAACCAGGTCAATTCAAGATATCAGCATCAAATGTCAGTGAATCCTCTCGCTACCCACTCCTCCGGGGAGCAGTTCGAAAAAATCATTACCGGCCGTTTAGTATTACGAACCCGGTTAGTCCTGGCCATCTGAGAGTCCTTCCGGTTTTCACCCATCTCCTCACTGGTACCTCCGTGCATGGGTCTACGCGATAGTGGGTGGTGATAGGCGGCAGCAATCCGGCCAGTTTCGATATCGTCTTCAATGTTCGCCAAACATTGACGGGCTCGGACCACCTGTAGGTCCACCTGTCTTTGATGGTTGAGAAGGCTATCGAGGAGGCGACGAGCGTGCTCATGGATCTCTTGAGCTGGATTCCATTCCTCCCAGAGCTGTTCCGATGCTTTGGGCTTTCGGTTGAAACCTTCCGGTTGTCTGCTGGTCTGTCGGGATTCGAGTGGGGAAAACTCGAGACATCTGGCTTGTTGGAACTGCTTCCACGCTTCTCTCCATCGGTCGGCAAGTTGGATAGGGATAAGATCCGGATCTGGACATCCTTAATAAGGTTATAATTAACACAAATTCCTTTCGAAAATTAAACAATTAAACACTAATAGTGGAGAAACAAATAAAAGTTGTCAATATACGTGCGGATCTCCCTGGTTTTACCTGACTAGGCATATCTAATTGTTGGAGTACTATAATCATTTAGTGCGGAGTCTCAAAATTAGTGTTTGGAATTTCACGCTGCAATAATCTGATGAATCCAGTGTGATAAGGTTCAATTAAGCACACTTTATACAATACTCTAGATATTTATTAGAGAAATTCCAGAAAAATGTTCTTTATTTAGCGTCGTTCGTGATGGTTACCCCATCTATGCTGACCAGTTTTAGGTTAATAGCAGATAACTCTGATTTTTCATTAATAACATTTTCTATGAAACTCCCTCACTTTGCACTACATAATACAAACTCGCCAGTGTATGACAAAATCGAATTCATGAGCTACATCCATCTAATAGGAAACATCACCATTCCTACGCTATATCGATAATAAAGAGAAACAAGCCAACTTATAATGAAATTTAACGTGCACTTTTAACATATTTATTTATATTATTTTAAACAAAACAAAATCGTTTTAAGCTACTCTAAATAATTATTTTACATATTCGGTAACTTAAATCCATGACTGGTAAAAGGCTAAAGTCCTAAATTTATGTTACATAATTACAAAAATGAATATAAATCATGATAATCCAACCATAAAGGAATTGTTATCCTAAATTTCAAGTATCTTAAAAATAATAAAATATTGACGGTAGGTTTTAATACCAGACCGTTTATAAAATATCGCGATAACGTTACGATATATAAATATAAAAAAGGAATTTAAATCTACAAACTTCTCATGTAGAACGGAAAATCATAACTGCTTATGTATTACAAAATTAAAAAATAAGAAAAATCATTACCTATGATCTGCGGGTCGGAATCGGATACCGATCCTTCGCCAGATGGGCTGGTCGAGGCATTTCTTTTGCGAGAAACTTGTTGTGGATTCATTTTCTAATGTACTAATCTAATGATGCTGATTGAGGTGTTTATATCTAAATGATTGTGGGTGTTTATGTTTTGTGCTAGCACATTAATATAACCGCATTTGTCTAAGAAGGTGCGCGATGTTCGTCATTCGGCGAGAGATTTTAATACCATTTTGGCGGTAAGTGATTAGTTTCTTAATTTCTCGATTACACATTTATCTTGTCGGAAACGAAAGTAAACAAATCGATGGTGAGGTAGCGGATTTGTGAACCCGACTGGTGTGTCGATGTCTGATTTTAACTAGTCGTTGTCGGAATTTTTCTCTCCGGGTGGTGATTATTAATCAAGTTGGTTTATTGTGATTGTGATCATTTATCGATTGGTTACATTGACAATTCACAGTTCAATCTCTACTAAGGTTCTTATTTATTTTATTTTCGATCAAATTTTATTTTTTTTTATTTTAGATTTAATCTCGCTTGATCTGACACTGAAATTCTTGGGGAAAAATATTATGGTTAGGGTTGAGGTGGTGGACATCGGTTCGTGAGGGTTATATAGTAACGAGAGGTTAGTTATTTTTCTAGGGATTGGCCTTAGTTTATTAAAGTAATTTGGTTCAGGTGAATTGCTCATTAATTAATATTATCAGGATTTCAACATTCTGTAATTTTAATCTATTCAAGTTAAATTAATTGATGGTTTAGAGTAATTATGGGTAGGTTTGAAATCTCATCCTCTTCGGGTCGGGTGAGATGTTATCCAGTTGGGTGCTGCAATTCAAGTCTCATAACTTTGGATTTAAAACGTTTAACACTCTATTGAACTGATTTCTATAATTTGACGTTTTAGTTTGAATTTATAATTTTAATTTCTCGATGTTTGATGGGGTCATAAATTATGTTGAGGTCGGTTTTTGACAATGTGATTTTGAGAACTCTGGATGATTTCGGGTTTTACTCTCACCTGTCGATTTGAATTCTTATTACATTGATTTATTTCAATCCTACATTTTGGACGCCGATGGATGCCAATTGAGTATTATCGGTCATTTATGAGTTCAATTCATCATTAATACTTATTTGTCAACGACTAGGGTATTGGCATGGGTGTGAGGCAATAAGAAAAATTGTCCCCCTTTATTTTCCTGAAGGCACCCTTATCGAATCATCCTTGACTATGGGTATTCAAATTTATTGTAGCTATTATGACTTTATTACCGATAGTTTCGTGATTGTCGTGTGCTGATTTAGGGTTGACTTAGTCGATATTAATACCTCGTAAATTGCAATTAATCATCTGAATTTATACTTAATAACATGAATTTATAAATAATAACAAGAATTTATAATGATTAATACGAATTTATAATGAATAACATGAATTTCTAATGAAAAACAAGAATTTCTAATGATTAACAAGAAGTTATAATGAATAACAACGATTTCATTTTTATTTAATTACCCGTCCCCTTCCCTTAATTGACCTTAGGCGCATTTTGTGTTCATATTATATTTAGTGAGTGCTCACTGGACTACTCGGTGTGGTAATTTTGAGCCGTGTGTAGATCAGTTTAGGTCGAATTTAAAGAAAACTAGAAACGAGGAAGAAGCCAAAAGACCTTTTCCTTATTTCTCCTTTCTTCTATACGGAATAATATTGACGTTCCAATCCCTGCGTTCCGCACGCCGGGTGTTCACGGGCACAGATCATCGGCGATATTCCACGCACTTAGACGAATCTGAATAGTATGTGGAGTTTACTGACTTGCAATGCGTCTCGGCTGTGGGCCGGAAAAATTTCGACAAATAAAATAATTAATTTATGAAAAAATAAGTTAATTTTATGCATTATAAATATTTATTAAACTATTAAAACAATATACAAATTACTTGACAAAATCATTCGATAAAATAACATAAAATACATCTCCCCCCCACGCCGACATCCAAGCAGAGCTCTACCGAGGTTGCGAGAATGTGACGTGGAGAGAGAGCTTCCAAATAAAACTACTGCTCACCTAAAAATAGATTCTAAAAACGTTTGAAAAATTTTAAAACAATTTTTGGTTTGAAAAATGGTGTTTTTATGTGAAAATGTATCGGTATTTATACCTATTTTCTGTCCCTAACCTCGCGTGTTATTTTTGATTTAGTAAAACAAAATTCGACCTTGTTATTTTCTAGTGTATTCTAATCTTTATTTTTATTATTTTCTAATTCATTTTGATAATTTTTTATTTAGAATTTTTATTGAATTATTTCTAATTCAAATTCTTTGATTTAAATTTCATTTTCATGAAATTTTATTGATTTATCAAATTTCGGTCGAATTTGTTGGGTTTTCATGTTATGTTTGTGTTTGTATCGTGCGGATCTTGTTGCATTTTGTTATTATTTTAATTTATTTTATATGTAATTATCTTTTTTCTCATATTTGGTAGGGTTTAGTTGATGTTTACATAGGTTTGAATTTAAAACTGCATGTTATATTTGCGTGTGTGTTACCGATTCATTTAAACATTTTCCAAGGCCGTTTGTGTTCTGGCCCAACAATTTAGATATATCTCCAGATGGAGTTCTTTCTAGAATAATATTTTTAATTAGTTTATCTAAGTCTTTTCTAATTATTGATATATTAGGAACGGTAATGTTGGTGTGATCAGAACATAGACAGTTAATTATATGACATACAAAAAAGCCACTTTCCATAGGATTATCGCATATTGGGTAATTCACTTCAATTAAGTCAACAGAGAGTGGGTATATAATACTTTGAATATTCATGGCTGCGTTTAGTAGGATATTGGCAGTTCTATTATGCTTTATTAAACTGTTGGCGCTTAACGGATCAATTATTGTGGCGATTGCTTTAACTTTGTTTAGGTAAAATACAGCCCATCCTATTTTCGAAGTTTTGAAGGGAAAAATCAATTCAGACCAGTTGAGGTAAAGTTCAAATGGGAATGTATTAAAAAATGTTTTATAGCTTGCTTGTAATAGGGCTTCACTTGTATATGCATTTATTATGACTGTTGATTTGGTTGCGACAAATGCATGAAAAAATAGGTTGAAAGAGTGCTGATCTAGTCAATCACTCCCGATGTATATCATCTGGAATAGTTCTTATTTTATCTTCGGTTGGTATTATCCCAATACGTTGGTTGTGGTGCTCGCTAATATTATGTTGTTCTAATGTTTCCCCACAGTGACATAAAATTGCATTTATGTTACAGGTCTTTCTTTTATGCTTTTTACTTATATGATTTGCTATTTGTGCGTATGTGGATTTGTAAGTTAAGTCATTTTCACACGATTTTTCATATTTAAATAATGACAGATCAGGGTCCCTTCGTGGTTTATTGATAACTCAAGTATTTTATTCTTACTACTAAGCTCCTCTCTTGAGCATGGGAAATGTTTATTAGCGTGAAAAATCTCTGTGTGTTTAATAATGTCTTTCAATGGTATGGTTTGACGTCTCGTTGTCCTGTCACATAGTAGGCATAAAAAGGTGGTGTTGTCATTTATTGAGTCATCATGGTTGTTCTTTCTATGTTCGTTAATGTTGTCAGTGTTATGTATCCCTATTTTATTTTTTTCGCATTTTCCCCCTATACACATCAAATATCCGTCTTTACGTAAGTTAAAAAGGGTTTTATTTCTTTTATTTAGGGTTAAAAAGGTTTTTTTTTGTTGTTTCAGAGTTATTGGATTCGTGTTCTGATACTTCGTTAAGGTTCATTACGGTTTCATTGGTTAATAGTATGTTTTCACACATCAAATTATTATCATCATTAATATTCAATAAGGAACAATCGATAATAGGAGTTTTAGTTTTGAGGATATCGTCCTCTATAATAATGTTTACCCTCTTCTTCGCTATGTTAAGGTTGTTGTACACAGTGAAGATTTCTTTTGTCTCTTTATTGGGTATCTCAAATGATTGCAGTGATTGCTAAAATAGGTCAATGTCCGTGCTTATTTGATGAATTATACTTTGCGACTCATTTATTGTAGTGATGTTAGTGGAAGTTTGGGATAAAGGGCTATAAGTCATGGTCTTTTCTAATGTTTCTGCAGTGGTAATTACTAGTTGATGGTCAATCTCCAAGTTTAGGTTATTATAAGGTATAGGTTTTGGAATAAATAAGTTAGGTGTTGGTTTCAGTGCAAAGTTTAGCGGGGATATATCAATTGTTTTGGGTTCTACAGCTAGGTTATAGTTAGTTTTACTTTGTTGGGGTAGGTTATTGGTCGTAATATCCAATGGGCAAATTCTATCTGCGTTAGTTACTAAAGGAAATGGTTTCGAAAAATGTGGTCGGGCCGTGGTATTCATGTTTTGGTTTTTTAAAATTAAGGTAGTACGACGAGTTATTATTGATTTATTATCTGCTGTTGGCTTTTCGTTATCAAGGTCAACGTTGGTTTCATTACTATTGGCTAAGTTTTTGTCAATAGTGGTAATCTCTGTTGGGTAATATTTTGGCGTAGAAAAGACTGGCTGTGAAAAGTGCGGTCTGCGGGAGGAGTTCAAATTTCGGGGTATTGCTGATTTCGCGTAGTTGGTAGTAGGTTTAGTTTTTCCTAAAAGGTTTGGTAAGGTTTTAGTTATTTCTGGTTGTGTTTTAATAGTTTGCTTTTGTGAACTCTTCCGGTTTTTTTACTGTAAGGTCAATTGGTGCATCTTGGTCAATAAAACGGTTATACCTATTGTTCTTAAATTTATCTGATTCTTTTGGTGCTTGGTCATGGTCTTCATGGGCTAGGTGATTAAATTTTTGTTATAGGTTTTAGCGAAGAAGAGGGTACAACCGCAAGTGCGAGTCGGCCGGAGGCCGACGAGCTGCGTACAGTAGTTTTTTCTGCATTATTCATTCGTTCCTATTGTGAAAGTTTGCGAATTTTTCATCAATATTTTGGTTTTTGTAGGATCTCAATCAACTGATCCTTTCCTTAATCATTTCGATGGACTTTAGGCTATTGAAATTTTTATTGTTCTTGAGACGTTAGATCAAGAGTCTCCTAACTATTAATTTCATTTTACCTTTTCCTTTTGCAGTTTTATTAAATTTTGAACATGAAATTGGAAGTTACAACAATTACTATGTTTGATTTTTTTTTTGACTTTTATCGATTTAACATATTTACTTCTGAGGTTTACGGTAATTACGCTATTTTATTCTGTCCTCAAGTAATCTTATTGAATCTTACCATGACATCAGACATTTAAAATAATCGCATTAATCTACGTTTACTTAAGTAACCCTCAATGTGACATTAGCAATTTATAATCACTACAGTAATTTTATGTTTACTCAAATGATTTTGACTATCTATACAATTGTTGGGCCAGAACACAAACGGCCTTGTAAATGTTTAAATGAATCGGTAACACACATGCAAATATAACATGCAGATTTAAATTCAAACTTATTAAAACACCAATTAACCCTATCAAAATGTGAGAGAGAAACAATAAAACAGAAAATTATAAACACAAAAATAAATTAAAATAATAACAAAGTGCAACAAGATCCGCACGAAATAAATACAAACATAACACGAAAACCCATAATTTCACCGAAATTTGACAATTTATCAAAAAATACAAAATTTCATGAAAATGAAATAAAAATCAAATAATTGAATTAGAAATAATTCAATTTAGAATTTAAAAGAAAAATTGTCAAATAAAATCTTAAAATAATAAAATTAAAGATTAGAATATACCAGAAAATTCCAAGGTCAAATTTTGTTTTACTAAATCAAAAAGAACACGCAAGGTTAGGGTCGTACAATAGGTATATATACCGATTCATTTTTACACAATTTTAACTATATTTTACTCGTCAACTAGTTTTCAAAACTTGAACGTTATTACTATGTAAGTAAGAGTTTTTTGTTCGAAACTCTTTCCACGTCGCATTCTCGCAACCTCAATTGAGCTCTGCTTGGGTGGCGGCGTGGGGAGAGCGGTATATTTATAATTAATTTTTATGAATGTATTGAGTAAATTATTTTTTTATTTTAATAAAATATTTATATTGCATAAAAACTTTGTTTTATATTGTCGAAATGTTTCCGGCCCACAGCCAAAAACACACTACAAGTCATTAAAATCCAACATACTATTCGAACTCGTGTAAGTGCGTGGAATATCGCCAATGATTCGTGCCCGTGAAGGCTCCGGCGTGCGGACGCAGGGTTGGAACGTCAATATTATTCCGTATAAGGGAAGAGGGGGAAAGGGAAATAGTTTTTTGGCTGTTTCCTCGTCTCCCAATTTCCATAAACTAGACCTAAAATGATATTCACATACGGCTCAAAATCATCACACGAGTAGTCCAGTGGACACTCATTAATTATAATGTAAACACAATGCGCCTAAGGCCAAGTAAAAGGGATGATGACGAGGAAAATTGAAAATAAAATTGTTGTTGTAACTTTCAGTTACTACGTCTTAAATAAAAGTTAAAAAATAAAATTCATAGAACTGGAATTAACAAAAATCCATAGAGAATTTAATGTTAAACTTAACTCCGCACGTTTAAAAAGAAATTTACTGTAACAAAGATCCGACTTATAAACCGGCATACCAATAGTTCTAAATTGGATAAGATCCCCAGTAAAATAAACCATTACTTAAGTGTAATACATCCAAATGTAACTTACTCATAGATATAATTTAGAGATTCCCAAATAAATAAATTATTCCTAAAAGCATGATAAATCCAAAATAATTTGATCACGAATATCACAAATAACGAGAAAAGTATAATTGAATTGATAACAACGGCATCTATCCAAATACAATACATAGGAAATCAAAGTAATTCTAAACATAATGAATAAATATTCCCCAATAGATGAGTAGCGAAGCCCAACAAGTCAAGATTGCCCAAAAGAAGTACAACCAAGTAGATTTAGGAAGGAACAAACATTTCGAATATCTAATCAATGACAATCATGCTTTATAAACTTTTAAGGTTACCTGATTACGAGAACCCAACGCTACAATTTTCAACTCGGTTTGACAATTGTGCGTAAAATATAATGCTCTTACGCCATCAAGAATCATCTCTCCGGATAATCGATTGTTATGAACGATTCGGTGAATACCAACAAAAATTTAACAACCACTAACCGGTAATGTCAAGTCGACGTTAGAGTCCCTCCTAATGATAAAGAAATTAAGTTTAACTTAACATAATTACCCACTCACGTAAAATATTACCCAAGCTTGTCCCGCCCAAAAATGTCGTTAGCCAGTGAATCGAAAGATGCGACCATATCTGTGTAACTCCAATACCATTACCCTGATGATCTAAATCCATGAGAAGTTAATCAACTGAAAAGTTAACCTTTAATTTAGACAAGCAACTGAAAAATTAACCATTAAATTAGTCGGAAATAAATAAAATCGATTACCTCCCAGAATATTGAATCCTTACGCACCGATACGAACTAATTTAAGCGAGAACATTAGTATATTAGAGAAAACTCTGCTACCAACCAATACCGGGGTGTGCCTATAGAGTTACAGTCTTCCTTCTACACACACCGAGAATGGCATGAACATTGACATTTCCGCGTATAATCAATAAGCATTCCACACACAAGCACGTAGAATTCCACTAATACACTGGTAATGAGAGTGAATGAGGCGTTACACCCCGCGCGCCTCGCACGCACGGCCAATAAAACCACCACAGATAGGAATAGACGAAATTATTCTGCCCCGGCGCACTCAAACTGGACTTTAAAAATGCATAATCACCAGAACCAAATCAATGAGAATATGATGGATAGTATCTCAGACGAAGACATAGCCCTGAACCCAAGGTCCCGTCCAAAAAGTAAAAATTTTTATTTCCATAATTTATTATTAACGACTAATTTTATTTTCTTAATTTATTATTAACGAATAATTTTATTTTCATAATTTTATTATTAACAACTAATTTTATTTTCATAATTTATTATTAACGACTCCAAGTCTTAACTAGGATACCGCAGCACCGACCCCCGACATGAACCCAGTGAATAGAAGTTATAGCCAACCTTTGACAACAAAAATGAGTCGAATCATCCTAATTTAGTTTGACAAACATCAGTAACCAAATGAAGTTTTCTCCCTAATTCAGTTTGTGTTTATTTAACCGTTAAATAATAATAATTGTCGGCTGTAAAATGTATTAACCTACATAGGGAATAACTGTTAATCTCTAGATCAATTCCGAACGAATATTTTTTATCATTATTCTTGGTTATTTTATTTCATTAATTAGGTTATGATGTTTTCTTACTTAATAAAAACTAAAGAGTAGAATTCCAAATATATTTCAATTTAATGAATAGTTTTGATTACAAATTTTGAATTTCACTTACTTGAGGAAATGTTGGAAAATAAATCAGTAACATATCGTATAAGAGTATGGGAGCATGAACATGTTACACCGTAAATAGAACAAATGATTGGGAGAGCTTGAATAATTGTGGAAACTCCAAATGTGACGATAGTGAAAATATTTGTTCGAAAGAGAAACACGTCCCAACTCGAAAGCGAATAGATAGTAAACCATAAGAACGGACCAAGCATCTTCATTATGTTTAATTTAACAGTGTGAAATTAGGAATTT
Organism: Schmidtea mediterranea; assembly: GCA_022537955.1. NCBI lineage: Eukaryota > Metazoa > Platyhelminthes > Tricladida > Dugesiidae > Schmidtea > Schmidtea mediterranea. The sequence goes on from CM039680.1 coordinate 13,752,855, forward strand.
TAAACATCGTTTCTCTATAAAACCAAAATCCTAACCTGACTAAACAGCAGCTGAAAATAGCGATCTTAGGTGAAGCATATTGGAAGTCGACTCTATAATAAAAATAATAAACTATGAATGTATTTATATAATGATTTTACTCACGTCCAACAAGGTCCAAAGAAACTAAATTATCAAGAAGTTAAGGAGGGGCATGAATTTCTTCGAGTAATGGCGAATTTCGTCACATAAGATGCAGCATACTTTAGTCGATTAGCAAATTTAAACAAAATTCGTATAACCCTTTTAATACCAATAATACATTACATTTATTAGTTTGAATAAAAGTATTTCAGACATCTGCACACGGTTAATATTTAATTCCAATTCATCATAGCTTAGAGTGGATAAATTTACAATCACACTATTAATTTAGTTATATCTTATAAATTAGATTGTAAGTAGGTGAACCCATCAGAGGAATTACAAACCTGTAGCTTTAAGATCGTGCTATAAAATAACTTTAAGTATGAAAACCCCATGAACAACCTTGACCTTTGGACAACGTCTTAACTATTTCAACAAAAATACGACGAATCTATATATGTAATCGAATTATAGATATATAGAGAGCTATGATTCGTGTCCCCACGCAGGCTGCTGAACAATGGAGACACGCCATGTGTAACGCGTGATTCAAGGTGCCCCAGCCGAGAGAGTCCGGATGGAATGCCTTACGACCGGTAGAGGATGATGAGCTACCGTTCGTAGCGAGTAGACGAAAAGGTGTCCGAAATCCGGCCCAGGAATTACACGAACAGGCCCGGTCTTTCCTCTTTCGACTCGAGGATCACCAACGCCAGGTCAATCTCCAAGTAGCCAGGGCCAGACTATATCTTACAAATGTGGAGGAGGACATAGCAACTGGCAGAATCGCGGACACCGATGAATTCACACCGCCGCACAGCTCCACTTTCAATCATGCGGACAAACGAATAAAAGCTAGTGTCGTCGTTCCTCCGATGCTCCGCGCCAGCCGTATCCGAAACACGAGACAACCAGTCTTTGTGTATCATGAGCGCTCTTACGTTCAGCCGGTCCCTGACGAATTGTGTGGAGAGGCATCATCAAAACCCTCAATTCCGTAAATGACTCGAATACGGATTCCAAATTTATAATAACATTAGTGTAATTAAATTTAGTTTTAATTAAATGAGTAGTTGTTTTCCAAAATATTTTTTTTGTTTATGGTTTAATACTGTAAATTTTTGTATGATTAATTAGATAACTTAAGATTTATAGATCAAAGTTAAATCTCATTTAATTACGTAGATGGAATCCCTAAAAATTCTACAGCAGGAATTAGAACATGCGCGAAGGACCAACAAACATTTCTATGAACAGATCACCCAGTTGTCAAAAGAAATCCAGCAAACAAAAGCCGCCTGGATTAAACCGAAGAAAGCAAAGTTGCTTTATCAAAGGCTCACAGCAGCACAAAAGGGCTGGACTGAAGAAAGACAGTTAAATCAAAGCCTGAGGACCCAGAGAAAGGGGCTGGAGGTAGCATTGTCAGCCTGCCAAGAAGGGGAGGCAGTGAAATATCCCCTCGTCTTTGCTCCCGCCTAACTAGCCTACCGAGAGATGACGACAGATTGGAAGATTACACAAAAGGCTAGTGGTTATCGACCCGGATGTAGAGAGCGGGCTAAACGCCGAGCCGCTCGATTATTAAACCACCCATAATTGACGTATCGAAATGTGTTATTTTTGTTTATAAAATATATGTTTGGTTGTTACTTAGATGTTATTTAGAGAATTCGATAACTGTTAATTCGTAGAAGTAGCATAAAGACATTTCCAGGTATGAATGAGGAGTTTTCACTAGAATTATGAACACAAATGAATACATTGACGACATAAAGGGACCTAAAAATCAAAAGCGAGGACAGGTCTTTTATCGACAGCTCGTTGGACCCATGGATCGTTCGGTCAATTATAGTATTAGCAATAACGCTCACTTTTTGCGGACGATCCACCCACTCGAACACAGTTCCAACGTTGCTTAGCAACGGGTGCCGAGTAGTAAGCGAAAAATATTTGTATGGGGTTGTCTGGGTAACAACCATATAGTTCGAAATATCAACACCCAGAAACCCACCATACAAATTTGGGGGCTCAGCCGGGATTCAAAACATCGTGGTTTGCAAAGAACTCAAGGAAATAAATTGACATAAAATCATCTTATCAATAATGTACCATACGAATCAATGTCCGTGCACCACCTGAGAGTCGATGTATTCCACCAAAACACTTACAAATATCATATGATGCTCAGTTAAGGTACCAACAACACTCACGCAACGCACAAGTAAACAACACATAATTAAAGGGTAAATTTCAGGATAAAATAAAATGGGGTAAGTAGAGGGAGTAACGATAAGCAATGAGGATAAACAAGACTCAAATAAGGAGAAACCAGTAAAACCAAGGGAGTAAATAATAATAATAGGACAAATTCGAATGAGTAATTATAACTACTTAATTAATGCTCTAAAAACGATAATAAGATAAATTCGAATGAGTAATTAAAACTATCTAATTAGTGTTTTATAGATGGAACCAGCCGAAATAATAGCGAAACTGAAGGGTATTTTGGACATCGAAAACGATAATCTAGAAGAGTTAATCACTAAACAAAAACTAATGAAACGAGTTAAAGAATACATAACAACGATTTCAAACCTATACTCCGACGAACTCTGCATATTAATAAAATTAATCGATGTTGACAAGGTGGTGACAACTGAACGAATATACGAGATTCTATCAATGAGATTAGAAATAGCCAAATTCGACAAAGATTGGAACACGAGGATGAAAAAAGTCGAAAGCATTGAGGAAGAGATAACGGCAACGATGAGAGAGCAGACCAAAGCTTATCAAGAATGTTATGCGTGCAAAACAGAGGAAACACGAGTAATGGTGACACCTTGCGGACACCTGAGTTATTTTCAAGGATGCGCACAAGAGTCGCACTGCATGTTATGCCGACGGAAAATAAAGGAGAGAATAACCATCTCCTTTCCATGAACTAAAATTGCTGTTGTTCATCACTCGAATTCAAAAATTGTTATCATGTTATAAAATAAATATATATTGTTATTCGAATTAAAATTGTTAGTATGCTATGAAATAAATATGCAGTGTTCGAGAGTAACTAAGCGTTAATAAAAATAACCAACAACGATAAATAAAAATAAATTAAGTATATGAAAGCCGAATCAAGGAAAATTTAAAACACATGGACAGAGACACAAAGTATTGGACGGAAAAATTTCGACAACTGAGTTTCCTAATGTATGATTTTTGTTGTTTTATCTGTGTTATACTGAGTTAGGAAGAGGAAAAACCATAACCTGAGCTATCTAATGATAGTACGCTCACCCGAGGGAAACCTTGATCAACCCAACTGATGAAGGAAATGGTAGGCCAGGTCACAAATATCAGTAAACAGCCAGCGAGAGATTGATCACCTCTTTTGGGAGGTTTGTTGATGCGATTACCACAAATTTTGAGGTGGGGAAGTGAAGAGACGAACTGAGAGGTGAGAGAAATTGGGCATGAATTAGATGTAAAAGAATTAAAAGTTTTGTAAAGGTACCTAGAGATATTTTTTCCCTTGCTGGTGGTGAGGCACCAGAGGACAGCTACGGACTGTCAAGTTCAGGATGTTATCAGCCAAGGGACTGATAGCGCTGGACCATTTGATACAACAACCCGGATACCACACCGAGTATCAAATGAATTTTTTTTAAGCTGGGCAGGGAATTGATACAACAACCCGGATCCCACACCGAGTATTGAGACCCAAACGGTAGGTGAGATATGAACTAACCAGTAAATGGTTCATACTCGAAAGACCTACTAAGGTCAGAGTCTATCCCGCCAAGTAGAGCTGGACCTCTGACGGGAGCGGGCAGATAGTAGAAAGAGATATTAAGAATTACCGCACCCATAGATCGCTTCTTTTTCTTTTCACTATTCGGAAATCAGGTAAACCGTTTTTGGAACTTGATTGAACGTCTAGGCATTTTCATACTTTTATATTCTCCGAGGTACACAACCCGGATCCCACACCGAGTACTGAGGGAATGTTTTTTAGTTTTCCCAGCAGGAGTTTGGTACAATAACCCGGATCTCACACCGAGTACCGAATATCCGAGTGGCGGTGAGGTAAGCGTAACCGGACAACTGCCCTACCAACAGACGACCATGATTTTGAGCGTCAGTGTGAGGCCTCAAACTTGTTTACCAAACAAGACACCCAAAAGACATTGACGGAAAACTCAACTCCGATGTAATAGTAAGGCCATAGAGTGCCAGATAAAATGATATTTGATAGTAAGGCCATAGAATTCCTGATAAAACGAGATTAAATTCTAAGGCCATAGAGCGCCAGACGAGATATGATTATGAATAGATGTTAAAGGCCACAGAGTGCCAGTTGAAATAAGATGCCGAAGGTCGAAGAACCAACTGTAAAGTTAAGGGCATAAGAGCGCCAGAGACTGAGGATTAAATAAATGATTTTAAACCAGGAAGATATAGGAAAAACAATTAACGGATTGAATGAGATGATGAGAATAATGATTTTATTTTATTGTTATGATATAGATAATTGATACGAGGTCAATAGATAATTATTATGAGATATAAATAATTCGAAATAGACTTAAAATTAGAGGGGTGAGTCTGATGAAAAAGGACCACCACGGCAAATGCGAACAAGGGACAATAACATCTATAGTATTATAAACGGAGGAGAAATTGGTATAGAGTATAAAATATTAGAGTGTCATTTATTTTTAGATCAAACGACAAAACAGTTACGGAGCAATAATAAAGCAATCAAAACCAATTTCAGAACAATCAAAGCGGAAAAAGAATTCAGACCAAACGTCAAAGCACAGCAATAGCAAAGCAATTCCAGAGTAATCGGAGCAGAAAAAGAATTTAGACCAAACGTCAAAGCAGTTACAGAGCAATAACAAAGTAAACCACAGAGGTTTCAAAGCAATCAAGGCAAGAGAAGATAAACGAATAGATTAAAAGAGATAACGATAAAACCAGTCAAGCAAACGGACAACCGTAACCATTGCGAATATAGCGGATAATACAAGAAGCAAAAAGAAAAGAGATAAGAGCCTACTAGAAGACGACGAAAGGAGAAGAGCCATCAACAACAGAAGTATCAATACAGGAACATCAACAACAGTAAGAACAGGAGCAGAATCAGAAAGCACATTAAACGAATTCGAGTTGAATAGCAGCGAAGAAAACGAAATAATTAGTACAGAAAATCAGTTGCCGACAATAGAATCAGAAAACGAGGAAGAAAGATTAAAGAATCTAGACAACAATTCAAACATGACAACCCCTGAAAGCTTAAATTCAACACCGTGTTCAGACCCAATACCAAATAATAATGACGCAACAGAATTCAGAGAAAAGTTTAGAGGAGAATTTTTCGATGGCAATCTCAATAAATTGGATACATTTATAAAGGAATTTGAAGTGTATAAAACCATCTGTCATTGATCATATCAAAAAGTAAAAGAGCGACTGCTCCTATACTTGAAAAGGAGCGCACAAGATGTATTTGTAGAAGAAGCCAGAGATGCAACAACATGGACAGAGATTAAAGACTTCTAAGTGAAAATATTTGGAATAGAGAAAAAAGGAAATAGGAAGATATTGGACTTCCTGCATCGAAAACAGAGACGAGACGAATCTAATGCAGTATATGCCTGCGAATTAAAAAAGTTATGTAAAGAAGCCTTCGGAGATAAAGATATGCCCAAAGATAAAATAATGGATGTCTTCATAAAGGGAATTAAAAGGGAAGACATACGAGCCAACCTCGGATGCTTGGCACCAAAAACACTAGATAATGCGGTAGCCATCGCGAACCGATGTGAAGCCCATCTTGGATTAGGATATCAAGTAGCAGCAATGGCCACAGAACCAACAACTCCAACAGCCAATACCAACAATCAAAACAACAATACAAATCCGGCTATGAATCAATTCATCCCAAGAGCTCAACAGATCTTCAAGCCACCACCAACAAGGAATCCTGAAGATAGAGGTAATAACCAGGTAAGTTATAATAATAATTTCAGGACCAATGAGATATGTACCACATGCCAACGAATGAGACACCGAACAGAAGACTGTTTTCGGAATCATAACTGCCAAAAATGTGGTAGAAGAGGACACACTGAGAGAATATGTGGACAACCAGACAGCAGAGCCTGTTATAATTGCAATCGAAGGGGGCATATCGCAAAAAACTGCAATATGAGGAGAGGACCAAATCAGCAAAGAACGAATAACCCTACAGGAAATCCACAAATCAACGTGATGCAAGAAATAGACATACTACGAGAGACATTACAACCAATGCCCTCAGAACTAAAAGAAATGATGCAACAAATTCCCGCCAACATACAACAACAACGAATTAATGTAATGAGAAGTAATGAAGAGATTCAGGAGCTGCGAACACGAGAATATCAAGAACAACAACAAGCCAAATGGCGAAGACTACAAACAGAGGAAGCTCAAGAGATCCAGCAAAGATGGGAGAATAGAACGCAAATCCCGAAAAGAATCAATATGATGAGAATAGAAACCCCAGAGGAAATTCACACTGCGGAGCAGTGTGTTGAGAACGAAGGGGGAGGAGATATGATAGTTAATGAAAAAACAACTGAATTAAATACGATGGAAAAAATAAAAGCTATTAAAGAATTTGCAGAAGAAGAAAAACAAAGACGTCGACAATTAAAGGAAACGACAACTTAGAAATCAGATAAATCTGAAACCCAAGAAATAAAACAAGCAGAAATGATGATAACGGAGGACCAAAGCGAAGAAACACTAACATATGAAATAGAAGTACTTGCAAGAGAAACATTAGTACTAAAGCTGGATAACGTACTCGAAAAAATGGAGCAAGAAGAAGCTCTAGAACAAGAAAAAGATCAGTTAAGAGAAAAAAAAGAAACTCTAAAACAAGAGAAGGAGCAGTTAAAAAAGAAGGCACTAATACAGAAACTAGACGAAGGGATAAAAAAATGGAACAAGAACAAGCACTAGACCAGAAAATAGAATTACTGGCAGGGAAAGCCCTATCACAAAAAATGGAGGAAGAACAAGAGCCAAAATTAGAATTACAAGGAGATGAACGAGAAGCATCAACGTCAAAAGAGATATCAGAACCAATTATAACAAAAAATCGAATCCAGAGGATATTTTTGAAACTATTTTTAATTCAGCAAAACAAAATCATTTAGAAAAATAAATATCTAGTAAAATTACTTTTAATAGTTAAGTATAAACTTTTTAGTGGTTTCTGTTGTTATAATATATCAAACTTATCATTACGGTTATTGGTTTCGAATATCAAACGAATATTTAAATTATTAGCTAATTATATACTAATCAACCGATTATATTTATTATTGCAGTGTTGGATATTTTCTGCATGTCAGCTATTCAGAATTTGGCATTGGTTTTGACTCTGGGATTGAATTTGGTGGTCTCTGCTCCACATTATGAGAAAAGTTATTGAATAATTATTAAGCAACTGATACATTTGGTGTTAGAAATCACCACTTTGAATTGTCTGGATGGCGCTAAGATAACGACTTCATGCATATTTGCAATAGAAATCAACCCGGTAATTTCTGCTCCATTGTCTTGTACGCTCCAATTCATTTCGAGCAGTGCGCAAGTGATTTTGACAGCTTTTAACATCACAATTAAAAGTCAAATTGATAATAAATGTCCTATGTTCAACATGAATGTGTTCTCGTCGGGAAAAACTCAAAAGGTTTGATATTAATTAAATCAAAATTTCGTAATAAATTTAGATTTCAACAACTTGTGGTGGAGAAATTTCTGGGATTAAAAAAACAGTTGAAGGATTTACTAGTGCAGTTCTCAACTACGATAATAAAGGTTTGACTGATTCAACTACCGTTGCCTTCATAAAGATTTCAAAGACCAGTGAGTTTCATTGCGTATTTGGCGTGTTTATTGGCAAATTGTTATAGATTTAGAAAAGCAAAATTGTGAAAAAGGTGAGATTTTATTACTTGGTTTATCATTAGTTTATTTAATAAAAACTACTTTGTTCTACGCTCGAAGTTTTCAAGAAAGTCAAAATTCATTAACATTTTAATTACACCACATGCGGAACTTACTAACACAGAAAAGTTGATTTTCACCGGTGCACTGCCAACATGCAACATTGTCGCATTCCACAAGATTCAGCTCGGCATCCAGACGATTTACACATTTTTGTCATCAGGATAAATTCTCGGTGAACTGATCTGTAGTAAACATGCAACTAGTCAATCGTTAGAGTTTTTCTGAAGTTTTATAAGGTAAGTATTGTAGGCAATTCATGTAGAAGGATTTCCAAATCGGAAACCAATGTAAAGTTGTCTTTCACGAGAATCTATTTGTTGACGTCACAAGCAAGAAGTAAGATCTACACCGATCTGCAAGGTCAAGCTGGTGAATTGCTTGTTTTCCATTTATTTATTTAAATATCAAAAATGAGGACCCATCATAATCTTTTTCATATTACAATGAACAATAAAAATTCGATTTGTTGCTGAATAATTCTCTGAGATTGTTGATATTGAAATATTCCGTTGATCGCCTCAAAAAACACAACATTCAATGTTGAATGATAAATGGATACACCTGTTTCAGTTCATTAAAAACTGCTATACTAAAATAAAAAAATCAGTAAAGTTATAATATAGGAACATACATACTTACCCGTGTCTGCTTGTAATTTGTTCATCTGAATAAAAACTTATATTATATGAAGGAAGGAATTTGAATAAAACTTTTTTAAACATAAACGCATAATACATAGTAAATGAGCATGCAAACTTTCAACATGTAGAAATGTTCAAATCAATAAAAACTCTATGTAAAACTACTTTTAGTAACTTAAAACAATTTTTTTTTAAATTAAAGCCGAAAATTTTGAAAAAAATACCAATAACTCTACTTTGAGTTGTAGAGAAAATTAAGAAATAATTTCGTAAGATTTTTCATGAAATTCAATCAATTTAATATTTTTACAACATTTCAGATATTTCAAAAATATCCATCGAAACTCTAGGTTTTTGAGGGGATGAAGAAATAACAATGTAACATTTAACTTGTACTTGAAATAAATTCATTTTTTACCTCATTTGCAATTTACCAGGAGCAGTAGAACCAGAAATTCAAATGAGTTTAAAAAACCGGAAAACATAAGTTTTCCGATAACTTAAGTTAAAAAAAATTTTTTTATAAAGTATAAAAAATACAAATCATTAATACTATTGAAAATGGGGAAGATTTTTATTAATTTGGGAAATTAACGGAATTTACAAATCCTAAAAATCAATAAATATCAAAAATTTGCATTTGTCAAAAGGTAAAAAAGATGGCAGGCAAAACGAATTTCCAAGAAACAGAGAAATAGTTTATTCGAATTTAGAAACTTTTTAATAATAAATTTTATTTTAATAAATTTTAGTTTTCAATTAATCGGACTTGAATTTATTCGAAAAAAATTCCATTAATTTACATAAATTGGCATAAATTCCTAAAAAATCCCAAAGAAAATTAATAAAAGTAAATTTAAAATACAAGTTGATAAAAAGTATTATTTAAGAGCTTGAATAATGATCTCATAAATATATGAGATCACAATCCAAACCTTAAAATATACTTTATTAAAAACTTTACCTGTCAGCCATTTTAAAAATGGTTAATTCATAAACTTAATCATAATTGTAGTTGGATGTTCATTAAAACTTTTATTATAGAAGTTTTTAATGAACTGAATCAGGTGTATTGCATATTTAATTAAATTAACCTATTACTTAATAATATGTCAAAATTATAATTTCCAGATCAGAGGTTATTTATGGTGTTTGATAGTTGTGTTAGAATGTTTTGAACGCATAAACTTGACTTCTGTATGCAAACGAATTTATTTTAGTAAATTTTAATCATTTTTTGAGAATTTTAAGGTTTTCTGTTGAATTTTAATAGATTTAGGAAATTTAGGGTTTTATTATGTTAATAAATGAAGATTTTAATTTATTTGCATGTATTAATAGTTTTCTCTCTTATTACAATACTCGTCGTTCATGGGCTTTCTAAACTGTTGTTTTGTTCCTTCGTATTTTCATCATATTTTACATTCTCTCTTTTTCTTCATCCCTCCATTATTTAATCAACTATGTTCATGTATTTTCTGAGGTTATCTATTATTGTTTTATCGGTTATGATTTATTTTATTTCATATTATAAAAACCTCTAAGATACCTTCTATCTTTCTTAATTTATTTATAACGATACTATCTAATTTTCGTGGATTACCAGTAAGCTGTTGTTTGTTTCGTGAAAATTTCTACTCTTCTGTTTATTTTTCTCCATATGTTACCAGCGTCCTTGAGGTGTTCCTGCCTTTCATACCACACATTCTGGTTGCTGTTTAGCGAATTCGTGTTCTAACGTTCCCAAAATTCCTACTCTGTGTTTCTATTTTCCATGTAGACAAGCCAGTAGTTTTCCAAAGTTTCTGTCAATATTTTTCAGTTGTTATGTATCCGCGTTTCGGTGAAATTCCGTCCCAACATTTATTGTTTTTTATCATTATTTGTTTCCATCTAAAATCTTCATTCATGCTCAATTGAGTGTGCTCCTGAAAATATTGGTAGTTCTCAATTTTCCTTGACATTGGCTTTTCGTTGCAAAATAATCATTAACTCTCAGCTAAAGTTTTTCGTTTCTTATTTTGCACTGATCATTTCTTTCTGCATTTCTTTCACTCGTTGGTTTGCTTTCTATGTAAATAAGTTGGTCGTTTATCATAGTTTTTATTATTAGTTTCTATTTATTACCTCTCCACAGTTCTTTGAAATGTTGTCCCGACATTTATTATCTTTATCAGTCTCCATCACTTTCTTTCAATCTATTTTTTCCATCGAACCATACTGAGTCACAAATTTGAATTTGGTAGGTAATCTGATGATTTTACTTAGTTCATACTAGATATTTTCTTTTAAATTACTTCTCCGTTATTCGGCGAAATGTCGTCCTTTCATTTTTTGTCTTTGTAACATTTTGTTTATGTATGCCGTTATTTCTTATTTTCCTCTCGCATTTGGTTCTCGTTATCTGCTGTTTCTTTTTGGTTTGTGTTTTAGTTTTATTTTTTTATCTTTCAATATGACATACCTTTAATCCCGGTTGCGGGTTCTCCAACAATTTATTATTTATTTCTCTTTTTTCATTGTCCCTTGTTTCCGGTTATTTTTTCGTTTCGTTTGCTTTTACCAATAAAACCCCTTTCATTCTGACTGAAGGTGCACTGTCAAACTCTGTTATTTCTTGACTTGGTTCTTTTGATCCTTCCATATGACGAAGCTTTCACCCCGGCTGAAGGTGTTCAAATCAATTGCTAGGTATTGCTTCTTTCGTATGGTTTTGCTTCCTGTTATTTTTCGTTTTAATTGTATTTCTTCACAGAACCACCTTTGATCCCGACTAAGGTTATTCCAATAAATTGTTATTGATTGCTGCTTTTCCCACGATTTTTGTTTCCTGTTAATTTTCAATTTAATTGCTTTCCAAATAGAAACGTTTTCACATCCCGGTTGAGCCATAAAATTGTATGTTGAGATTTTGAAAACTATATGGTTGTTACCTCAACAAAATTCTAAAATCAGACATTCCTATATCACTTTTACAGCCTTTATTGTGTTCACTAATATTGGTCAAACCTTCAATCGACAATGCTCTAGAACTCGAGTACAGAGATGACGGGAAATCTCTCCAATGTATGTGGCATTACACCCATTACATGTAAATTGATAAACGAGATCAGAACACAATCCAACCGGAGTTTTTGATTTATTAATAAACATATTGCGTACCTTACACGAATTAGAGACGATCTTATACTCTAAATTTCCTATCAGTTTACCCAACTTCCTCTTATAATTTGTAAAGCCTTCAGAGTACGGCAATACTAACACATATTCAGGCTCAATTTTTTTATATCCATTTTTACCATCACCCAGATCAACACTCAATTCACACCCATCCGACAAATTACATTCAGACTTTCCACGTCATCTCTGTACTCGAGTTCTAGAGCATTGTCGATTGAAGGGTTTGACCAATATTAGTGAACACAATAGAGGCTGTAAAAGTGATATAGGAATGTCTGATTTTAGAATTTTGTTGAGAAGTTTTAATAGTTATTGGGAACGAGTGATATGTGAAGCATTGCTGATAAGGTCATTGGATCCAAAGATTAACGTGCAGAGTGCTGTGACTACGAATGTTTTGAATGTTTTTAAATAGTTTACGTTTGTTAAATCATGTTTGTTTTTTTAATATTATTAAAATAATTGAAAATTTTAAATTACATTAATTTTTAAAAATTAGAATATAAGTGAAAATTTTAAAATTTTCAATTAATTTAAAATATATTTTTAAAAATATTTATTTATTAAAAAATTAAATTAATAAAAAATAATTTGTTTAAATTAAATATTAATTCATAATATTTTTAGTTGGTTTTGAGTACCTGAAGATGATAGCTGTGCTATCGAAATATATCGTACGAAAGGTTTTTTATTGGCGTTATCTTTTAATTATTATTATTATTATTATTATTATTTTTACTATATTTATCATAACTATTATTATTGTTACGGTTTTTATTATTCCTTATTATTATCCTAAATATTATTCTTATCAGATTAAATTATTAGCAGGAATCCGCCCGTAATTTTCAGCTTTATTAAAATAGTTTAATGATATAAAAGATTTAGCCGTACTCCATCCTTAGTTTACACTTTTCGATAAAGTATTTTTATTTATTTCGGAAAATTTACGCAGCGTTCCACCATATTTTCCATTTCAACTACAAATAATTTATTTAGTTCTTAAATATTATTTAAATTACTCATTTTTATGATTTTGGTCGTTCGGATTAATATTTTTTCGACGATTATTCATTTTAACTGTTGCAACGATTTCGCGTTTTCCCCGTTACCCTTTCCCTTTCTTTGTCTTTATGATCTATTGTGTTCACATTGTATTTAGTTTAGTTTATGTTGTTTATGGGTGTTTAGTTTATGTTGTATTTTAAATCATCTTGGTGCTGAATTTTCGTGTTATACAACTGATACATCTAAACAATTTTCAAGGCCGTTTGTGTTCTGGCACATCAATAACATTATTTTAAAAAAGCATTATTAAAAATATTATTAATAATAATTAAGGAAATATTTTGAAGAAAGTATGAGTCATATTTTTTTTGCTAGGGGGTAGATGTCTGTGTTCTGACTTTGAAAAAAATATTGACTCATTTCGTTGTCTTATTACTCATGGGTGACTCAATCTTTGTTCGATGACTCATTGTGAGGGCATGTCTACCTACTGATATCTTGCTCTGTTCCTTTGGCTTGGGACTATCAGCATATGATACCTTTTAATGTAGAGATGTCAATGATCCCTTAAAGGTTATTGAATTTTTTCCATTATTATAAATTCTTTTACTTTACCCAATTTAATAACTAATTTAACTTCTTAATCTCAGTTTCTTTTTTTACTTCTTTATGCTCCTCTGTATTTTGAATTAAAAATAACATTAATGCTGTTTTTCTAATGTATCAAAGAAAATTGTCGATAGGAAAACTAAATAAAAACAAACACGAATTACATTGCATAAATAGAAATACGTTACATAATTTTTAGAAAGCACATAAAATACAAATAAATTAAGAGTTGGCGGAGAAATTTGAAAAACAGAAAATTATGTAATAATAAATATAATAATAAACTTTTCTTGCTTTTAGTATTTATAAAACTTATAAACGAAACCTTGTGATTTGAATTATCCTCTATTCAAAAATATTTGGTTGGTTAAGGTTTGACAAAGATTAGTCCTTTTCTGGACCGAAGAAGAAAAACCGCATAACTTTAAAAACGCATATAAAAATCACATAAAAAAAGAATTGACTGTATTTTACATAATACTCTAAATAAATTCTAATAGTATATTTTTGCCATATAGATTCAGTATATGTGCAATAAGAATGCATGACTAATAAAAGGTCATGTAAAAGGTCAACCACACATGCATGTAATATGAATGTACGAATGAAATTTCATTCATTATTTTAAAAAATGAATTACAAGAAGAATATTTTTCGTGAGAAATTTTAAGAAAATAATTGTAGAAAGTAATGTGCAACCAATACAAGTGTATCATAACTATAAGATGTATTTTTTGTTAAATGAGATCAAATATAAATTCTCAACATAATTGATTGTCAAAAATTCTGATCTTTTGAAATGTGTTTGAAGAAAATTAAAATTTGTTTTAAATCTTTATGATAAATATATTGAATTCTCAAGATGACGATTAATTAACCATTTTATTAAAACAAACATCAAAAATTATGACCGTAAGGATCAACAATACTAAATGAATATGAAGATTAGTGATGTAATCGACAATGTAAAAATAGGAAATTATGTAATCCATGAAGGTCGGTGTTGTGTAATTTTTCAATAAAATAAGAGGATCATTTCTTTTTAAAATATATTACGTAGTTGTTATGTAAACAGTGACTTATTCAAGATTAAAGGTTTTTCGAAAATTATGTAGTCATCGATTTAAACAAAAAATTTTATAGAGGGTACCTAAAAAGTAGGAGGTATCTCAAAAAATAGTGGCCCTTCGAAACAAAATTATGAAAATGTAAGGGAGCATCCTTTAAGGACGTCCCACAAAAATAAATAATTTTGACCCCTTTCCTCATTGTCCATTTTACAAAGATCCCCCTTTCTTAAGGGATGTCTCTAAGACAGCGGTTTTCAGTCTTTATTTTCATTATACCACAAGGTAAGAAATTTTTATGTCTGCGTACCACCAACAAAAGTCAAATCAAAAACAGCATAATTTATAATTATCATACCCGCTATTGATTATTACTGACTTGAATCTTAGACTTAGAAATAGTTATTTTAAGACAGTTAGTCACTGTTAGTGAACCTAACCCATTTAAAACAACAAGACGCGAGATCGACGATTATAATCTTTGAAATTAATATGATAAAAATGTTAATTTTTAAGTTATAAAATGTATAAATAATTTATATTTTTTCGCGTAGCACTTAGAGACATCTGGCGTACTACCGGTTGAAAGCCGCTGCTCTAAGAGATGACAACTTTCTGCCTTACCTTTATATTTATTTCTTTATAGTTATAGCCTTACCTTTATAGAAAATTAATTGTAAATTTTAATTCAATAAATAATTAGATTACTTATTTATAACTAATATTTATATTCAACCAATGAAATTTATAATTTGTAATTAATAAATTTTTATTCAATAAAATATTTCCTCTATTTTTAGGTAAATCATATCAAGTGAAATTTGATGCTCTCCTCAGTTCTGTCGCCATTTTGATCAGCTTTATGATTTCTGGGAAAATTATTTGTATTTAATTGTTTAATATTTACCTATCAATAAGTGACTATGTTTTAAGAACATCAGTTCAAAAATTCTATAAATTTAGCTAAAGGAAAAATATTAGTTTAAAATTGTTGTTTTCTAGTATTTTTATGTGCGTTGCGTTACCATGACAACCGCGTAGTGTCAATTTCAAACTCTAATCTAAGTCACTGAAAATTTTGAAATAATTTCAAAACAATTTTAACACAGATAAGTAGTACACAGACACACATACACATTGTATAGTTATGTTTTTAAATAAGTATGTTACGACTTTATAGTTAAATTAATAAATAAGTAGGTCTGGATTATAAAGGATTATTTCATGACTAAGTTTGTCATATATTTTTCTAAATTTGACTCATTTTCTAAACAATGTGAAACCGAAACATTGCTGGGCCAGAACACCAACGGCCTTGAGAATCGTTTAAATGAATCGGTAATACACAAGCAAATATAACATGCTGATTTAAATCAAACCTATTAAAACACAAATTAATCCTACTAAAATGCGAGAAAGAGAACAATTAAATATAAAATTATAAAACACAAAAATAAATTAAAGTAATAACAAAGTGCAACAAGATCCGCACGAAATAAACATAAACATAACAGGAAAACCCAACAATTTGACCGAAATTTGACAATTTAATAAAAAATGCGAAATTTCATGAAAATGGAATAAAAAGCAAATAATTTGAATTAGAAATAATTCAGTTAAAAAATTCAAAAGAAAAATTGTCAAATTAAATTAGAAAATAATAAAATTAAGAATAGAATATTCTAGAAAAGCACAAGGTCAAATTTTGTTTTACTAAATCAAAAATAACACGCAAGGTTAGGGTCGTACAATGGGTATATATACCGATTCATTTTCACAAAAAATATGCATTTTTCTCATTTTTAATCTGAAGAAATCGATTCTAGCAGTCTTAACCAGTGGAATTCTTGAAAATATTGATGTGAGTGAGAGAATGTTCGTTACTCTCTCTGCGTCGTATCCTCGCAACCTCAAGTGAGCTCTGTTTGGATTTCGACGTGGGGAGAGAAAATTATGATTTATGATGTATGAACATGCTGGATAACAATTATGAAACTAAGTATATGGAAAATATATGTATATCTAAATGAATAGACTTCTCTGTCGATTTTTTCCGGCCCACAGCCGACACATCACTGCAAGTCAATAAAATATACATACCCCAACCAAACTGTGTAAGTGCGGTGTAAGTCCGCCAATAGTTTGTGCCCGTGAAGGCTACGGCGTGAGAACGCAGTAGCTGAAACGTCAATATTGTCCGTTATAGGGGAAAGTGGGAAGTGGTGAGGTGGTCTTTTGGCCAACCCTCCGCCTCCCATTTCCTGTAAATTCGACCTAAAATTCAAAATTTACTATCGGCTCAAAATCACCACACCGAGTAGTCCAGTGGGCACTCGTAATATTCTAATATCAACATACTTCGTCCTAAGATCAATTAAAAGTGAATGACTGGAAGGAGCGTCGTAAATCATTGCTATCGTCTCAAATTTCATAAAAAATGGAAAATTGTAATAATAAAATTGTAGATAATATTGATATAGCTTCAATCTTAATTAAAGCCTAGAAACGATAGAATAAAGATAACTACTGTGATCTTAATTTTAAACATTAATTATAAAAGAAAGGATTACAAAATTTATGCTGACAACCTCGATTCTTAATTAGATAACCGAACCCAGTATAGAAAATAAGATTATGAATTTTATCACTGTAATCACGTCATTAAAAATCTTGACCACCCGAAATAACGTTTAAAGTCACGACGTGTCATTAGGAAAACCCCGAACCACCTAACCGATGTCCAGCAATTCAGAAAAGGAACAGCGTACTCGTTGAGAGATTAGTCTATAGCAAAAATTAGAGATTATCGACTACAATTCTGGTAACATCGTAGCCCATTGCGGACGAATAAAATTTCCGCGAGAGTCCAAATAATCCCGACGACGAATGTTTTGTTTCTGATAGCGAGTAACAATAAACATGCCGAGTACCACACCGTGTCACAAGCAACTCACAGACAATGACAAGTCCTTATGAATTCCGAAAAACCCTAAGATAACTATGAATAGCCGTCTGAATCAAGCAAGTGGGATCTATGACATAAGTAAGATAAGTGAATATTTTCTAAAAATACGAGGAACAGAAAATAGCTTAGATCGAGGAAAGCATTCGTACAAATACGCGTCCGAGAACCCAATAATCATTTTTAGCTGATCATCCATCCCATAAATATATTATTAGTACATGCAATCGTCACGCATAAATTAAATTTGTAATAAATGTTCATAATAAAAGATATATATCGATGAATTATTCAATAATCTGATGATTAACCTTTTGCAGTTCAATGTTACCGTACAATGTCTCCTACAACCTTGATGACCCGAGCTTGGCGGGAGAAACAGAAGCCATGAACGTGGTGATCCCGCGAGGAATGTTGCCCAGTGAGATAAGGGACGCAGACAGACGTCCCCACCAGGTTCAGGAACACTCTTATGCTCTTGAGACACTGAGACGATCCGGAAACAGAAGATATGGGAAATTTAATTAGTTGTAAATAAAAATTGGATTTTCTTGTTAATGTTTTGTTATTCCTTCATCGGATTTGTTACTTATAAGGATCACAATGAAATTAAGCATTGTTTTGTTTGTAGCTAAAACTAGGAATTGATATGATAAAGGAGAGTTTAAAGATTTATCACGTTCTAGACATGGAATCCCACAAAATTCTACAAGAAGAATTGACCAAAGCTCAAAAACTAAATCGAGAATTGCAGCGGCAGATCGTCCAGCTGACGACGTAAATTCAGCGGATTAAATCTTGTTGGGTGGAGCCAAAGAAAGTTAAGGTTCTATACCAAAAGATGACGGCAGCTCAACGGGGTTAGGCCGAAGAAAAGCAATTAAATCAAACTCAGAAGACCCAAATCCGCGGGCTAGAAGTGGCTTTGCCTGCCTGCCAGGACTAACCCGTTGGTTTTTGCTCCAGCCCAATTGGCCTACAAAGAATCCACCTCAAATTCCAAACCTGCAAGTAAACCACCTCGACACCGACCTGGTCGAAACGAGCGCGCCAAACGTCGAGCCGCTCAACCAGCCGATTTGGACATTTTCTCTCGTTAATTTTAAAAATAAATTTGTGTTGATTAAATTGTTGATCATTCTTAACGTTGAGGTATGAATAATGTAAATACAATTTAAAGGGAAATTATCTTACTCGACAAGACCAACTGAGACATGCAGATGGGACGAGAATAAGTAAAGCGCACACAAACCTTCTATCGGTAGTGCGCTGAACCCGCTTTGAGGTCGGGCCAGAGCAGTTTGTTTGTAGAGCTCACCTTTGGCCACCTCAAAAACCAATGGTTACATTTCCAACGTTGCCTATCAAAGGGTGACCATTGGGGGTAAGAAAAATTTAGTACTGTGTGGGGTCAAGGTCACTCCACCCCGAAGCCCCACAACATCATAATTAATATATAAGTCATTCACTCATACTTTATATTTTTTATTATTGTGGGGTTCTGGTCTTTGACAACCTTGACCCAGATGAAAATTATCTTTCCTACTACCAGTGGTTACCTGTTGCTAAGCAACGTTGGAAATATAACCAAGGGTTTTAAGGTTGCTAAAGGTGAGCACCTTATAGGGACTGCTCTGGCCCGACCTCAAACTGGGTCCAACGCACTACCGTTAGAAGGTTTTCGTGCGATTTGTCATTTTCGTCCCCTGTTAATGATAAACGGGTTTATTCCGCCTCCTTGGCTGGATTAACGTTATTCGCGTGAGTTAAATACAATTGAATTTACAAAAAAATTGAATCCAAATCGTTGTTTAAAAATAATCGTTCGACAAATTTTTATTCAAAGCTAAGAAATTTCAAACTAATTTCTCATTTTTGGGTCCTTTGATTTTCCGACGCGTCGTCTGGCCCGTTTGGCTCGACCAGGGCGGTGCATGACTGGTTTGACGGCTGGCTTTGACGTCGATGCGGCCTCTCGATAGGCCAGTTGAGCCAGAGCGAAGGCCAGGGGGTAGGTCACTGCTGCTCTTTCCTGGATTGCAGACAGCGCCTACTCCAAGCCTCTCAGTTGAGTCTTCAACCTTTGGTTGAGCTGCTTCTCCTCAGCCCAACCCTTCTGCAGCACGGTCAATTTTTGGTATAGGTGTTTGGCTTTACTCGGTGTTACCCACGTGCTTTTGGTCAGCTGTACCTCGGTCGTCAATTGTACGATTTGTTGATGGAATTCCTTAATTACTAATTGTGCCTTGGCTAGTTCCTGTTGTAGAATCTTGGGCGAGTTCATCTCTATAACAAAAGGTAAATCAATTCGTCGTTAGTAGAGGTTGGATAAGTTTATATGTTTTACGGCGTCCGAATTGTGACTGTTATTTACTCGTCTTTTAATTAGATTCTTAATTGGTATTAAACGAACAATCAAAGTAAACATTTTATTTGATACACAAGAGAACAAAAAATCATTCCTTTGAGTCTGATCTTCAGTAGTATCGGTCGGAACTCGGTCGTGGTGGCCCAAAGCGTATGGATGCTCGCGGTGGACATTTGTCACTTCGTTTGTCTGTTTCTCCTTTCTGGCCCATAATTGGCATGGGACTACCACGTTGATGGCCTCCATCGGCCGGTTCAATCTGGGGTCATCCAGATTGAACGAAGTATTGTACGGCGGGGCATACCCATCCGTACTTGGGATCAATCCGGTCGCGTTGTCCCGGTTGATCTCGTCCAAGTGTTGTTGCGCCTTCTGAATTTGCTGAGCAGTTTGCCTTTGGTGTTCTTTCAAGCGGAGGAGGAGGTGCTCCGCCTGGCCTCTTATTTCCTGCGCCGGATTTCGGCCGGGTTCCCGCTTAATCGCCACGTAAGGCAGATCCAAGTCCTCTCCATTTCGTTGATCCTCTTCGCGGAATTCTCTAACCGGTGAGATTGAGAATCCAGCGTCCCACATCGCCTGACGGCACCGTGCAGCTGAATGTGCCGCAAAGCGAAGTGTGACCCGGGACGCGTCAATCCACGAGTCCTCTGCAAAGAAAATATTACGTTAGTGAGTGTAATTCGGCGTTTAGATCTAAGTCATTAAATTGGTAGTTAAGACACTTACAGTCATACGTCGTTTCATGGGTCTTTACTAATATAATCAAACTTCATCAAGTCTTACGACGAGAACCCTCATGGTCCTCTCGCAGCCATCTCTTCAATCACCACGCCTCCCCATCGTTCGGTTTCGAGATACGTCCTTGGCAAAATCTTTAGGCATTTTAATTGTCAATGGTCAGGGGCGGACGTTCGTTGTGGGATATTAAAACAGTAGGGCAACTATGAGGGGTGAATATAGGAAAATAAAAGGAAAATAAAACAAACAAAGATGAAATCAGAATCTATCATTATAAAATATTAAAGTGGTACGGGTAGGTTGAGTATTAATGAGAGAAAATACATTAAGGCTAAACACTCATTAAAGGGGTTTCTTTTGAATACATCCAGTACGACGAGGGGAGTTCTGAGATGGAAACCAAGCGAATAGGTTGAAGGTTATTGTCAAGCTAGGGAAATTAGTAAATAACAATTTAAGGGGCGCAAATTAAGTAAGTTAAATTATTTGCCTCTAAAATTTGGAATCTGCCAGATAATCTGGATAAATTTTTATAAAATAATTACAAGAAATTATTTGCATATAAATTTGAAGTGTTAAATTTGATTTAATGCGCAACACTACTAGTCACAAAAATCTACAAACTTACGTCGGGGGAATTCATGATAAATCTCATTAATTAAAAAGGAAACATAAAATATCACCTATAGATGAATCCTCAAATTATTTCATCGATAATTCGTTGACATTTTATATAACAATTCCGAGGAGTCTACAGGCGGAAAGTCAAGGGAAACTGACGTAAAAATTAAGGGGAATAATCCTGCTTCTGGAAATCATAGGGTTATCAAAACTTGTTCGAACCCTTTTAGCGACATTCTCGAGGAGATAATTAGCAGACTGTTTTGAAAAAAAAAAAATCTTTCTAGATGAATTATGGCCTGAAATCCGTCATATTCACGTTAAATATTGATCATTCCGAATTTTACATCTATAATTTCCAGAATTACTGCAGGAATATCTGTCAATCATAACGAATCGAAATATGGGTCCTTTAAATTTTATTAAAAAATATCTTACGGTACTTTTGAAGGGAATTTAACGGTTTACGTCATTGATGTGTATTCCAGTTGCGGCTTACAAACCTGTACGTTAGAATGTCATGGTTGCGGTCCGAACGACAGTGACAGGTGGTGATTGATCGTATGAGGGTGGTTAAACCCGGGTGACCGGACGAATTTGTATTTCCTTTGCGTGGTGATTAAAAAATTCATTGACAAAAATTTCGTTAATTTTCTCAAGCATATATATTTTCGTAAAATACAATTAAGTTTCATTTCAGTCATTTATCGGTTTTCAGAGGCATGGGGCTGTGCTGGGCGATTCTTGGCGTTTAGTGCGTCCGATTTGTGCTCAAGAAAATTTAACATGGTTGTAATAACAATGTCATTTATTACCTGCTGATGTTCCACATTTCTCCGGGTTTGGTCCAGTTCCTTGTTGACCTTTGTCGGGTGCACTCGAGTATCGTACGGTCGTTTGCCTGGTGGTCGAATTTTTATATTTTTCAGACATCGAGAATGTTATGTTCGTCTTAATTCAGTCCACGCTTTATATACGAGTGCGGGTGCATACACCCATCCGTGAATCTGGTTTCCGGATTGGCACTCCTGCTAGTCTACCTATAGTCGGTCGGCATATTTCGATGTGTGGTGAGAGAGAGTATCAATCATATTTAGTCGACTTATTGATTGGCATTTAAGAAAATGTCAACTCGCCTGCAGATTAATATTATTTGCCTTATATTGCGATTTCTCTGACTACAGCATTATTCAATTTTGATTTTAAAAATTTATGGTGGATATATTTTAAATTGGCTGCTACGCGTATTCTTCGGAGTCTGGTATTTAATTAATGTGTTCGATTACTAATTTTTTTAGTTAAAATAGTTACTGTGGGAAATCGATTTCAACCGGTTCAATATCTACTGGAATTTTTACTATTATGCTCTATTAAAATTCGACTATTTAATATTTAATCCAATTTGTTTCAATCCTACGGTGTTCTAGTGATTTTACAGCTACCAAGCGGATTTACTATTCTGAATTACTTCAGTGAATTCGTGCCTAAAGAATCTAACTACTATGGCATTTTGTACCAATTGTTTCATTTTAATTTATTCAAACTTTATGCATGACCCATCCCATCGAGTTTGTGGTCTATCAGTAGGTTTATCATTTCACTTTATACTGTTTATGTTATATTGAATCGATCTCTGCTCCATATCGATTTGTTTTAATCCCTTTATTTCTTATTATTAATGCATTAGCTAATCTGAATAATTGTAGGAATTTCCTCCTAATTCGGATCACTACTGATCTACTCAAGCTGTTTATGCTCATTCAGCTCTCTCTATATACTCATGGCTGATTTTCCATTTGTGGCCTGAGCTACTCTCAACATTCCAACCTAGATCCTTATTCACCATCTGACATAACTATCCTTGTCATTTAAGTGTATCTTTATTAATTGATATTTTATGTTAAAAAAATTTCTCATGATCAAATTTGTGCATCTAGATAAAGAGGTTGGTTTAATAACAGTTCATTTATGGATCATGTTCGGGTAATTTTAAGTATCATGATATTAATGGCGGTTCACTTATGGATCAAACTTTGATAAATTTTGTAGGTGTTGTAAGATTATTGGCGCGTCATTTACGAATTAGTTTTTGTATTTTTATCGATAACCTAACCTTCCATCTCTCATGATGCGGATTCTGGTTTTCTATTCAGTAGTTATCGTTAGATATAAATTGATTATAAAGTCAATTTTCTTTCGGGGTTATGGTGTAGATCTATTCCTATTAGAGCAAATGGGCGAGTTTTAATCGATTTACATTACTATGATTTGGCTTATGGTTGGGTACTCGTACCAAAGGGTTTTAACGTTAAGTTTTCGGCATTCTCTGAAGATTTGACGTCATAATTTACCAAGTTTTTCGTTTAGAAGCTTTTACAGAAGCGTTGGATTATCGGCATTTTAAAGAGTTTAACCTTTTTTTATTAGATTCTTATTACGCTCGAGAAGTTTGGAAGAAAACAACAGGTACACTGGGTGATGATTTTTGGGAAATTAAACATTACTTAAGTTAGGATAGATTTTCCATTTATGACTTGAACACATTATTATTAATTTATAGAAAGTTTCCTTCCAATGTTTCTTTTAAGCACATAGCAACAATTTAGATGACATCGCTTTCCCAGTACCCTTCCAAAATTGATCCTAAGATAAATTTGTGTTGATATTAATAGTTAAGAGTGCCCATTGGACTACTCGGTGTGGTGATTTTAAGCCGTGTATAAAGATAGTTTAGGTCGAGTTTATGAGAAGTCGGGTGACGACGAAACAGCCAAAAGACTATTTCCACTTCACCCTTTTCCCCTATACGGAATAGTATTGACGTTTCAGCTCCTGCGTTCATCACGCCGGAGCCTTCACGGGTACGAAATCATTGGCGATAATACACGCACTTACACGATTTACAATAGTATGTTTGATTTTATTAGCTTGCGATATGTGTCGGCTGTGGGCCGGAAAAATTCGTAAAGCAGCATTGACGGAAAAATTTCTGTTCATTTATAGAAACATATATTTTGAATTATAATACAATATGGTGGTTCATAAAATTCGTACATAGCATATCATAACTTCCTCTCCCCACGCCGAAATCCAAGCAGAGCTGATTCGAGGTTGCGAGGATACGACGTGGAGAGAGTATCGAACAATCTCTCACTCACATCAAATTAGAGATTTTCACTGGTAACACTGATTCTGGTTAAAGACCGATTAACTGGTTAGAACTGGTTTCAAGTTTTGTAAAACTGATTGAAATATTGTAAAAATGAATCGGTATATATACCTATTGTACGACCCTAACCTTGCGTGTTCTTTTTGATTTAGTAAAACAAAATTTGACCTTGGAATTTTCTGGTATATTATAATCTTTAATTTTATTATTTTAAGATTTTATTTGACAATTTTTCTTTTGAATTTTTTAACTGAATTATTTCTAATTCAAATTATTTGATTTTTATTTCATTTTCATGAAATTTCGCATTTTTTATTAAATTGTCAAATTTCGGTCAAATTGCTGGGTTTTCATGTTATGTTTATGTTTATTTCGTGCGGATCTTGTTGCACTTTGTTATTACTTTAATTTATTTTTGTGTGTTATAATTTCTTATTTAATTGTGGTGGGTTACAGGGTTTCGA
Source organism: Schmidtea mediterranea (assembly GCA_022537955.1). Lineage (NCBI taxonomy): Eukaryota > Metazoa > Platyhelminthes > Tricladida > Dugesiidae > Schmidtea > Schmidtea mediterranea. The sequence continues at coordinate 13,777,881 of CM039680.1, forward strand.
ATCTTGCTTATCCTTCTAGTTGCCCTCGTAACGCCATACAAAATGATTCTAGCTGCCACTTGGCACCCGTTGCTAGGCAACGTTGGTAATGTGTTCAAGTGGTGGATTGCCCGCAAAAAGTGAGTGTTATTGCTAATACTATAATTGCTCGGACAATCCTCGGGTTCACGAGCGGTCGATAGAAGACTTATGCTCGCTTAGCTCTGTCCCACGCGTAAGTACATTCAAGATCGAGTGTGGAGAGATGATTGTAAGTATTCCTATTAACACCTGTGCGCACGCGTATTTAAGAAATAATTTAACTACAATTAATTTATTGGAATCAACACAGTGAAGGTTTAATGCGAGTTAATGGGGTGGATCTGCTGCTCGGCGTCGAGCACGCTCTTTGCGTCCTGGTCGACGACTATTGGGTTGAGTAGTAGGCTGATCCGCTGGCTGAGGGTTCTTCGGCGTCACCTGGGATGGGGCGAAAACGAGCGGGTATGTTACCGCTTCCCCTTCCAGACAGACCGCCAGGGCGACTTCTAACCCTCGGATTTGAGTACGTAGGTTCTGATTGAGCTGACGCTCTTCCATCCAGCCCTTTTGTGCTGCGGTTAGTCAGTGATACAGCGCTTTTACCTTTTTCGGCTCCGACCAAGTCGCTTTAACCTGTTGAACCTCTCTGGTCATCTGGAGTATTTGGCGAAGGAGGTCTGCATTTACGTTTCTTACTCGATTTAGTTCTATTTGCAGGATTTGGGTCGCGTCCATAACTATAATGGATAAATTCGTTAGATGTGAATCCAATGACTTGTATAATTAATATTTATGATTATTATAAACATAACGATTAGAACGAGTACTCTCAGGCAAATTATCAAACGCAAAGACAAAGTATCAAACATTTTCTTTTAACAACAAAAAGAATCAAAAAACAAATCACAATTATTGTTAGTGTTTTTGCGACTTCTGCTTTCCGCGAACCGGCTCCTTTCAGCTCTTTTTCGGGGAAACCACGGGATATGGGCGTCGGGTATCCCGGACTGGGCGAGGCGGGTAAGCTTCCGCAATCCGCCCGGCGAGGATGTCTTCTTCTACATTGGCAAGATACATCCTCGCCTTGACTACTTGTAGGTCCACCTGCTCCTGCACCCTTTCCCATTGGGTGAGGAGATTCCGAGCGTTGATGTATATTTCCGCCGCTGGGTATTGCTGTCCATCGAGTCCACAAGGGTCACTAGTTAGGCCCAGCAACCTCCACGTGGTGGGGTACGGCCACTGCCGCTGGATTTTCTCGAATATCTCTGTCCTTGGGGTTGACTCCTTCCGGTATGGCTCATCGATTAATTGGGTATTAGTCCATTCGCGTGGCATGTTCTTGGCTAAAGGAAAAGCATCATGATCTGTGAGTTGCACGTAGGGAATGAATTTAAATTGGTCGCTTGGATACAATACTAGGCTCACCAGTGATTAAGCTGTCGCTGTTGGATATTAAGTATTACTCTAAGGCTATGACAATGAGACGCGTCGAAAATCTATGATTCGTTAATTATTATCGTTGGTCAAGTTAGCGATTGTGAAGTGTATAGTATCGGGATTGAACAGAACCTATACAGATGTTACTCAATACCTATCGTTAGGTCATCGTCTGTGATACGCCTAGTGCCTATATTCATTGAGGTTTAATAAAAGAAAATACGGGGTTAGTATTTATTTGTGAGTATTTCGAATTTGCGGGACATCTAATTTTGGGTAATCTCAAGGTGAGGTTGCATCTAGATGGGGTTGACATAGATTAACCCGAGCCTTTAGAGTTTTATTAATATTTAGCATGAATATCTGCCACTTTACCCTTCAAAATTCTTTCTAATACATAACACGAATATTTGCTAATTTTAACTCCAAAGTTTTACTAATACCTAACATAGATATTTGCTAATTCAATTTCAACATTATTTGTTACATAATAACAACCCTGATTTGATTAAGTTCGAAATTTTACCGGATGGAACATTCATCTTTATTTATGCGACTATATTTAATTAGGATGGAGGTAATCATATCCGTTAAGAATTTGTCGGTGTTTACATTAAGGGCATTGGTTCTACCTATTGTGTCGCCGGAAATTCTAAGTGCACATGAATTCGGTTGGTTTAGTGATGCGGTTTCCGGTCGAATCTTATCATCAATAGATCGATCGATTTGTAATTAAATGAAGACATTTCCGTTTGGTAAATTGATAACCGGTGTTTATTTTACCTACTTTTCATATTCAGGATTCGCAATCAATAAGTTCACGATACTTTAAAGCTACTAGGATTTTTCGAGTGGATTCTTTACCTCATGTATTTGGAAATTTTCGATGTGGGACTTAGTTATGCCTTCGTGTATTTCTCAGAGAATTTTGGAATTATTTTATTTGGAGTCAACGGTAGGCATTCATGTGATTTAACGTTTGATGTGCTGTCAATATAAATTTTTCAACTGTTGTTTTAATCATTAAATTTTTATATTTCTGTTAAGTTTGTAATTTGTATTAACTCTGGGTCAATCGAGACTGGGTTTGGGCTCTTAAATTCGACGTTTCAGTGAAAGTAAATGTCATCGATAATTAATTCACTTTTATTATATAATAATTTCATGTTAATCCTTTTCTCCTCGACAATATTGATTAAATTTCTTTTTTACCGTAATGATCTCATTTTGGCGAATTACTGTTCTAAATTTGAATAATTGATTTGTACTTAAATTTTTTGTAATTAATTATTTTCGCCTTTAACCCGCCAATTTATTTAATTCATAAACTAATTTATTTTGAATACTTTCTTTTCAATCGATGGATCATCTTATTCCTGCTTCCTTGGATTATTTAGTCAATAAATTATCATTTTTTACTAATAGTTATTTTCCTTGCTCATTCCATGGATGATGTTAATCTTTTCAATGAATTCCCCAGTTTTACATTAAAATCTATTGGGTCGATGAATTACTCTAGCTAAGGCATTGCTCTACTTTAACAAATTACTTTAAGTTTTTTAATCAAAGGGTTAATTTAGTTGAAGCCATAAATTACTTAAATTTTTCTTCATAATTATTCTACTTAATTAATCAAGGAGATATCTCGATAATCATTTTAATTGATGGGTTAATTTAATTCAGTTGACTCAAGATTTACTGATGATTTTTATTATTTTACTTCGAAATGTAAATCCAATAATTAATTTAATTTCAAATGATAATTTATTTTAGTTATCAACGATTTCAAATCAATTTATTCCCGTACCCTTTCCCTTTAATAGACCTTAGGCGCATCTTGTGTTTATATTATATTTACTGAGTGCCCACTGGACTACTCGGTGTGATGATTTTAAGCCATGTGTAATATGAATTTAGGTCGATTTTTCAGAATTGAGAAACGAGGAAGCAGCCAGAGACTTCTTCCTTATTTCTCGCTTCAGCTATAGGGATAAATATTGACGTTACGACCGCTGCGTTGCGCACGCTGAGTCTTCACGGGTACATATCATTGGCGATTTTCCACGCTCTTACACGAATCTGTACTATGTAGATTTTGCTTTCTTGCGTGGTGTGTTGGCTGTGGGCCGGAAAAAATTTCGACAAATTTTATTTAATTATTTAAGCATATAAAACATGTTAATATTATCAATAATATTTATTAATTATATAACAATTAAACATAAATTACCATCCATTGACCAAAATAGCATAATATTGCATCAAAATAAACCAAAAAAAATACCTCTCTTCCCCACGCCGACGCCAAGCAGAGCTCTACCGAGATGCAATGACGTGACGTGGAAAGAGGGTCCAACATAAATATTTCTCACCTAAATAATAATTGAAAATAGCTGTAAATTCGATAATAGATTCAAAAAACGATTAAGATTTTCAAAATAGTTTTTTAAGGTTTTGAAAATGGTTAAGTTAAATGTTAAAATGGATCAGTATTTATACCTAATTTTCTCGCATGTGAAATTTGATGCAGTAAAACAAAATTCGACCTTGTTATTTTCTAGCAAATTCTGTTCTTTAATTTTATTATTTTTTGGTTTATTTTTATAATTTTTTATTTAGAATTTTTATTGAATTATTGCTAATTCAAATTTTTCAATTTAAATTTCACTTTAATGAACTTTTATTAATTTTTTCAGTTTTGTCGAATTTGTTGTGTTTTCTTGTTATGTTTGTGTAGGTATCGTGCGAATCTTGGTGCATTTTGTTATTATTTTAATTTATTTTTATGTTTATTAATTTATATTTAATTCTTTTATTTTCTCATATTTTATATGGTTTAATTGGTGTTTTCAGGTTTATTTGAAGTGCATGTTATATTTGCGTGTGTGTTACTGATCCATTAAAACATTCCTCAAGGCCGTTTACGTTCTGGCCCAACATAAACACTCGGGGGTCCGTAAAATTGCGACCTGCAATTTCAATTGATTTCAAAGTGATACATACATTTCCATTTTCAATATTCACATTCATAAAAATTTCTACGGTAAGGTTAAATCATCAAGATAAAGATGGACTTAAGGTCCTGCTACAATACATAATCAAAATTGGATAGTTCAGTTTTAATATCGATGTAAGTTTTATAAGATCAGTTCAAATCAATATCAGTTACTGTAACTCAGTTATATTTGTTTTCGAATGAATCGCTGACGGCTTGGGTTTCGCTTTCGAGCTGGGTTGATCTTGAAGGGTGATTGATGGAAATCTGCGAGAGTCTTGAAGTTTTGCTAATTTGATTGGTATTTTGGATTTGGTTGATCATTCTTCTGAGTTTCTGAATTGGGGTATTTTGCCTTGGTTTGTTTTTCGTTAGGCCGATGATGAGACAGCATATAAGGAGTATTATGTTGGATGCTATACTAATCGGTAGTGTAAGTTCGATTGATAGAGTCGTTGTACTGGGTTCATTTTTCTGTTTGATTTGTTTTCCTAGTTGCTTTTGGATTGATAGCACAATTTTTTGAATTTCTTGGATTGGTTTGTTATTGGGATTTGCTTTGGCTTTTCTTTGAATTTGTCTGATGATATTTTCTAGGGTTTTCTTTATTTCTCGGTTCTCATTTTTTATATTGGCTATCTCTTCATTATTTTTCAGTAAGGTTTGTATCATTGCTTGGGTTTTCTCGATATTCTGTTTTATCTCGTCTTTGTTCTCTTTCATGGGACATTGCATACATTGGAGGTTTATTTGTTGACATTCTTCATTATCAGGGTTTCTGCAAACTTCTTTGAAATCGGCACAGGTGCTGTCCTCTCTTCTGAAGGGTTGGGTTTTCTCGCATTTTTCCAACGGATTCTCAGTATCGCACTCTCTCATTATTATCAATATTATTATCCACAGGTTTGGGTTCATACTTTCTATTTTTATACATAGTCAATTTTTTATATTTATCTACAGAATCATTTCGTTTATTAACAGTAGTTTAGCCCTTTTTACTCTTTCTCTTTTTCTGGGGTTGAGTGTATCTCGCACTCCTCTTTAGTTTTGTTTTCTGAGAATCTCATTATTAAGACTTGGGCTTTTATTAATCTCTCGGTCAATTTTGGGAGTTCTTTTAATCGTTCTTTGTTTTCTTTAATCATCCTCTGTTGATTGTAGATTTTCATCTGAAGATTTCTTTCTTTTGTTTGTTTTCTCTTGAGTTGACGTTTATAATTGACTCGTTTGGTTGTTTGTTTTTCCAGCTTTCGTCTCGCTTCTTGTAGCTGTTCTGTTAGAGCTTTAATTTCGTCCTGAGTTTGTTGATGACTCTCTTTTATCGCTCGGGCTTCTTTACAACTGTCTTCTAGTTGCATTACATATCTTTGTTCGCTTTTTCTGCTATCTATCATTCGTTCTGCTTCGGCTTTCCAATAATCTTCCAGGATTACACGAGTTTTTATTTCAGCTAATTCTCGTCTCAATCGTTCATTTTCTCTCTTTTGATTTCCGTTTTCTCCCATGCTGGATGTTAGTTTTCGCTTTATCGTATTGGCTAACTGTTTAGATTGTATTAACTGTTGATTTGTCTGGGCGATTTCTGATTCTTGCTCCTACACTAACTCTTGCCATTCTTTTCTTTCGGCTCTCCACCTTTTACTATAATACCTCAGTGGGTCTTGCTCGATTGGTTCTACTAATTGGATTGGGCTTGGTATGCATTTTCCGTCTTCTAGATTCATTCGGATTTCTATTTCATTTGGATTCATACTAAATATACATCAGTTACTAATTTTTTGTTTTTTTATATCATTTTTATTATTTTTATTGTCTTTTTACACTTTTTACAATTTTTTCCTCTTTAAATTTACACTATCGTCTCGTCCGTCTCCCCGAATCCTTCATCGGGTTCGGCGGGTACTTGAGTTGGAATTTCAGTTGGGTATAACGGCATAAGCAGGATTGGTGGTCGGTTCTGCAAGGTATTTATCTCTTCACGTAAAGCGTTTGATATTTGTATCTCTTCGTCTAAGAGATAGGCAAGATAGTCTGCGTTTTCAGTTAATTCCTCTACCTGCGTTTCTAATCGATGCGTGTTTTCTAGCGCTTTTAGTTTTTCAATCTCTTTTCTCAGATTCTGCTCATTTTCCTCGTATCCTTGCTTCATCGTTTTTATCTCTGCTTCAACTTGTCCTTTTAACTGTTCATTGACTTCGCGTTGGTGTCTCAACTGAATTTCTTTAAATACTGCAACTCCTCGGTGTCCGTTCACCTCCTGCTGGAGTTCTGTTATCCTCTCGTTTAATTGTTGGTTTTGCCGTGTTTCATCCGTTTGTTCGTTTAGGGTTTCCTATAATTTTTGATTTAACTGCTCGATCCATTTTCTGAGGTCCTTCTCGGTTTTCCTGAGCCTTCTTATTGTGTTTTGTCTGGCTCGTTCGTGGTATCCCATTGTTTGGATTTCTTCGTTCAGTTCCTCAATTGTTTCTTTCTGTATTTCGACTTGTTCCCATAACTCCCAATCTTCCATATTCAATATCTTTTTGGGTAACAGTCTTATCTCTTTCTTGGCTTCTTGGTACTGGTTCTTCCATCTTCTGGCTTCTGATTTGATCCACTTTTCTTTGTCTTCCGTTTTTGTTTGTTGTATTTGTCTTTGTTTAAGAGTCTTTTCTTGTTCTATTAGCATCTCCTTCATTCTCGTTTGTTGCCATACTATTTCGTGATCTTGTTTTTGTATATGTTCCTATTGCATCGCATTCTCGATTTTCGACAATCTATACTTGTCTTTCCACTTTCTCGCTTCTCCTGTTGTTTGGATAACCATTCTTTCCTGTCTATCGTCTCTGGGCTCTCTAATTTTCTTTGATGGTTTTGGCCCTTGATTTCTCAGCTTATTAATTTCTATCTTCGCGTTCTCCCATTTAGCTTTGTAGGCTCTTGTTCTACCTTCCTCTTCGGCTATTTGCTGGATATAATGTCTGATACGTGATTCCCAATTGCTTATTGAGTGTTCTCTATCTTCTGTCCATTTGATTTTCCAATATCTTGCTTGTCTTTTTGCCCATTCTTTGGCTTGTTCCATATGGGTTATCTTTGTCTTCTCTATTCGGTATTGCGTGCTAATTTGCCCAATTTCCTCCTGCATTTGTTGTATAATTTTTATCGTCTCCACTCCTTCTTCTTGTATCTCCGCTTCTTTATCTTTTATCACTTCTCGCAATCTTTCTATTTCACTTTGTTGATCCTGCTTCTCTTGCTTTAACATTCTGATCTCCTTTCTTTGGTTTATGATTCTGGTTTGGTTCTGCATAGATTCTTTTACTAACTCCTCTTCTCGTCTTTGATATGGTTCATTATTTCCTTCGGAATTCTTTGTCTGTTGTTCTAGTTCTTCTCTTATCATCTTTATCTTTAACGTATCTCTCAGTAGTTCTCCTTCTACCGATGTTAATATTTCTTTTAATCTCATCGACCTTTGTTGCCATTCCTCTTTAATCCCTTTTAGTTGTTCGGATTGGTTTTCGGTTTTTGACTCTTTGTCCTCTGTTACAGTTTTCTCTATCTTTTGGTTTATCATCTCGTTTTGGTTCATTGTAATTCTGAATATTAATAATTGATTATTCTCTCTTTTCAATCATATCAAAGTTTTATCCTAATTTACATCGTCTCGTATTTTTGTGATTTTTGAGTTTTATAATTTTTTGTTTTTATGTTTATCTTTATTTACATTTTTACACATTGCTTCCATTTTTAATTACTGATCAGCGAAACGGAATCCTTTGATCCGCCCGTTGATCGGCTTTCTACATACTGGACATATATTGACTTTTAATCCACATGCTTCACATGTGACCATATGTCCACAAGGAATATAAATTATTTCAACATGTTTCTGCCAACATGTCACACATTGATACTGTTCTAAAATAGCTTCTTTTATTATTGATTTGTCATGATTTTCTTGAGGTTTCTCTTGGTATCGTTTGATTGCTCGGATTACCGCTTGTGTCGAGTCGTACCATTCTAAATTATTAGCTAACCTTTCGTTGATTATTTTCCTCATCTTTTGGGTATCTACTCCTGATAATAGCATTATGGTTCTCGTTTTTGGTCGATCCAAGATATCTTCTACTTGCTGATTTGTAATTATTATTTCGATATTCTTTGACTCTTTTTCTTGTTTATACATACATTTTCTTTTATGTTTTAGATTTTGACATTCTGATCTGGTATTGGCTGTTAATTTTTACATCCTTCGCACATTATTCCTCTGGCTGTTTGGCAGTACCCTTGGCTCGCAAATTCTGCTGCTCTTGGATTTCCTTTGAAAGTTTTAATTCTCTCTTCGAATGTTCTCTTTATGGTCTCTTTTTCCCATATTAATTCTGCTGGATCTTCGAAACTCTTTATTACCGTTATCTTTTTCTCACCTCCCTTTTCATCGCTGTCTATTTCTGATTGTCGAAGTCCTTCCAATCTGTTCACTGCTTGGTTTCCGACGTCAATGTTAATTCTAAATGGGCAGGTTGAAAATTTCCTCAGGTGTTCTCGTTTTGCTGTTTCTCCTTTCTCCCAATGCGATAGTCTTCCTTGACAATAAATACAGGTAACTTCATCTGGTAGTTCAGGAGTTCCTGAGAAAAAGAATCCTTGTGCTGCCATCTCTTTACTTTGTCGGTCAGTAAATACTTTATTGTCTTTAAATGTTAAATATCTTTGTTCCTCTTTTCTCAGTTGTTCGTGTTTTACTCTTCTCTGTGAGTAATTTACTTTCCTCATTTTCCAAGGTCGTCCGGTTGTGTCGAAACTGGTATAGTGTTGAATTGCGATTGCTAAGGTTTTGATTTTTTCCTCTTCCTCTGGTTTTTTCCATAATCTCGTCCATATCGAATCTGGTCCTTCTCTCATCTGTACCGTTATCTCTTCGCTGATTCCGCTTGCCATCTAAATATCGTCATTATTTTTGAATTTTTTTGTTTTTCTGATTTTTCTGATTATTTGTAATTTTTTGATTTTTTACTTGATTTTTATCATTTTATTTACATTTATTTACACTTTCCTTTTCTCTTTACAACGTCTTGTCTGGTCTCTCTACTTCTAATTTTATATACAGATTATCTTCTCGTAAGAATCCTTCTCCTCTCAATCGTTGTTGTGGATAGAAACGTGGTGTACCAATTGCTGTATTCCAGTCGGTTGTTGGTCTTCCCATCTGTGGTTCATTTCCTGTTCTGATTGGGTTACGGTAATCCTCTTGTCCTTTCATTGTTAATATCATATTTTGTTTAAAAGGCCATGTTAATAGCTCATCGTAATCTCCTTTTCCTACTCTGACGAAGACACTGATATGGGTGCCTGTTGCATTCCCATCCCCATTTGGATATAATCTAATGCCCAATTTGTATCCATTCTCCCAACTGTATATTGGTGGACTATCTAGAATTCTTTGTGTTCCATCTTTTGCTCTCTGGAGCTTTTCTGCGAATTCGGTTATTTTCCATATGAATGGTGCTGTAGGATGTTTTCTGGCTATAGAGTTGGTTGTCTCTAATTCCTTCAGGCTGTTGGTTATCTGTTGCATTTTCTTTTCCATTTCGGTCATTTTCTTGAGTGTATTTCCTTGGCTTCTCTCGAAATTCTTTCTGGACTCTAATATTTCTCTTATTAGTGCCTTCTGTGCATCATTTTCTGTTCGTAGGCTTTTTACTTCCCATGCCAACATTCCTATCGTTTTCATCATGATTTCGGTGTGCTCTATACTGTTCTCTATCATGTGCTTTTGCATTTCCGCAATTGGTAGTTGGGTTTGGCAATTAAATAATTCTAACGGACATTTGACTGGTTTGCCGCTACATTCGTTCCAATGTTCTTTTAGTTTGACTTTCTCTTTCCTTTCGCAGTTGTTTGCGCATATTCCTTCATATAGATCACATATTTGCTCCTCTTTTGGATTCCGATGTTCCATTTCTATTTTTATCCATTCGTCGATAATTCCACAGAACTCGCATTTTTCCTCTCTCTTGATGCATACTTTATGGTGTTCTTTTATGGTCTTTTTCGTTGTGATGGTTTGACATTTTTCGCATAGTATTTCGTTATAATCGCATTCGTTTGTGTGACTTTCGGCTTCCTTCATTAGTCCTTTCCATTCGCATTCTGTTACTCGGCATTGAACTAACAGATTATTGATCTCTTTGTTGGTGGCTTTATCCATTGTTGTAGGGTCTTCATCTCTTTAGAATGTTTCGTCACATCCAGGGCATTTTATTGCTTTTGTTTCTATCACTTCTATCGTACAATCTGTACATATTCTGCATCCGCATTTCGTCTGTCTCGCTCCAACCAGCAATTCTTTACATTTGCAACATTTTAGTTTTCTTTTATATCATTCCCCACTCTGATTTTGTCTTTCATTATTCGTCTCGTAGCTTCGGATGGATTCTCGCTTCTTCTAATTTTCTCGATGATCGTCTGCATATCTACAAAAATTTTCAATTACTTGACGTTGCTTTATTTCTGTCGTTCTATTTTTACATATTTACAAGGTGCGCTTTATTTTTACTCTACTGTTGAATCCGGTTCTGGGGTGAATTCTGGCATTGATGCTATCCATTCCACCCAACTTGCTGGATCTACGTGCTGTTGATTACTACGTAGTCTTCTAATTTCGTCAGCTTGCCATCTAACTTGATCTGCTAATTGTTCATTCATTCTCTGCAATTGTAGTATAGTTCTTTGTTGCTCTTCTAGTCTTATAGCTTGTTGTAGACCTCTGTTCACGCTTTCCGTTAATACTAGATGAGTATTTGTCCACTGGGTTTGCGCATTGTTTGTTATTAATGTCATTAATTCGCATTGTCGTCTCCATGTTGTCTCGATTCCTGGATCTTGATATATTCCTTGATTTAATTCTACAATCTCTATGGGTACATTGGCAGCTGTTGGTTGTTGAATTCCTTCTGTGAACGGTGGTATTCTAACTTGGTTTTGTTGATTCACGTTATTCGGATCCATCTGTTGATTATAACACATCATTAATTCATCGGCATTCTCTCTGCTTGATTATTGTCTTTAACGCATTTTGTACAGTATTTATATAAAAATATACATGCTATTACTACTATTATACTACATAATATTTTACACTATATACAATGTCCTTTTCTGTTTTATACCATCGTTTCCGAGGACTCTATACGCAATGTCCGTATATCCCCCGTATTTCTCATTCGTTATCTGATATACATCAAATTCCTTTGACCATTGTTGTGCTTCGATAATGGGCGGTTCTTTTAACCAGAGTCCGCTTGTGCTGGAATTTCCTATTATTTCATATTCCTCAGTTCTTTCTGCATCGTATTGTCCTAATTCGATATCGTAATTGAATTTTTCTACTGCTGGCCATAATCTTTTCTTCGCTGGCTTCTTTCTGCATTTGGTAGTTCTCACTAATTGCATTATTATCAGCATTACTACGCTACTTACTACCGCTGTTGTTATCCAGATCATTTTAATCATGTAATTCTTTTCGTTAGGCTGCATAGTCGTGTTTTCCCTTGCCTTGGTTGTCTCCATTATTCCTTTTTTCGGTTGCACATTTTTAAGTGCTTTCTGGAGTTGTAATGCTTCATGGATTGAAAGGTGGCTGTCGTCCATGAGCATTCCTTTTTGCCATGTCTCGTTGCTTGTTTTTCTCTCAGATTGTTTTGTTATAGGTTGATCTGTTGCGTTTGACTTGGGTAGTTTCCTTGTTATCGTTCTCCAATGTTCGTGAGTTCCCTTTTGGATATTTATTACATATTTTCCAAGTTTTCTTTTCGTCGGGGATGCGATACTTTTGATTCTTCATAGTTTTGCTTGTTTCGCATTGGATTCTTTTGTTTACTGTTTCGTTTCCTTTAGGTTCGTATACGCAGATTTTCGTGATAGGTTTTTCACCCGTGTTCTCAATTAATATTTCCTCTTCATTTGCTGCATTCGATTCTATATTTATTATTACTGCTTTGCTTTCTCTGATCTGGCGTTGGTACGGTTCTTCTCTCGTTTCTTTTTCTGGATGTTTTGTCGTAGTTGGTGCTAGTAGTTTTCTTGTTATTGATTTCCAGTAATCATCTCTTCCTCTCTGGACGTGTACTTTATACTTTCCACGTTTTCTTTTAGTTGGGATGCGGTATTTTTGGTTTTTGATATCTTCGTTCGATTGAAAATTGATTCTTTCATTCATCGTTCCGTTCTTTTTGGTTTCAAATATACAAACTTTTGTGATGGGTTCTTTACCCGTATTTTCGACTATTATCTCTTCTCCACTCTTTGGGTTTGACTCTATTTTTATTATTACTTCTTTGTTTTCTCGTGCTCGACGTTTGTATGCCTCTTCCTTTGGTGTTGTGAATTTTTCTCCCAGGGTTTTGGTTAATGTACACGTTATTATAATGTCGTTGTTGGCACATATTATATATTCCGCATTGCCTTCTAGACTATCCCATTCGCATTTCTTTCCTGCTTTCATATTCATTTTCCAACAATCGATAATTTTATTTTGTATACACACTTGTTCGATTGTTTCTATTCCTCTGTTTATTATTCGCAATTTGCCTATCCCTGGCTTTACTTGGATTTTTACGTTCTTATCTTTTGTGGCATCTCTACATACATTTTTTTTGTGGTTTGACATGATGATGAGTTTTCGGATCGTATTTCTATCTTTCCCGGTTTTCCTATTGAGTCGAATTGGCAACTTATGCTTGTATTCATCGTCAGTTGTAAGCATATTCCTTCACTTGCGCTTCCTTTCTCATTTATTGTTCGTATTCTGAACGATTTTATTTCCTTTGTGATGTTTTCGTCAGCTTCACTTAACTTGATGGACGTAATTAATATCATTATTTTCTGTAGCAGGGTCGGTCGGTTTTGATCTTTTCTTTGTTGTAATATCTTTCTATTATTTAACAACCTCCTTTGGTTTTGTTTTTTCTCCTTTTTGCTGAGTCTCGTTTCTTGACGTTCCTTGTTGGATGATTCCTTTTTCTCTTGTTGTGCAGATTTATTTTCGTCTCTAGCATTTTGATCGTCTTGATTTTTTCTGTTGTCACTTCCTCCTTCTCCATTATTACCTCCATCCGGGGTTTCCTTTGAAATGTCGCCCTCGACATTTATTATTTCGATTATTTCCTCGTATACTTTTATTATTCTTGCTTTTATATCGTCCATTTCTTTTATCTCTTGTTTGCTCGCTTGAAATCTTATTTGCTTTTGGTGCCATCTGTGTATTATCATCAATAGTTGTTCCTTTCTGTCTCCGATTCGTATTTCTTCTTTTGGATGATTGGTGAATTTTAGTCCTTCCCACTTCAACATTGCTTTTATCGTCTTTGGAAATGGATAGTGAGCATATATTGTTTCTTTTAATAGGACGTTTCTGTTTCTTACCATATAGTTTAAATCGAATACTTTAAGTGATGATCCTTCATAGGTCTATTTCATCAGATTGGCTGTTGCTTCGTCTTGTTTGGCGTCGATAGCTTCCCATAATGTTTGAATTGTTTTGCCCATCATTTCTCTTTCTCTAATTGTCGCATTACTGGTTATAAACTTTATTGCGCTTGCTTGCCTTGATTTCAGTGCGTAATGTAGTACATTATTTTCTCCATTATCTTTCTCTTTGAATGATGATCCTGTTTTTAGTAGTTCTCTCAGAACTGTTGTAGAAGCATCTGTTGCAACTGCGAACATTAATGGTGTTTGTCCCTCTTCGTTTGGTATTTTTGAGGCGTGTCCGCATTTCTGCATGAGTTGGATTATATCCATTATCCTTTGAGTGTTTCGGTGTTGTACTGCAATATGTAAAGGTACGTTCCCTTCTACATCTGCCATGGTGAAGATCATGGGTATACTTTCTTTGATACGATCCATTTCTGGTGGGCTTCTAGCTCCTTTAGCATAATCCATAGCGATTTTCCCTGCTTTGTTGACTATTCTCATCCATCCTTTTCCTTCGACCCATTCTGGCATTATTTCTCTGATGGCTTTTACTATTACATTCATCTTGTCTACATTATCCTGGGTCGCGTTTAGCGTAATTTTGGATTCATCCGGTTTAGGTTCCTCTACGGTATTATTTGCTGTCGCTTCTATTTTTCGACTCATCGTTAGTCCGTTTATACTCAGCTGTTGAGTTTGTGATCTCGTTTGCATACCTCGATTTTCTAGTTCCTTTGTTATTGTTCTAGGTATTGCTTTACATCTGCTTACGTTTACGTATATAGGTCTAGTGAGTGGGTTGTTGACCAATTTAACTCGAGTATTGTTCTCGTTTACGTACATTATTTCGTATGGTCCTTTACCACTTCTTTGTAGTTTTCTGGCTACTCCTGGGATAATTTCTGGCGTTGCGATTATTACCCAGTCTCCAACCTGAAAGTTGTGCTCACGTACGTCTCTCTTTTTATCATGTAATTCTTTATAACTTTCTTGATTAAATCTAATATTCATACCTGCTGTTTTCCAGATCCCTTGCATTCTCTCTTTGAATCCTGTTACATAATCATCAATTTCCATATACTGTGATATTGGTGGTTGATATTCCAAGTCTATCGGCATGTTGCATTCTCTGCCGTACATTAATTTGAATGGACTCATTTTTGTTGCTGAATGTATTGACATTCTATAGGCCATAAGGCATAGATTTATATATCTGTCCCAATCTTTTTGGTGTCTGCTTACGTAATTTGACATCATTTCGATTAATATGCCATTGAATCGTTCGGTTTGCCCATTTGTTTGCGGATGGTACGGCGATGTTCTCAACTTCGCAATTCTGAAGTAATTCGTCACTTCCTCTATTATTTCGCTCATAAAGTTGGTTCCTTGATCGGTTAGGATCTGTTTAGGTGTTCCATATCTACAGCATATCTCCTCCACTAGGATTCTCGCTATTGTTCTGGCTTTTTGATCTGGTATCGCGAATGCTTCCGGGAATTTTGATAAATAGTCTGTCACTACTAATATGTAGATATTTCCATCGTTGGTTTCTGGTAATGGTCCTACTACATCCATTGCGATCATCGTCATTGGTTCTGGTGGGATTGGCATTGGCTTTAGCGGTGCTTTCAATTTGCTTCCTGTGCTTTTTCTCGTTGCGCATATCAGACAATTCTTTATCCATCCTTTTACGTCCTCTCCGATATTTGGCCAATAATATTTTTGGCGTAGTCTTGCTTCCGTCTTTTTTGCTGACGTGTGTCCTCCAAGTTTTCCATCGTGGTATTGCATTAGCACCTCTTTTCGTCTACTCTCTGGTAAACACATAAGTCGTTTCTCGCCATCCATTAATAATAACCATCCTTTCTCTATTGTATATCGATGTCTGTGTTTCTCCATATGTTCTCTTAGTTTACTGTTGTTGTCGAAGATTTTCATATCGTTGGTTTCCATAAATTCGATTATTGTTTTTAACTCCTCGTCTTCTTTCTGCTTGTTTCTCAGTTTTGTAAAATCTATATCTTCTGCGATTATCATGCATATTCGTCTTACATCATGATCCATTAGTTCCTCAAATACAAATCTTGACATACAATCTGCGTTGGCGTTGGCTTTTCCTGATTTGAATTTTATATACGGTGAATATTCTTGCAACTGCATTGCCCATCTCATTAATCTGCTAGAGGCTTCTTTGTGTTGGCCTAACCATACCAATGGTTGGTGATCTATAGTGATATATATCTCGTGACCCCATAATAAATATTTGAAGTTTTTAATAGCTTGAATTATTGCTAATGCCTCTCTTTCAGTCATGGAATAATTCTTTTCATGTTTCTTGAATGTTCGACTATAATATCCAATAACTCGTTCTCTTTTCTCGTCATCCCATTGTCCTAGAACTGCTCCCGATGCATATCCACTTGCGTCTGTCGCTAACAAAAACGGTTTCTTAAAATCTGGGTGTACGAGTATTGGTGCTGATATCAGTTTGTCTCTGAGTGTTTCAAAGGCTGTTTGTTGTTCCTTTTCCCATGTAAATGGGGTATCTTTTTTGGTTAATTCTTTTATTGGTTTCGCGATGGTAGCATAGTTCTTGATGAACTTTCGATAATATCCACCTAAGCCTAAGAATTCTTGCACTTGTGTGACTGTCTTTGGTACAGGGCAATTTTTTATCTTTTCAATGTTTCTTGGATCTGGTTCTTTACCTTTTGCTGACACAATGTGTCCTAAGAAGGTGACTTTTTCCTTTGCCCAATCGCATTTTGATGGTTTTAGTTTTAATTTCCATTGTCTCAGTCGAACGAATACATTACGGATATCTTTTAAATGTTGCTCGAAGGTGCTAGAATAAATTAATAAATCATCAATATATACCATACACTGTTTGATGCCGTGAGTCACAAAGTTCATGCATCTCTGGAATGAAGCTGGTGCGTTGGTTAATCCGAAAGGCATTTTCTTGAATTGATATAGATCTTTTCCAATTGTAAAAGCAGTTTTCTCTCTGTACTCATCTTTGACCTTTATTTGCCAATAACCACTTTTTAAATCTAGCGATGTAAAATAAGCTGCTCCGTGTAACGTTTGTAACATCTCATTTATGTCTGGTAGCGGGTATGTATCCCGTTTTGTTACTGCATTGAGTCGTCGATAGTCTATACAGAACCGTTGTGTTCCGTCCTTTTTCTTTACCATGACCACTGGAAATTGCCATGGCGAGCAACTTGGTTCAATCACTCCTGCGTCTAACATCTTTTGAACT
Source organism: Schmidtea mediterranea (assembly GCA_022537955.1). Classification (NCBI taxonomy): domain Eukaryota; kingdom Metazoa; phylum Platyhelminthes; order Tricladida; family Dugesiidae; genus Schmidtea; species Schmidtea mediterranea. The sequence continues at coordinate 13,795,067 of CM039680.1, forward strand.
TCTTTTTCTGCTACTGATTTTTGAGCTTCTGCCAATCGATATGGCCGTAGTGTTATTGGAGTATCGTCTGCTATTGGTATCGTGTGTTGCGTTACATCGCTTGTACCGAGATCTAAGTCAGATGCCGCAAATATATCTTTAAATTCCATTAGCAGTTTTTGTAATTGCTCTTTTTCGGTTTCGTTTAGTAGCTGACTGTCGATAGTCCATAATTCTTCCTCAGTTCCTTCATTTTTTGTTGTCGGGAGTTCAATATCCATCATCGGTGTTAGCTTTCCCAATCTTTCGTTTTCGTAAATGACTTCATCTTCCTCGTCGAAATTTGTAATGTTGATTGGAATTTCACTATTATCGTTTACATATACTATCTCTCTGGCTAATGGCAGTTCTTTCTTTTTCTCAAATTTTAGATTAGGTTCGAAAATCATTTCGCCTCTAGTTTCCTCGTTCACTTTCAAGTAGCAAATCATTTGTGTGCGTCCTGGCACTACTATTTTCTCTGAGCATCTCACGTCTGATTTCAGCATACATATTCGTCCGGTTTTATCTCTCAGCTCCATCGATCCTAGATCTATTATTATCTCTTTTAATAATTCTGGCATGAGATCTGTTCCAATTATACAATCTGCGCTCAATCTCCTGATAACTGCTAAGTAAGTATTGATTTTCACATTTTTGTATTCGATTATTGACCAGATTTTTCCGATGACTGCTACTGATTCCTTGCTGCAGGTTATCACATCCATGTTAGCTTCTTCTATACATGGCCATAGTCTTCCTGGTATCTTATCCATTTTTTATTGCTGAGATGTTTGCTCCGGTATCGATCATTGCTTTTATTTCTACCCCATTTATTTCTATGGGTACCGTTAATGTTGGTCCAGCTAATGTTTGCAACATAGCTATGGTTCGAGTTTCTGGGTCTTGATCCACGCTTCTCGATCTTTGGCTGGTTCTTGGTACTAAATCTGCCCAATTTGGTTCGTATGGTGTCGGATAAATGTTTCGTAGTGTTGTTGGTCGTGGTATCGGTACGTGTCGTTCTACCGGTGCGTTTCTCTCTACTGATGATGCTGCTTTCTTTAGACATTCATATACTGGTGGTGGATGATTATGTCTTGTCTTTCGATTTTCCCATTGTTTGAGTTGCTCTTGAGTTAGCATCTGCGTTCCTCCTTGGTTTTCGTCGTTGTCGCTGCTACTATCATCTTTGAAGTTTATCCATCGTTTCCAGTTACTTGTTTTCTGTAGCTTCATTCTGGTTTTTTCGGCTTCTAGTCTCATTATTGCTTTAAATTTTCGTCCGACTTCTTCATCAGTACCATTCATTTTAGTTAGGATTCCTACTAACCTTTTTATCTTGTGGATATCTTTTGAGTGTCCATGTAACACCATTGTCTTTGCTAAGAACGGTAGGAATCCAATTGCCATTTTCCAGTTGATTTTCCTCTCTCTTTTGTAAATATCGAAACATGCTAACATTTGTGTTAGGATCACCCTTACGATTTGAATAATGAGAATTATTCCTAAAATTCCTGCCATCATTTGTCCGAAGATTAAGAATCTTCCCCACATGGCTTTCATCATATTTGCTGTTGCATGTTGAAAATGGTCTGGTGATAGTAACAATTCGTAGTTAGGTTTCTCTCCATAATTGTTGCCTCCAGTTATCGTTACAATATTGGATAGTATTGCTTGCCTTTGTGCTGGGAATAATAAATGTTCTCTGGCTCGTTCCAGATCTTTTGTTTGGTATATCCCGCTCTGTGATATATCTACCGGTTTGAATTCTGCTTCGCTAGCCAATTCTGTCAGTCCAAATATTTTTGGTGGTGCTACAATTACTCGAGTTGGAAATTGTAACCAACTTCCATCTCTTATTTCGAATAATGGTCCATATACGTTACTGCAACTAAACATATTAGGTACGAATTTTTCTGGATTTATCATCCTTGTTACTGGTTGGGCGAATCTGATTTTTTCTTTATGCATTATTTCTAACTCGTTTATGCATTTATCTCTTGGAATTGTTGAATTCTCTGGTAGTTTCGCAATTGTCTTTTCACATTTGTATGTATACATAACTTCTCCAACAATTCTTCCGAAATATCCTTCTTGGAGTGGTAATAATGGAATTGCATTATCTGGATTCGTGATTGCCATTGCCAATTTTGTTTTTAATATTTCTCTGTTCAAGATACAGTCGTTTTTAACCAAATCGTAATATATTTTTTCTGTTGATGCCAATCCTTTATGATATAAGAAATCCATCTTGTTATTGATATACAGATATAATTTTACATCTTTGGGGTCTATTTGCGCTTTTGCGTTCGGTATTGCTGTTCGCGATAAAAATATTCCTTTGTAATTTGTACTAGCTACCATTTCGTCACATTTGCTCACCATTCGCCCTTTTATAAATCTCATTCCGATTGTAGTGTCAGTTGATATTACTACCGTTGGCGTGACCTCTGATCCGATAGTCGTGGTAATTGTTGGTTTTCCGATTCTTCCGGTTCTCCGTAATTCGTCTAATGCGCTTTTTTGCGTATTAGTTTCGGTTTCTCTGTGCACTTGTCCTTGCACTTCATCAAATATTGCGCTTTTCAATAAGGTGAGTCTACAAGTTCTGGTATCGGCGTGGTATACGATCGTTGACCTTCCCGTATTGCATGATCTATCTGTTGCCACACATTGAGGGTACTTTTTCATTGCTTGCGTATCTGGATCAAAATATCCTTGGTATTTCTCCAACTTTACTTGATAGCTTTCAATCACTACTACTCCTTTGACCAATTGATTTAATAGGGTATATTCTCCTCCTTGGCATGTTCCGTCTCCAGCCGTTATTCTTCCCGCAGCGTATACTCGGGTAGTTTTTATCTTTCCTTCCTCGGCTGCTACGTTCACTCGTCCAGCTATTGAGATGCGTCCCGTTGTGAATCCTTCCTCACATTCGCTCCGCGTTATCGAAACCACTGTTGTTTCCGTTCCAGCTTCTATAATTGTTGAATGCGAGTGATGTCCGCAGTGAAATGCCACAATTTTCCGCGTTACTGAGCATTCTTTGATTTCTGTTTTAATGAAGTCTACTTCTTGATATACATTATATGATACTGCTGTTGCCGTTGTCTGCAATTTTCCGGGGTTTGCAGCTTTACACTCTTCCGTTTCTTTTAGTGAGTATTTATCACCAATCTTTATATTATCGCAATCGTATACTACAAACGGTTCTACTCCTTTTACGCACATCATCCATATGAGTATTGTGGTGATTATCGTATTCATCCCTTTTCTGGCTGTTTTTGGATCGCTTGCATTAATTGTTGTTTCGAATTCCGTTAATAACTCTTTCAACTTTGTTTGCATTATTTCGGTTTGATCATCTTTACTTACTAAATTTATAAAAGCTTGCCATCCACCTTGAGTCAGGATGAATGGTTCGATTACTTTCCTGATAATGTCTGTTATTGCGAATTCATATCCGTTTGGGTTGTATCTTGGAGTTCGTTTTCTGTATATTACTATCGTGTTATGCATCAGGTAGGCCACTCCTACCAAATATCTATTTGGGTCATCAGATCGTTTCGTTAAGTGATTTATTATCAACAATAATTCCTTTGGATCTTTGGTTGTGGTTCGTACTTTATTATCCATTATTTTATTTATTATTGGCTTTATGGCTGCCCAAAGCTGCTTCGCTTCTGCTCCGATATTATTGAGTTTCAAATTTCTCTTTATTTCTGGATTTGCTAATTCCAGCATATCAGTTATTAGTCTGTTGATCCATTTTGCTCCTTGTTCTTGGCCTTTTAGTTTTCCTTGTAACTGTTTTGTCACTTGACTGAGCTTGTTTAATTTCGTTGTCAATTGATCCATCTGCATTTGCTCTTTGGTTTTCCTTTCTGGAGCTGGTTTATCAATTTTCGGTCGTCCTCTGGATTTCTTTTCCATTGCTGTACCCGTTTCTTTTCGTTTGGGTTGTTCGTCTGTCGTTTCTCTGGATGTCGTAGCCCCTCGTTCATTTATCCAATTGTCCCATTCGTCTACTGTCGAGCTTCGGTGTCTTCTCTCTTTCTTTTTATTTTCCTCTTCGGTATCTGGCTCTATTACTTCTACTGGTTGTCTTTGACCACATACTAGCTCGTCTGGTTCATCTGTTATCATATCATCTTCGTTTTCTGTCATGAACAAATCTCTTGATTCCGGTATTCTCCGGGTTGTTTCTTCATCCACAATATCATTTAGATCATTTAGTATCTCTTCATCTCCTGTTGTGATGACGATTACTTCATCTGCTGCAGGTGGAACTTCTGGCGTATTTAAACTTTCTTGTCGCCCTATTGGCGTTTTCGTTTTGATTTCTCTTTTATTGAGTTCTCTACCCGCAATTTTTGCTACTGTTAATATATTTATTAATCCCAATTGCATTTGCGTAACTCCGATTTCGAGATCGTCATCTAATGATCGTCCTTCGTATTGTAAATGGAATGGCGGTTCATATGGTATTCTCTTTTTCACTTCATTTACTTTGGCAGTGATATAAAATTCTCTTTCAATTGGTTCGAAATCTGGTGTCATGATTTTTAGACTATACTTCTCTATCGTTTCGGCTGCCCATTCGGTGTGTTTCCATTTTCGGATAATTTCTCGAAATTGTTCTGGGTATCACGCATACATTCTCCGGTATTCCTCTATTTCCTTTACTATATTTCGCAAATTCTCTACTCTGTTACAAGAGTCGATTATCCATTTTGCTAAATCTGTTACAGTTCGTCTTTGATTCTTTGCTCCGGTTCTCAATATCGCTGCTAACTCTCTACATTTTTGCGTTTCCGTTAATTTTGTTAATCCTTCCTCCACAGGATCATCTATGTCTGTGGGCAAGTATCTCGTTCCTGGAATCCGTTTTTCGAGTACACTGATTCGCGGTCTCGCTTGTTCTTGTTGGATTCGCAATTTCATTTCTCGTTCTGTTTCTACTTCGATCGTGATGTATATCGTGTCATCTTTTACAAATTGAGGTGTTACGTATTTTTTCAAAAGAAATTGTGGTACTCCTCCCGCTACATTTTCAGTGGATTTTGGCTTCTGGCTTATCATAGACCTTGGGTCTACTCCCAATTTTTGACTATGTCGCTCTTCCCATCTTCCGGGTTTAGCGATTGAAACTGTGACTTTTCGATTAAATGGCCATTCTAACTTGCCTTCATATCTGCCTCTTGCTAATAGAAAATATACGGATAGATATTTTCCTTTTCCTACCCCATCTCCGTTTGGGTATACTCTCAATTTCATCCGGTATCCTCCGATTTCTGTATAGAATTGATGACTTGTAATACCGATGATTTTCTCTTCCTCGGCCGATTTTACTCTTTCAGCCCATCCACCTATTTTCCATGTGTATGGGGCTAATCGAGCTCTATCATTTATTTCCTCGTCTTCTTCTGGTTGCCATTCCATTTCGTTTATCATTTCTTCTGGTAAATTTTCATATGGCTCATCTTCATATAGTTCTAAGGTTGTTTCATTGGCTGCGTCTTCTGGCGCTTCTCCTGGTATGTATTTTCTCCATTTTGGTTCGGTTCTCTCTGTTTTCCATTTATACTCTTTTATCTTTTCATCATACACCTTTTTCCATGGTGTTGATCGACATCGTGAGTCGTCTATAGGTTGCAATTTTGTGCTTAACTTCGCATCTTGTCTCCATAACTGGTAGATGGTTAATATTTGGTCCATTTTCCTTTTCATTTCCTCTTGGAATTCTTGGATCTGTTGTTCCTTTTTTGTTGTATTTTTTCTCTCTGGTTCATCCATAGCTATGATATTAATGGTTTGTCCGTCTTCCCATATACCTAATTCGTATATCGGGGTTCGTTCTCGTGGGCTTATTTGTCGTTTGTGGTACATTATTGCCACGTCTTCTACCATACCGTCGTCACTACTTTCGATTATCGGTTGGATAATTTCTCGGTTTATTCGTCGGTATAATTCGTGCATTTGACAATCGGGGTCTACCACTATTTCTTTTATCTCATCATTCGGTAATTTTATCTTTATCTTTATTGGTTTGTCTCCCCTCATGTCTCTTTGATGCTCTCCGTATTTGGCTATCAACTCATCTGTTCTCTCGTTGTCAAATCTCATAATACCTGTGTCTCGCACAGCTTCCACAAATATTTTCATTGAAATTGGTCTCGTTAACGATAATCGGTTAATATATTTTCTGGCTTGATCTATTGCTTGCTCCGTCATTTTGATCTGGTTCTGCCTCATTATCTTTTGTCTCTCTTTTTCTAATCCAGGTTTTATTTCTTTAGCATATAATATATGAATTTTTGCCATATTTCTGCTGTCGTTTCTTCGTTTTCATTTTTGTTTAACGTTACCACATTTATTCCGTTTGGCCATATTAGAGCATCCGCGAGGTGTATGTCTCGCTTTATTTTCCTTCCTTGATAATATAAAGGTTTATTTTTATAACTGGGTCCTAGCTTTTTCACTACCCACTCATACAACTCATTTGTGCTTTCGCCTCTTGTGGCTATTATCTGTCTCGGTATCTCTGGAAAATCAATAATTACCTGATACTCTTCTCTATCGTATTCTTTCAGATTCTCTTGGTACTTTTTTATCATATCCTTCCATGATGCCGTGAATGTACCATTGTCTTGTTGATATCCTTTCGCAATCAGTTTCATTATTCTGCTGTATGCGGTTGTATCTCTGAGGTTTAAGAACATTTGATTTCGATCTAATTCTTCTACAATCTCGTTAATTTCTTTTAATATCTCCGTTTCATCTTCTCTTGGTACACTCGTTTCCATTTCTTCTAATTCGGATTTTGATTCATCTTTATACGGTTTATTTTCTTCGCATGATTGAAATATTTCTCCACCCAGACTGCTAATTTCGCTTTCGTCTTCGTCTGTTTGATCGTCTGGTATTCGTCTCAACATATTAATATGTGGTTGTTCCCCCTCTTTCATTATCTTTGTTGGCCCTTTTGTTTGGAACCATATCTCTTTTATTCTGTTCTCGATTTGAGCTTCACTCCACGTGGGCTTTTCTTTTCTGATTCTTGTTTCTATTTTTTGTAGCAGTATCCTCTGGATTCGATTTTTTGTTACTATTGGTTCTGATATCTTTTCTCTTTCTTCTGACGTTGATGCTTCCTGCTCATCTCTTTGTAGTTCTAATTTTGGTTCTTCCCTTTCTTGAGATAGAACTTTCTTTGCCAGCACTTCTATTTTTTGGTCTAGTGTTTGTTCTTGCTCTAAGTGTTTTAACGCTCCGTCTATTTTTAATATTAGCGCCTTCTTTCTTAGTTCCGCTTTCTCTTTTTTCAGGATTGCTTCTTTTTCTTTCAATTGATCTTCCTCTTGTTCTAGAGCTTCTTCCTGTTTTATTTTCTCGAGTGTACTTTCTATCTTTTGTGTCATAATTCCATTTTCAAGTTCGTCTATCTCGTATATTAATGTTTCCTCGTTTTGATCCTCCGTTATCATCATCTCTGCTCGTTTAATCTCTTGAGTTTCTGGTTCGTCTGGTTTCTTAGTTGTTATTTCTTTTAATTGTCGACGTCTTTGTTTTTCCTCCTCTGCAAATTCTTTGATGGCCTCTATTTTCTCCATCGTATTTAATTCGATTGTTTTCTCGTTATCATTTATCATTCCTCCCCCTTCGTTCTCAACACATTGCTCCGCAGTGTGAATTTCATCTGGAATTTCCATTCTCATCATATTAATTCTTTTCGGGGTTTGTTTTCGATTTTCCCATCTTTGCTGGATTTCTTGGGCTTCCTCTGTTTGGCTCTCCTCTTATGTTGCATCGCCTTGCGATGTGTCCTTGTTGACCACAGTTGTAACATGCTTTGCTATTAAGTTGTTGGCATATTCTCTCAGTGTGCCCTCGTCTACCGCATTTCTGGCAGTTGTAATTTCGGAAACAATTTTCTGATCGGTGTCCCATTTTTTGACATGTGGAGCATTTTTCGTTTGCGTTTGGATTGTTCCTGAAATTATTATTATAACTTACTTGGTTATTACCTCTATTCTCCGGATTTCTCGTTGCTGGTGGCTTGAACATCTGCTGTGCTCTTGGAACGAATTGATTCATAGCTGGATTGCTATTGTTGTTTTGATTGTTGGCATTGACTGTTTGTGTTGTTGGTTCTGTGGCCAAGACTGCCACTTGATATCCCAGTCCTAGGTGGGCTTCACATCTGTTTGCGATTGCTACTGCTTTATCTAGTGTTTCTGGTGCCAAGCATCCAAGGTTGGCTCGTATGTCTTCTCTTTTGATTCCTTTTATGAAGACGTCTACCATTTTATCTTCGGGCAAATCTGCTTCTCCGAAGGCTTCTTTACATAATTTCTTTAATTCACATGCGTATACTGCATTTGATTCGTCTCGTCTTTGTTTTCGATGTAGGAAGTCCAATATCTTCCTATTTTCCTTTTTCTCTATTCCGAATATTTTTATTAAGAACTCTTTAATCTCTGTCCACGTTGTCAGTTTTGTTGCGTCTCTTGCTTCTTCTACGAATACATCTTGTGCGCTCCTTTTCAAATACAAGGGTAGCCGCTCTTTTACTTTTTGATCTGTCCAGTGACAGATATTTTTATAAACTTCAAATTCCTTTATAAATCTATCCAATTTGTTGAGACTACCGTCGAATGGTTCTCCTCTAAACTTTTCTCTGAATTCTCCTACCATCACGTTGTTGTTATTTAACATTGTATTTGCGTCCGGAATTGAAGAATATATAGAAGTTGTCATGTTTGGATTGTTGTCTTGATCCTCTTCCTCGCTTTCTATTGTTCGCAACCGATTCTCTGTATTACTTTGTTCGCTTTCTTGGTTACTATTGAACTCGAATTCGTTTATTCCGCTTTCTGACTCTGTTCCTGTTATCGTTACAGTTGGTGCTCCCGTATGGATACTTCGGTTGTTTATTGCTTTTCTCTTCTCGTCGTCTTCTAATGGAATCTTTCTCATCTGGCACTCTATGGCCTCTAATATCTAATCATAATCATATCTCATCTGGCACTCTATGGCCTCTAATATCTAATCATAATCATATCTCATCTGGCACTCTATGGCCTCTAATATCTAATCATAATCATATCTCATCTGGCACTCTATGGCCCCTAATATCTAATCATAATCATATCTCATCTGGCACTCTATGGCCTCTAATATCTAATCATAATCATATTCTGTCAGTTTCATCCTTACTCACGGTCGTATTAATCTTTAATCTAATTCATATTATCTCTCATTATTTTATCTCATTTAACTCACCGGACTTGAGCTCATCAGTGACTTTTGGGTATGTTTGAGGCCTCACACTGACTTTCAAGCCATGGCGTCGTTTGGCCGCGCATTCTTCCGGTTACGCTTTACTCACCGGCATTCGGATATTTGGTACTCGGTGTGGGATCCGGGTTATTGTACCAAACTCCTCGCTGGGCAATAAAAAAAACATTCCCTCAGTACTCGGTGTGGGATCCGGGTTGTGTACCTCGGAGAATATAAAAGTATGGAAATGCCTAGACGTTCAATCAAGTTCCAAAAGCGGTTTACTTGATTTCCCGACTAGTGAAAAGAAAAGGAAGCGATTAAATCTGGGCGCGGAAAATTTTATCAATAAACTATCTAATTTCTGCCCGCCTCTCCCGTCAGATTTCCCGGCTCAATTCGGCCGCCCTTATCTGACCTTAGTAGGACATTTTGAGTATGAACCATTTACCAGTTAGTTCACATCCCACCTACCGTTTGGCCCTCGACACTCGGTGTGGGATCCGGGTTGTTGTATCGAGTTCCTCCCAGCGAAAAAAAGAATCGTTCGATACTCGGTGTGTGATCCGGGTTTTTGTATCGAACGGCTCAGCGCCATCAGTCCCTTGGCTGATAACAACCTGAACACGACAGTCCGTAGCTGTCCTCTGGTCCCTCACCACCAGCTAGGGAAAAAAAAGAAGTCATCTCTAGGTACCTTTAATCAAAACTATTAATTCTGTTCCGTGTACACTCTTTCTCTCACCTCTCGGTCTATCACTTCACTCCCCCCTTCAAAATTTGTGGTAATCGCATCAACAAGCTCCCCAAAAGAGGTGATCAATCTCTCGCCGGTTACTTACTGACATACGCGACTTGGCCTACCAGTTCCTTTCTCAGTAGGGTTGATCAGGGTTTCCCTTGGGTGAGCGTACTATCATTTGATAGCTCAGGTTAACCATTTTTCCTCGTCCTATCTCAATATAATATCGATAAAAACAAAAAGAATCATACACTAGGAAACTCGGTTGTCGAAATTTTTCCGTCCAATATTTGTATCTCTGTGCATGTGTTTTAATTATTTCCTTAATTCGGCTTTCATGTGTTTGGTGTATTACCTTTATTTATCGTTGTCAGGTTATTTTATCTACGAACACTGCATATTTACTGTTACGTTATTTTACACATAATCATTTATTTCACCATCTGGTAATAATAATGAATAATACACATTTATTTCATATCATAACAATTCATGGAAAGTAAACAGTTAGTCTTTCCTTTATCTTTCGCTGGCATAACATGCAGTGCGACTCTTGTGCGCATCCATGACAATAACTCAGGTGTCCGCAAGGTATCACCATTACTCGTGCTTCCTCTGTTTTGCACGCATAACATTCCAAATAAGCCTTGGTTTGCTCTTTCATTGTTGTTGCAATCTCGTCTTCAATATTTTCGACCTTTTTCATTAACTTGTTCCAGCTTTTCCCAAATTTGGTTATTTCCAATCTCATGAATAAGATTTCGTATATTCTTTCGGTTGTTACGTCTTTATCAATATCGATTAATTTTATTAATATGCATTGTTCGTCGGAGTACAGTTTTGAAATCGTTGATATATCCTCTTTAGCTTGTTTAATTAGCTTTTGTTTATTAATTAGTTCCTCAAGGTTGTCATTTTCGATGTTTAGGATGCCCTTTAGTTTTTCTATTATTTTTGTTGGTTCCATCTCTAAAATTATTAAATCCCATTAAATTTATTTAAATACTAATTAACTAAATTCATTCAATTCCTAGTCCTTTAATATTTTTTGGTTCACTTTCTCACCTACTACTTTATTCATTACTCATTGTGATCTCTTTTGTTATTGTTGACTTCCTCTACTTGGTAGTTTATCGTTGTTCCCCTTACTTACCCTATTTCATTTTATCCCGAATTTTACCCTTTTAATTATATGTTGTTGGTTTATGCGTCTTGTCATTATTGTCTTACTGGATATGGTATCGTCAAGTATGGGTTTAGGCGTTGACATCTATGTAACTTTCATGTCAGTTTGTTTCCTTGGGGTTTTGCTAGACAATCGTTGTATTAAATGGGTTGGTTGTTTTTATTGTAGTCCGCGTGGTTGATTTTCATTGTTTATATCATTATCTTGTAGTCGGGTTGTTCATTTTTCGTCGATCTTTACAATTTCTTATCGATCTTTACAATTGATTTTGCAATCTTTAAACTCTATATTCTCTCTCGCCGGGGTCTTGGCAAAATGTCGTCCCGACATTTTCTATTTAAACCTTAAACATTTGCTGATATTTCCTTTGGTTTTTTCGCAAAAACAATCTTTCTATCCCGGCTGAGCCCCCAAATTTGTACTTGGTGGGCCAGTCGTTTATTTCTTTGACATTTCTCCTTATCTGTAGTCAGGTTCTTCGCTTTTCAACGGTATTTCATCTCTGCGGGGTTTGGTAAAATGTCGTCCCGACATTTCTATTTGAAAAGATAGTTCTGTAACCTGTCCCCTCTCATTTGTTTGTACACGAAAATCTTTCAATCCCGGCTGAGCCCCCAAATTTGTATGGTGGGTTACAGGGTTTCGAATCTTGCTTATTCTTCTAGTTGCCCTCGTAACGCCATACAAAATGATTCTAGCTGCCACTTGGCACCCGTTGCTAGGCAACGTTGGTAATGTGTTCAAGTGGTGGATTGCCCGCAAAAAGTTAGTGTTATTGCTAATACTATAATTGCTCGGACAATCCTCGGGTTCACGAGCGGTCGATAGAAGACTTATGCTCGCTTAGCTCTGTCCCACGCGTAAGTATATTCAAGATCGAGTGTGGAGAGATGATTGTAAGTATTCCTATTAACACCTGTGCGCACGCGTATTTAAGAAATAATTTAACTACAATTAATTTATTGGAATCAACACAGTGAAGGTTTAATGCGAGTTAATGGGGTGGATTTGCTGCTCGGCGTCGAGCACGCTCTTTGCGTCCTGGTCGACGACTATTGGGTTGAGTAGTAGGCTGATCCGCTGGCTGATGGTTCTTCGGCGTCACCTGGGATGGGGCGAAAACGAGCGGGTATGTTACCGCTTCCCCTTCCAGACAGACCGCCAGGGCGACTTCTAACCCTCGGATTTGAGTACGTAGGTTCTGATTGAGCTGACGCTCTTCCATCCAGCCCTTTTGTGCTGCGGTTAGTCGGTGATACAGCGCTTTCACCTTTTTCGGCTCCGACCAAGTCGCTTTAACCTGTTGAAGCTCTCTGGTCATCTGGAGTATTTGGCGAAGGAGGTCTGCATTTACGTTTCTTACTCGATTTAGTTCTATTTGCAGGATTTGGGTCGCGTCCATAACTATAATGGATAAATTCGTTAGATGTGAATCCAATGACTTGTATAATTAATATTTATGATTATTATAAACATAACGATTAGAACGAGTACTCTCAGGCAAATTATCAAACGCAAAGACAAAGTATCAAACATTTTCTTTTAACAACAAAAAGAATCAAAAAACAAATCACAATTATTGTTAGTGTTTTTGCGACTTCTGCTTTCCGCGAACCGGCTCCTTTCGGCTCTTTTTCGGGGAAACCACGGGATATGGGCGTCGGGTATCCCGGACTGGGCGAGGCGGGTAAGCTTCCGCAATCCGCCCGGCGAGGATGTCTTCTTCTACATTGGCAAGATATATCCTCGCCTTGACTACTTGTAGGTCCACCTGCTCCTGCACCCTTTCCCATTGGGTGAGGAGATTCCGAGCGTTGATGTATATTTCCGCCGCTGGGTATTGCTGTCCATCGAGTCCACAAGGGTCACTAGTTAGGCCCAGCAACCTCCACGTGGTGGGGTACGGCCACTGCCGCTGGATTTTCTCGAATATCTCTGTCCTTGGGGTTGACTTCTTCCGGTATGGCTCATCGATTAATTGGGTATTAGTCCATTTGCGTGGCATGTTCTTGGCTAAAAGAAAAGCATCATGATCGGCGAGTTGCGCGTAGGGAATGAACATATGATTTATTTTAAATTGGTCGTTTGGATACAATACTAGGCTCACCAGTGATAAGGCTGTCGCTGTTGGGTATTAAGTATTACTCTAAGGCTATGACAATGAGACGCGTCGAAAATCTATGATTCGTTAATTATTATCGTTGGTCAAGTTAGCGATTGTGAAGTGTATAGTATCGGGATTGAACAGAACCTATACAGATGTTACTCAATACCTATCGTTAGGTCATCGTCTGTGATACGCCTAGTGCCTATATTCATTGAGGTTTAATAAAAGAAAATACGGGGTTACTATTTATTTGTGAGTATTTCGAATTTGCGGGACATCTAATTTTGGGTAATCTCAAGGTGAGGTTGCATCTAGATGGGGTTGACATAGATTAACCCGAGCCTTTAGAGTTTTATTAATATTTAGCATGAATATCTGCCACTTTAACTTCAAAATTCTTACTAATACATAACACGAATATTTGCTAATTTTAACTCCAAAGTTTTACTAATACTGGTGGGTTACAGGGTTTCATTATTTCCTTATCTTCATGGTTGTCCCAGTAACGCCATACAAAATGATACTGACCGCCACTTGGCACCCGTTGCTAAGCAACGTTGGTAATGGGTTCAAGTGGTGGATTGTCCGCAAAAATTGAGTACCATGTGCTAGTACTATAGTTGCTCGGACAACCCTCGGGTTCACGAGCTGTCGATAGAAGACCTGTGCTCGCTTTTGATTCTTAGGTCCCATTATTCTCCTATCTCCTTCAAATGTTAACCTATACTCTCATATCATCTATCTTTATGTCCATTCTCATAGTCCTTCTTCTTGTTGTCCATGTCGAAGATTATTCTTTGGCCTGTACACCCTTTGTTATGTTAAATACACTCACATTATATCTTTCACCCTTATCCCTATTATCTCTACAGTGTTTCCCATTAATATTACTAGCATTATCATTGTTGCTATTATATATATTGCCTTTATTAATTGTTACTACTATTACCTTTATTAATATTTTTATTACTATAACTACCATTATATTTATTGTTATTGTTACTATGAGTATTACTATTATTATTATCATTATCATAATTATTATCAATCATTACTACAAATACCATGATTATTATTATTATTACCATTATTATTATTATTATTATCATTATCATTATTATTATTATCAATATTATTATTATTATAATTACCATTACCCTTATCATTATCGTTATATTTATTAAGATTTTGTAGGGATCCGTCCTTATTCCTCAGCGTTAAATTTTTTATTAATATACAACATTAGCCGTAGTCCATCTATATTTTTCGGTTTTTGGTAAAGTATTTTTGTAAATTCGAAAATTTTAGCAGCGTTCCGCCCTTATTTTACGGTTCATCCCTATTCTACCGTTTTCGACAAAGTATTTTCATTGACTCGGAAAATTTGAGCAGCGTTCCGCCCTTATTTTACGCATTCCATTTTTACGTTACTATTTTTGTTAAGTATTTGAATTAGTTCGGAAAATTTGAGCAGCGTCCCGCCCATATTTTCCGCTTCAACTCAAATTAATTTATTTAATTCTTATTTAAAAACATTATTTTTCATGATTTTGGTCGTTCGGATTAATCTTTTTCCGATGGCTATTCATTTTAACTGTTGCAACGATTTCGCAATTTTCCCCGCTACCCATTCCCTCTTTTAGTCCTTAAGATCTATTTATGTTCATTTCATAGTTAATGAATGCCCACTGGACTACTCGGTGTTAGAGATTTTGAGCCGATTGTTGTTAAAAATTTATGTCAATTTTACAGAAAACGGATGGTGAAGGAGCAGCCAATAAACTACTCATTTACCCTCCAATTTCCCCTATGTACGGATAATATTGACGTTCCAACTCCTGCGTTCCGCACGCTGAGTCTTCACGGGTACATATCATTGGCGATCTTCCACGCACTTACACGAATCTGTACTATGTAGATTTTACTTTCTTGCGTTGTGTGTTGGCTGTGGGCCGGAAAAGGAATAACAAATAATAATTTACCATAGCATTTGGAATAAAAGTTTCGATGCACTAAGGCTGTAGATATAAAATATTTATTCAGCATATTACATCGGCTACATACATTTGAAATTCATTGTATCCATTCCATAAAATTTACTTCGAAAATCCCATAAATTTAATTCGATAAATCATTCTGAAAAATCATCCATAAATTCAATTGAAAAATTACCCACAAATTTGATTCAAAAAATCATCCATAAATTCAATTGGAAAAACAAAATTATCCATAACTTCAATTTGCAAAACAAAAATCATTCATTAATTCGATCTGAAAAGTCATACATAAATTCAATTGAAAAATTACCCATCAATTCTCTTCGAAAAAAAAATCAACTAATAATATTGCACCAGTTGAGAGTGATCGTGTTCAGGCAAAACACTTACCCGTGTTAATTGCCTGAATGCACGGCTCTCAACCAGCCATACAACCAGTTAAAATTTGTAATGAATTTTTTCTCCGAAAAATAAGACTGAAAATTTGTGAAAACACATCGGTATTTATACCTATTTTTCTCGCGTGTGAAATTTGATGCAGTAAAACAAAATTCGACCTTGTTATTTTCTAGTAAATTCTATTCGTTAATTTTATTATTTTTTGATTTATTTTTATAATTTTTTATTTAAGATTTTTATTGAATTATTACTAATTCAAATTTTCGATTTAAATTTCATTTTAATGAACTTTTATTAATTTTTTCAATTTCGTCGAATTTGTTGTGTTTTCTTGTTATATTTGTGTAGGTATCGTGCGAATCTTGGTGCATTTTGTTATTATTTTAATTTTATTTTTATGTTTTTGATTTTATATTTATTTATATTCTCTCAGATTTTAAAATGTTTAATTGGTGTTGTATATTGTATTTTAAGTTATCTTGGTGCTGGGTTTTCGTGCTGTATTACTGATGCATTTAAACAATTCTCAAGGCTATTGGTGTGCTGGCCCAACATAAAACACTCCGGGGCCCGTAAAATTGCGACCCGCAATTTCTTAAAGATCTAAGTTATGAACTATGCAGAGTTTACATTTTCCATTCAATTGGGTCTACGAGCTACATGGTCGTGACCTTAAAACCCACATGCATAAAAATAATCATACAGTATACATCAATATACGGATTACAAGATGAAGTGAAAGAGGACATACAGTCCGGTCATGATCACACATAAAGAATAGTTAATAGTCTAAGAATCATTAGTTCATTGTTAATCATGAGTTCAATATTCAGTCACTTGGGTATTCGTCTCGCTGATGCTTTGAGTTTCTTGGTTTCTGATTGATTACTTCCTTCAGCAGGTTCTGATATTTTAACGATTCGATATCTGTTGTGCGATTTGACTTTGAGATTTTGTTTAGTTTGGGGAATTGACTTCATTAGATGCCGATTGTTTGGAGGATTGGCAGGCTTAGTGAATCTCAGATAAGAAGAATAGATAGAATGTTTAGTTCAAGACTCCTTTTTTGCTGGTTTATTTAGGGTTTTGAGTTGTAAATTGACATTTTAACTTTCGTTTGTTGATTTTGTTCTTTGCATCTTGAACTGGGTGGCGTTCAATTGGATTCTGTGGATAGCTGACCCTTTATCATATTATCTAGTCTCGATTGTTTGATGATAATTGATCGGTTCGGGATTATTCATGATTCTTTGAGGTTGGTCTGAGTTTCTTCTTTTCAGTTATCAATTTTGGCTGTTTGTTCTCGATTTTCGGTTCTTTTTGTTATTTTGTAGGGTTTCTAAAGATCATCCATGATTATTTTAATATCGTTTCCTTGATGGGTGTTTCCTTTTTCTATTGACTTTCGATTTGATTTTCTAGAGTTCTGAGGGTTTGAACGATCTGTTTTTCTTGTGTTAATCCTTTGACCATTGGGTATAATAGGAATTGATCCGTCCGTGATTGGTATTCTTTGGGGTTTCTCATACCTCGGCATATTTGCTACAGGTAATTTTTGCATCGATTGATTGATTGTGGGGTTTTTCGACATCTTTCTAAGGGATACTAGGTTGTATATATGAGTTTATTACTGCCATCTTCTTCCTCATCGCTAATATCATGCTGCTTTCGCATTTCACAAATTTCGAGCTATTTTAATAAGACTCGTTATCATTCCTCTTGATTTTAGGTAGCGGTTTGACTTTCTGTTTCTCTTCCTTTTGATTTCTGTTGCCTTTATTATCATATCTGGTTTCTCGTTTCTGTGATTGGTATTAACTTTATTTTGACATCATTTATCTTCTTTGTTTGTCTTTACTACGATTTGCAAGGTCCTTTCAATATTCCATTTTTATTGGCTGCACTTTGTAGTTCAGCCTCATCATCTTTCGTCTTGTCGTTTGTTGGCATTGCCCTTTGCCTTCTCTCTTTACTGATTTGATTTATCTTTCTTGTTGTCGGGTTTTTGATTGTTGGGTTGTTTTTTTTTTTTGATTTTTTCTCTGGTCCGTTCTTTATTTGTATCCGGTGTTGAACTTCAGTCATGTTTGAAATTGCTATTTCCGTAATATTCATTTTGTCGCGTTTGGCTGCATCTAGTTTCACTTGTAATTGGACGTCTTTCTTGCTCTTTTCCTGGCTTTAATTTTGAGTCTCTTCCACTCTTTTGCTACATTTATTTCTTTGTCTTTTTAGTTTTTCCATTTAACTCAATCACCACAAATTTCGTTTCTCAGTTAGCTGTCCTTTGTTGTTATTCGCCAGTTTCTCATTACTTGATTCAGTTTTTTGTTAAATTATTCTCCCTCGTCCTTTTTGTTGATTGACTTGGTATTTCATCTATTTCTTCAATGCTTTCGTTTCGTGGTGATACTTCCATTACTGTTTTGCTGCTTTATCTTGCTCCGATCGTGACTTTGTTTTCGTTGTTTCTCATTTTCGTCTTTCATCTGATTGTTCTGGATTCTCTCCAAGTTTACTCTTGTCTCTGATTTCCTTGATGGCTTCGGTACCTCTTAATAAGTTTATTTCAATTTCTGATTCCGATTTGATTAGCTTCTAATTGATTTGTTTCTCAATTTTAACGTAATATCACATCACATGTCTTTCTCATTCCGCTATATTCTTTATCCCATCGTCTGATTTCTAGTTTGTTTTCGCTCTTTGACTATAATATTTATATACTACTTTTATATATTATCGGATATTATTATATTCATTCCATATAATATTTATACACTACTTTTATACATTACTATATAATCATATCTATTATATAAATTATATGCACATTTCTAACTATTTATTACTTTATCTCCAAAGGGTCTACGCGCAAGGTGCGTATCCCTCCGCATCTCTCATCAATTACTGGATATATATCGATCTCACTTGGCCACTGGAGTGGTGAAATTAGTGACGGTGGTTGTTGCGTCCATATCATACTTGGGTATTGGTTCATATTTTGACTTTTTGTTCTCTCGATTTTAAATTTTCTGTGAGTCGATCATTTGGTTCAAACAGATTTTGTCTGTATTTTCTTCATCTTTTGATCTTTTCTGATCGTCTACGTTATTTGGCTTTGATTGTTGTCCTATTTCTTGGTAGGCTACTGAAACTTGCTTTTTTTTTTTTTTTTTTTTTTTTTAAATTTCTATCTCGGTTTTCTCCCTCTTCGTTATCATCTTCCTTTTTGTCCTGGTTTTTATTACATCGAGCCTTCTCAATCCTGTTGTCCTCGGCATTTATTTCTTTGATTATATTTTCATACATCTTGATTAGCATTTTTCTTCCGTTTCTGATGTCATCAATTTCTTGTTTTTGGTGGGTTACAGGGTTTCAAATCTTGCTTATCCTCCTGGCGACCCTAGTAACGCCATACAAAATGATTCTGATCCACTTGGCACCCGTTGCTAGGCAACGTTGGTAATGTGTTCAAGTGGTGGATTGCCCGCAAAAATTGAGTACCATGTGCTAGTACTATAGTTGCTCGGACAACCCTCGGGTTCACGAGCTGTCGATAGAAGACCTGTGCTCGCTTTTGATTCTTAGGTCCCATTATTCTCCTATCTCCTTCAAATGTTAACCTATACTCTCATATCATCTATCTTTATGTCCATTCCCATAGTCCTTCTTATCGTTGTCCATGTCGAAGATTATTCTTTGGTCGGTACACCCTTGGTTATGTTAAATACACCCACATTATATCTTTCACCCTTATCCCTATTATGACTACAATGTTTCCCATTATTATTACCAGCTCCGACCAAGTCGCTTTAACCTGTTGAACCTCTCTGGTCATCTGGAGTATTTGGCGAAGGAGGTCTGCATTTACGTTTCTTACTCGATTTAGTTCTATTTGCAGGATTTGGGTCGCGTCCATAACTATAATGGATAAATTCGTTAGATGTGAATCCAATGACTTGTATAATTAATATTTATGATTATTATAAACATAACGATTAGAACGAGTACTCTCAGGCAAATTATCAAACGCAAAGACAAAGTATCAAACATTTTCTTTTAACAACAAAAAGAATCAAAAAAACAAATCACAATTATTGTTAGTGTTTTTGCGACTTCTGCTTTCCGCGAACCGGCTCCTTTCAGCTCTTTTTCGGGGAAACCACGGGATATGGGCGTCGGGTATCCCGGACTGGGCGAGGCGGGTAAGCTTCCGCAATCCGCCCGGCGAGGATGTCTTCTTCTACATTGGCAAGATATATCCTCGCCTTGACTACTTGTAGGTCCACCTGCTCCTGCACCCTTTCCCATTGGGTGAGGAGATTCCGAGCGTTGATGTATATTTCCGCCGCTGGGTATTGCTGTCCATCGAGTCCACAAGGGTCACTAGTTAGGCCCAGCAACCTCCACGTGGTGGGGTACGGCCACTGCCGCTGGATTTTCTCGAATATCTCTGTCCTTGGGGTTGACTTCTTCCGGTATGGCTCATCGATTAATTGGGTATTAGTCCATTCGCGTGGCATGTTCTTGGCTAAAGGAAAAGCATCATGATCTGCGAGTTGCACGTAGGGAATGAATTTAAATTGGTCGCTTGGATACAATACTAGGCTCACCAGTGATTAAGCTGTCGCTGTTGGATATTAAGTATTACTCTAAGGCTATGACAATGAGACGCGTCGAAAATCTATGATTCGTTAATTATTATCGTTGGTCAAGTTAGCGATTGTGAAGTGTATAGTATCGGGATTGAACAGAACCTATACAGATGTTACTCAATACCTATCGTTAGGTCATCGTCTGTGATACGCCTAGTGCCTATATTCATTGAGGTTTAATAAAAGAAAATACGGGGTTAGTATTTATTTGTGAGTATTTCGAATTTGCGGGACATCTAATTTTGGGTAATCTCAAGGTGAGGTTGCATCTAGATGGGGTTGACATAGATTAACCCGAGCCTTTAGAGTTTTATTAATATTTAGCATGAATATCTGCCACTTTACCCTTCAAAATTCTTTCTAATACATAACACGAATATTTGCTAATTTTAACTCCAAAGTTTTACTAATACCTAACATAGATATTTGCTAATTCAATTTCAACATTATTTGTTACATAATAACAACCCTGATTTGATTAAGTTCGAAATTTTACCGGATGGAACATTCATCTTTATTTATGCGACTATATTTAATTAGGATGGAGGTAATCATATCCGTTAAGAATTTGTCGGTGTTTACATTAAGGGCATTGGTTCTACCTATTGTGTCGCCGGAAATTCTAAGTGCACATGAATTCGGTTGGTTTAGTGATGCGGTTTCCGGTCGAATCTTATCATCAATAGATCGATCGATTTGTAATTAAATGAAGACATTTCCGTTTGGTAAATTGATAACCGGTGTTTATTTTACCTACTTTTCATATTCAGGATTCGCAATCAATAAGTTCACGATACTTTAAAGCTACTAGGATTTTTCGAGTGGATTCTTTACCTCATGTATTTGGAAATTTTCGATGTGGGACTTAGTTATGCCTTCGTGTATTTCTCAGAGAATTTTGGAATTATTTTATTTGGAGTCAACGGTAGGCATTCATGTGATTTAACGTTTGATGTGCTGTCAATATAAATTTTTCAACTGTTGTTTTAATCATTAAATTTTTATATTTCTGTTAAGTTTGTAATTTGTATTAACTCTGGGTCAATCGAGACTGGGTTTGGGCTCTTAAATTCGACGTTTCAGTGAAAGTAAATGTCATCGATAATTAATTCACTTTTATTATATAATAATTTCATGTTAATCCTTTTCTCCTCGACAATATTGATTAAATTTCTTTTTTACCGTAATGATCTCATTTTGGCGAATTACTGTTCTAAATTTGAATAATTGATTTGTACTTAAATTTTTTGTAATTAATTATTTTCGCCTTTAACCCGCCAATTTATTTAATTCATAAACTAATTTATTTTGAATACTTTCTTTTCAATCGATGGATCATCTTATTCCTGCTTCCTTGGATTATTTAGTCAATAAATTATCATTTTTTACTAATAGTTATTTTCCTTGCTCATTCCATGGATGATGTTAATCTTTTCAATGAATTCCCCAGTTTTACATTAAAATCTATTGGGTCGATGAATTACTCTAGCTAAGGCATTGCTCTACTTTAACAAATTACTTTAAGTTTTTTAATCAAAGGGTTAATTTAGTTGAAGCCATAAATTACTTAAATTTTTCTTCATAATTATTCTACTTAATTAATCAAGGAGATATCTCGATAATCATTTTAATTGATGGGTTAATTTAATTCAGTTGACTCAAGATTTACTGATGATTTTTATTATTTTACTTCGAAATGTAAATCCAATAATTAATTTAATTTCAAATGATAATTTATTTTAGTTATCAACGATTTCAAATCAATTTATTCCCGTACCCTTTCCCTTTAATAGACCTTAGGCGCATCTTGTGTTTATATTATATTTACTGAGTGCCCACTGGACTACTCGGTGTGATGATTTTAAGCCGTGTGTAATATGAATTTAGGTCGATTTTTCAGAATTGAGAAACGAGGAAGCAGCCAGAGACTTCTTCCTTATTTCTCGCTTCAGCTATAGGGATAAATATTGACGTTACTACCGCTGCGTTGCGCACGCTGAGTCTTCACGGGTACATATCATTGGCGATTTTCCACGCTCTTACACGAATCTGTACTATGTAGATTTTGCTTTCTTGCGTGGTGTGTTGGCTGTGGGCCGGAAAAATTTCGACAAATTTTATTTAATTATTTAAGCATATAAAACATGTTAATATTATCAATAATATTTATTAATTATATAACAATTAAACATAAATTACCATCCATTGACCAAAATAGCATAATATTGCATCAAAATAAACCAAAAAAAATACCTCTCTTCCCACGCCGACGCCAAGCAGAGCTCTACCGAGATGCAATGACGTGACGTGGAAAGAGGGTCCAACATAAATATTTCTCACCTAAATAATAATTGAAAATAGCTGTAAATTCGATAATAGATTCAAAAAACGATTAAGATTTTCAAAATGGTTTTTTAAGGTTTTGAAAATGGTTAAGTTAAATGTGAAAATAGATCAGTATTTATACCTAATTTTCGCGCATGTGAAATTTGATGCAGTAAAACAAAATTCGACCTTGTTATTTTCTAGCAAATTCTGTTCTTTAATTTTATTATTTTTTGGTTTATTTTTATAATTTTTTATTTAGAATTTTTATTGAATTATTGCTAATTCAAATTTTTCAATTTAAATTTCACTTTAATGAACTTTTATTAATTTTTTCAGTTTTGTCGAATTTGTTGTGTTTTCTTGTTATGTTTGTGTAGGTATCGTGCGAATCTTGGTGCATTTTGTTATTATTTTAATTTATTTTTATGTTTATTAATTTATATTTAATTCTTTTATTTTCTCATATTTTATATGGTTTAATTGGTGTTTTCAGGTTTATTTGAAGTGCATGTTATATTTGCGTGTGTGTTACTGATCCATTAAAACATTCCTCAAGGCCGTTTACGTTCTGGCCCAACAATTGTTCTCTTTCTCGTATTTTGGTAGGGGTAATTTGTGTTTTAATAGGTTTGAGTTTGAATCTGCATGTTATATTTGCATGTGTCTTACCGATTCATTTAAACATTTTGAAGGCCGTTTGTGTTCTGACCCAACATTTATATGGAGTTGTCTGGATGAAAACAGTATAGTCGCAAAAGTTTTAACACCCAGAAACCCACCAAATATAAAATAAGCATTTAATATAATAAATAATTTAAATAATAATAAAGTATAATAAATACAACAAAATAAAAAAATATTAAATTGAATTTAATAAATTAATAACAAAATAATATAGTAATTAAAATAAAAATAAATAAAAATAATTAAAGAAAAGGAATACAAACTATTCAAATATATCATTTTTAATTATCCTGACCTTGTAGTTTTACAATTTTACAAACTATTTTTAAGTCAGCAAATATATATTTAGTAAAAATAATTTTAATAGTAAAATAAACATTTTTTCAGCGATTTCTGTTATAATATATCAAACTTATCATTATCGATTACACATTTTGAATATCAAATGAATATTTAAATTATTAGCTAATTATATACTAATCAACCGAATATATTCATTATTGCTGTGTTGGATATTTTCTACATGTCAGCTATTCAGAATTTGGCATTGATTTTGACTTTTGAGTTGAAATTGGTCGCCTCTGCTCAATACAATGAGCAAAGTTATTGAATAATTATTAAGAAACTGATAAATTTGGTGACAATTAATATTAGAAACCACAACTTTGAATTGTCTGAATGGCGACCTGATATTGACTTCATGCATATTTTCAATAGAAATCAAGCCAGCAATTACTGCTCCATTGATTTGCACTCTCGAATTCGATTCGAACAATGCGAAAGTGTTATTGACAGTTACTAACATCACAGTTACAGGTCAAGTTGATAAAATATGTCCTAAATTCAACTTTGAAGTGTTCTCGTCAGGAAATCCAGAAAAAGTTCGATAGTGATAAAATTTAAATATCGTAATAAATTTAGATTTCGACAACTTGTGGTAAATCAACACCTCTGATTAACAAAACGGTTGAAGGATTTACCAGTGCGATTATTTTCTACGATAATAAAGGTTTGAATGATACAACAACCGTTGCATTCATAAAGATTTCAAAGACCAGTGAGTTTTATTGCGTATTTGGCGTGTTTATTGGCAAATTTTTATAGATTTGGGAAATGAAAATTGTAATACAGGTGAGATTTTGTTACTTAATTTATTAAAGAAAAATTGATTTGAAGTAGCAAGAAGTGCAAGTGAGCCTTCTGATTGGCTAAAATATGCATAAATCATTTGATGCTTCAATATTCGGCAGCCATTTTGGTATGAGTTGCGTGGATGTGTGTGATGAGTCGTTTATAAGTTATTACAAAACAGAGTCATTAATAAGTATTTTTCTCAGTTAAACAAAATTTTTTTTTAATGACTAATTTTTAATTTCGCTTTTTTTAAAAAGATATTTAATGTTTAATAGTAGTAGTTAGATGTGAGCCCTACGCGCATTGGTTAACAACCAAACCACCGCCTCTAGGGGAAACTCAACGGAAATTATTGATTTTTACGTGCAAATTTTTTAGAAAAAAATTTAAGTATTGACTTAAATGTGTAATTATTGATTAAAAAGTGCAAATATTGATTTTTGAGTGAAATTTTGATTTTTTGTTTTATCGGGATTTTCAAAAATCTATTCAGGCATAAATAAAGAGAATGGCGTTGTATATATAATTGCTGACCACATTCTTTTTATATCTCCTAGATTTTTCTAGCGAAAAACTAAGGTGAAAAACTAAGCGAACTCCAGGTGCCCTTAACCTTCTGATAGTTTGCCTGTAGGATAGCGTGTTCTCTTTCTAGCTTGTCCAGCTTTTGTATCGTTGCCGCGACTGATGGCGAGATCCTCGGGATGCGGGGTAAGTTAGATATTGACGACATCAATAAATTGCACAGGGATTATTCGGATAAATTGTACGTTTGGCAGATAATGTTTGAGTTCCTCTTTCCAAGTGGATGATGCGGACGGATAAAGACTTAGGAGTTCCGACGACTTCAAGGAATTAACAAAAACGCTTGATAAGTAAACAGCTAAAAAGAAGGAAAAGAAATCATATTAAGAATATAATTAGTTGAATGTTGGTTGGAATAATACCAATAATGAACATAATAATTATGACAATAATAATGGTGATAATTATTTTAATACTAATAGTGACAACATCAACAATGATAATAATTATAATAATAATAATAGAACTGTTTTAATAATAATAACGTTAATGCTAGCTAATACTAAAAACAAACTAATAACTTAATTAGTCGTCTTTGCGTTGGCTTAAGACGTCGTTGTAAATACATTTACGGAATTTACAATTTAAACTTGTGTTTAATTGGATAGTTCTCAAGGAGAATGATGGAAATCGTCTAGAAGTAATAACGGAGTAATCTTATGACAGTGTATGGCGAAGGTATTTTTACGTTGGTCTGGTTGTTTGTATTTTAATTCTGCGAACCGATAATCGGAAAGAAAGTTTTTCGACTGTTAATCCGCAGTCAGGACATATTCGTTACTCACTGATTTGTTACCTTAATTTGCACTACTACTGAGGAGTTATGGTTTTATTAAGGTTAATAATAATAAATACTCGTAATTATTGTACTAAATAACATTTGATAATGTTACATTTAAGGCCTAAGCAAAATCAATAAAATGATAATTCAGTATTTGGTTTCTCGACTATATCATTCGAGCTTCATTTAAATAGTAAAATCAACGGGGTGAATTATTGGTAGGGGATCCCATTTCTGAAAACTAATCCAAGCTAATTTAACCATCGGTTAGGATGGATTGTCGGACAATCGCACATTTTCTAACGCTATAATTAATCCCGTCACTATTGGTGGATTGTACTAATGATATATTAAAAATTTCCTCAATTATCATTGATAATAAACAACTAACTTACATATTCTCCGGGGTGGTCCTATTGAAGGAAGAAAATTCCAATTGATAGGGTTATATGGATCAAAATTAATTTTCGCGATATTGATTTTGTATTTGAAAATTGTGAACGCATAAACAATCGCGTTGCGGATGTCGTCTCTATAGTTAATTGAAGCGATGTTTACATTCGCCTATAATTGGGTTTTCATATTGTTTGTTATGTCCGTGATCCTCGAGTCTTGGCAGATATGTAAATAGTAGCGTAGATTTTGGTTTAGCATTTTAATTATCATGTAGTTTTCACTAGATAGTTAATGGATTTTGTGTTGGCGTCACCTAGTTCTATCTATATTGAGGTTTATTAGAAAATTTATTGAATTCTACTAATTTAACTTATTAAAAAGGTTTGTCTACTTGTCTATTATGGACGTGTCTACCGGGAATTTTGAAAAACACCTACCATACTCGTAATCGTCGTCGGACACTTAAAAAAATGGACGGTTACGGCATTAGTATAGGAGGGAGTTGTGCATATCTGCTTATTGTCGATAGGTTCGTCGATAACTTTCTAATTTCATACAAAAGTAGTGCTCGTTGTCTGACACTTCCCAACAGAGATTTAATTTAGCATTAATTAGGCTGTAATCATCATGGCATTATCACCTTATCCCTGCTGCCCGGTCGTAAAATAAACATGAGGTCTTTATGAAAAATTTACTAATGATCGTCTAGAAATCATCCCTAATTTCCCTAGCTAATGACACCCTTCCCTTGATTTTAATTTTCTGCTCGTCTCAGCCGACATTTCCATCAGCCGTTATGAGTGGTAAAACGATGTCCTGTGAGTAGAGTCCTGCGTCTTTCGACCAGACCTCGCCGCGGACGACCGAGTTTTCAGGAGTGCTTGGCCCACGATCTCAACTAACGGAACTTAATCCGTCAGCCGGACCGCCGACCTGCCCTCCCGACAGCTATTGCGATACATATATAAATAAATATTTAAGGGGACCTCGATATAGTTAATTGATATTATGCATAAAGAATAAGGAAATTAAATCGTTACGAACATCTATTAAAATAATTACAAGATTATACTTATAACAACATCATAGAAAAATTCAAAAATCCTTACTTATAAAAATTCGAAATGGTTTCAAGTGTAAATTAAGTTAGTTAAGTTAGGTTAAAGTGTTAGTAAAAATAATGAATTTGGTCACTGCTTATATAGTAGTTTTATGCTTGTGTGCGACCAATAGGTGATTTTTTGCCATTTTAAAGGTTTTATTCTTTTTATTGATTTGAAATTATTTTTATCATTTTTTATGTATTTTTCTCTGTTTTTTGGTATTTTAATTTCATGCTGTTGAATTTTATTTTTATTATTATGTTTCTGTAATATTCTTTTTAACCCTTAGCATTTTGTTTCTTGGTCGCCGCTTCTGCATATCTTTTTTCTAAACCTTATTTTGCAAGGTTTTGGCAGTTTATTTTATTTCATATATGTTTCTTTCTGTCTCTGCATGCGTTAATCGATTTTATTAATATATGTTTTAATTAATTTTGTTATGTTTTAATTTGTTTACTTGATGTTTTTATTTTATTTTTTGGTTTCTGCTTGTGGTGCGTGTGTATGTACAGTGACCATTTTCCTTATTCTTACTTCATTTTTTGTTTTAATTTGTGTTACCGTTTTTGTTTTAATTTTGGTTCTAAACCCAACAGTTTTAAAGTTAAATTTAAACCAATCAAAAAGAAAAAATGTTTATTTTGAATAAAAATCAGAAGGTATTTCGAAATTTTTCTCATTTTATCTAGTAGTTCCAAAAGAAACTGAAAAGGATTATTTGATAATCAAAACTTTTTTCAACAATATAATTATTACTTCGCAGCAAGGGCTTATTTGGTTATTCACTTATCTGATATATTAATTTACGCTTCTACCAAGAAATCACAGTTTTATACTAATAATAATAATAATAATAATAATAATTATAATTATAATAATAATAACAAAAATAATAATATTTATAATAATAAAAAGGCGCCAATAAAACACTCTTCCTGCAATATATTTTGACAGTTTAATTCTGTGTTCTCCCCAGGCCCTTTTAGATGGGCCCGGCTGGTTTTATATACCGCCCGACTGATTTTATGAACCAACCGTTTATATTTTGATCCGTCCATATTATAAACTATGTATAGTACTCTAATTATGAAAGGTTATTGCTAAACAAAATTGTCGGTTAATTATCAAATCATTTATCTAGTTTCTTTTATAGCGTTGAGTATTTTTGTAGTAATATTGTATACTCGTTTTTTATTCACTCGCTTACTATTTCGCTCCGCCCGGCTTGCAAAATTCTCTGGGGAGAACACTGTAACTGTTATCCTTTTACGCCAAAAAACCAACTAAAAATATTATGAATTAACTTATAATAGAAATAAATTATTTTTTATTTTAA
Source organism: Schmidtea mediterranea (assembly GCA_022537955.1). Taxonomy (NCBI): domain Eukaryota; kingdom Metazoa; phylum Platyhelminthes; order Tricladida; family Dugesiidae; genus Schmidtea; species Schmidtea mediterranea. The sequence continues at coordinate 13,823,803 of CM039680.1, forward strand.
TTTAATATTCTAATAAATACTTAAAATATATTTATATACTTTTAACTAATATACGATACATTAAGTGATATCCAGTACAATTCTTAATAGAAACTAGTTCGAGCTAATGGCTCATCAGTACTCTGCCGGGAGGCGCTCAGATTTCTCTTCGCGCCAGGTAAGTGTAAAAACAATGTCAAATTAACACTGTTATACACTTATCCTGATGCACTGGACATCAAATAAGTTTGGTTTTAAAGCAAGACAATAAGACAAATTTTTATCTTGAACCTCCTTTCACTTGAAACCATGGTATATACCATCATACCTCTGTGGACTACAAGTTGAACACAGAAACTGGTAACAAGCTGTCAGATTAATAAAACCACTTGAAAATTTAATTTTATTAATCCCTATATCTGATTATATTCAAAAACTATACGAGACATTAAAGGAGCTCAAAACAGAGACCAACTGAATGGACATACTACTAACTTTGCAAGATGGTAAAACAATCCTTAACTGAGTTTTATCTACAATTTTGAGGATATTATGCTTGAATTCTCTGAAACCCTCAGAATAATGAAATACTATCATACATTTTAGTTCAAAGTGTTTTGATCGATTTTGTTCACCTTTCGAATTTGACAACTTGCTAATTTCAGAGTCAATCTTTATTGCACAGTTGAACACAAACAATGCTGATGAATTAATAGTCTCATTTGACGTTGTAATTTTTTTACGAGCATTCCATTAGTTGAAACCATTTAGTTGTGTTGTAAGATGTGGAAAGAAAATGTGAATGACCATGAGAGAGTTGATCAAATTGCATTTCGTAAGTTACTCATAAATAATGATGACAAACAGGTTTGGGTTGAGAAAAAAAGAGCTTCGCATATGAACATTTTAATGTTTAAAAAAATATTCAGTTAATAATATTTTGTTGGATGAATTCAATAATGATTTGCATGATGATGAATTATTCGCAGATGAGTGAGCCAATAGTAATGATTTATTATTATTTATAACATCTCCATAGTTACACAACAGTTTCTCCACAGATGATTTCAGAAAATATTTTTTATTGGTAATTACTATTTTTATTATTATTATTATTTCCTTTTATCGTCAGATTCATTCACAGTTTCTAAAATGATTCCAAATGAAAATGAACCACTGTCCTTTTTCAGGACCACAATTGATGATTGGATAAATAATTTTCGAGTTTGTTGAGAATGTGTAACGGTCCTCATTAGGGTTACAAATTTTGATTGTTACTGTGAATGTGTGAACAAATGGTATTTTATTTCACAAAAATTTATTTAAAAATTGCTGCATGTAAACGGTTCTCGTTAGGCCCAAATATATTGGTTGTTTTTGATTGAATATTTGTAATATTATTATTATTATTAAAAGAAAACGCTCTTCATTCGATATGTTTCGACATTTTATGTCATCTTCAGGCACCAAAAACCAACTGAATATTATGGATAATTTATATTTATTTTGAAAAATTGTTTTTTTATTAATTAAATATTCTAATAAAATTAAATATTTTAATTAAACTTTTCAATAAATAAATATTTTTAAAATTAAAATTTTTTTTTTATAAATGAACTTTTTATCTAAAGCATTAAAATAAAACATTAAAATAATGAAACAATTTTAAAATATTTTTAAACAATAAAGAAACATCAATTTGTCACATACTCAAACTATTTTAAAACATTCGTAGTTATAGCACTTTATATATTAATCTTTTGGTCCAATAACCTTATAAACAATGCTTCACATATAATACGTTCACAATAATTATTTAAACTTTTCAACAGCACTTTAATAATCAGACATTCCTCTTCCTTTTTTACAGCCTCTATTGTGCTCACAAAATCGATCAATTCAATCTAGACTGCTCTAGAACTCGACTATAAAGATGACGGGAAGTCTCTCCAATGTATGTGGCATTACACCTATTATATGTAAATTGATAAATGAGGTCAAAACACAATTCAATCGGACTTTTTACTTTATTAATAAACATTGCGCACCTTACACAAATTAGAAACGATCTTATACTCTAAATTTCATATCTGTTTACTTACATCCTCTTATAATTTGTAAAGCCTTTCGAGCAATAATCGACTTTAGGCTCATTCTTTTTATATCCATTTTTACTTTTATTAAGATCAACATTCAACTCACATTATTTGGTCAAATTACACAGACTATTTCAAACATGGATGCTTAGGATTTTTAATCAATTTATCAACAGTCTCTTTTATCATCAATAATAAAAATGATTATGAATACCCATTCTTTATCAACAATTCAACCAATTTATCAACACTTTTTACTGAATTAGCAAAAGTAGAACATAAAGACCATTGTGGGGTTTGTTGTTTTGTCAACCTTGACCCCAGATGTAAATATTTTCTTACCCCCCAATTGTTACCAGTTGGTAAGCAACGTTGGAGATGCAACCATTAGTTCTGAGTTTGCCAAAGGTGATCGCCACGTAGGAAATACCCTGGCCCGACCTCAAACTGGGTCCAACACACTGCCGTTAGAAGGCGCGTGTGCGATTTATTTTCTTTGGTCCCTTGTCTGTGTGAAATAATCTGTTGTTCCTTGGAATCTTTTTCCCATTGTCTATTCCTGATTTGTTAGCGGATTCTACTCGATTATTACTGAGATAAAACTTGGAGAGTTAATTTAAACAAATAAAATTTATTGACAATCAATATAACAGTTTCAGTCCATCATCATTGCATCTTTGTGGCACTTCGCTTGGCGCGTTCTGACTTTCCCGGTCTACGTTTAGATATTTTAGATGCGGGCACCGCCACGGACGTTGACTCCCTGTAGGCTAATTGGACGGGCTCAAAAACGAGAGGGTAGGTTACGGCGTTGCCATCCTGGCACGCCAATTACGCTACCTCAAGGTCGAGTATTTGGATTTTCTGCGAACCCTCGTTGTGCCGCTGTCATCTTTTGATAAATCATTTTGGCCTTTTCTGGTTCAATCCAGGTGGCCTTGGTCTGTTGAATCTCCTAGTTGAGTTAGCCAATTGCTGTTGTAGGTTTTTGTTGGCCGTGCGGGCTTTGTGGAGCTTCTGTTGTAAAATCTGAACCGAGATCATGTCTAAATGAAAATTATAATATTTACTCCCAATATCTATCATCAAATGTTATTTATTCGTCGCACCTCAATCCGTATACTAATAAACATCGGCGGGGAAATCTATTTCACTAATTCATTTGCGCTAAAAGGTATTCTATGTTGCAAAACAAAATATTGGCGGAATCAGTCTAGAAACACCATTTTAAGAACTACTATTGAATATTTATTAAGAATGACACAAAATTTATCAGAGTCAGCGACGGTTGAATCTAGGATCACCTTTATCGTATTTCCGGCTTGGGTGGTTTCGAACGTAAGAGTGGTCGTGACAATCTTCTGGATCTCTTTCCGCGCATCGCAGTTCGCGAGGAAGAATTATCCGTGAAATCACTACGTTCATTGCTCCAGTCTGGCCACGAAGTCGCGGATCGTTTAGCTCATATGAAACGTTATAACTGGGAGCATACCCATCTGTACTGGGTATTTTGCCCTCCGCAATATCTGCGTTCACTTGCTCTAAGTATCGTCTGGCCTTGTCTATCTGACGATTTGTTTCTTTCTGATGCTCCTCAACGCGAGCTAATAGGAATTCTGCTTGGCCACGGATCTCCCGGGCCGGGTTCCTGCCAGGTTCTCACATAAGGGAGTTCAACGTCTTCCGAACTCCCTTTATTTCCGGATCTCGTCTCTCGAACGGGGGATATCAAAAATCCCGGGTCCCACATCGTTTTTCTGGACCTGGCCGCTGAGTGCGCAGGGAAACGTGCGATGATCCGGGACTCATCAATCCAGGTATCTTCTAAATTATAATACATCAATCATCATTTTTATCCTTTCTGGTCTTTGTTATCAAGAGATTGGCTAGGGAAATTCTTAGTATCAGGCTTCGCGTGAGAAGGCTAAAGGGTCGGGTGGTATACCTATCAGGGTCGTTTGTCGGGGTGGTGGTAAGTGGCTACCATGATTTACTAAGCGTGCGAGATTCCTACGCATTACTCGTCTACCCTTCTTGTAAGTCGGGTTGAGATTACTCGAATGTTTGCAGTAACGTTAACGCAATATTGCTCAGAACACCTTTAATTTAGACTTCAAAACTTATTCATAGTTCATGGGGATTTAATAGTCTCTGGACTAACTGTGGTATTATTTCAAGCGCACTTTATGTCTCAAATCTACTGTTGAACAGTTATTAATATTTGGAAGGCCTAGCCGTTATTTGGCTTTCGTCTGTAACAGAGTTATGGTTCAATTCAATTTAGAACTCAACGTTTTTCTATAGTTTAGTTTAGTAGGCTTATAGCTAATTATTAGTTGATATCTCTGTCACCCCTTACTATTAGCGTAAGGGTAGGCGGAAATTTCAATATTGGCGTCATTATACCCAAAACAGAACGGTTAAGCAATCTTTTCTACGGCGCAATAATAAGTTCAAATCAATTTCATTATTATTGTCTTTGATCCTCAAGGTAAAAGCGTTGTTAATACTGCTATTATTATTCTGAAAAAAAAACAAAAGGTTTACTCATTACGGCTAGGAGTTATTTTTGTCCAACTGCTGTCGTCCATTGTCATCTTAATAAATAGAACAAGGAGGGTGAATTACCATTGTAAATACTTTAAGGGTTAGTCGATGGAACATTTTTGACAGACTAAGTTAACTTCACCCTACGATCCAGGATTTCTTGGGTAGACAATTGAGAGGAATGACATCATTTTCCTTATTGCTTAGGAACTAATCTGCAAGATTTTAAATTTTGTCTAGATTAATCCATTTATTACGGTTTATCATTGGTCTACCGGATGAGAAAATATTAAAACCAAAAATTTTTAAAACACTAAACATTATTATTATTATTATTATATAAATGGTCATGCACAAGATTCTAAATATTATTATTATTACGTAAGAGACAATTTAGGGAATTCTAGATGTGATTATCGTTGTCCCAATAAGAGATGATTTATGAAATTCTAAAATTATTGTTATTGTTTCATAGGGAATAGTTTGCAATCGGTCAATTATTATTATTACTATTATCCCATAAGAGGTTATTTAAAAGATTCGAAATATTATTATTAATATTATATATGATATAAGATTCCAAAGTTATCATTATATTACACATAAGATAGCTTACGATATGTTAAATATTATCATTATTACAGGAGAGACCATTTATGCAATTCCAAATTTTATTATGATTATTTATTAATGACATTATACTTCTTTGATCCAGTAATTGGAATAATTTTTCGTTTTTATTATAGTTGCACCAAATAAACATCATTTCCTTGTAGTTAGTTAAGTTACTTAAGTCTATTCGATTATCGTGGCTGTGAAAATTGGTCACAAGGAAAACTAGCGCCTGTGAATTTATTTGAGTAGCTGATGGTGTATTGGACTCGTATTTCGAGGCTTAAGTGATCTCTGACATTTGGCATGACCTTCAATTATTCCTGATAGGCAAAGTGTGGTGAGTATGAGACACGATATATATTTTTTCCAGAAGAAAACAAATAAAATTTTTATATCTCATTGATTGCATTTTTGACCCAACCCGCGTCGTCAGTAGTTAATGTATGGATCGTCAATTGAGGTGGTGTAGCTAAGACTCGGGACCAATAATTAATTATGAAATTTATTTGTTAAATTACCTTCCGGGCACTCGCCTCTCTTTCTCCTTGACTCCTCGGTGAGTACTTCAATATTTTGTGAATGTCTATCTATTGATACAAGAAAATGGTTGCCTTCAAAATGCGTGACGGTATATATACAACTGTGAAAGCATGCTTCGTTGATTTTGCTTACCTAATGTCTGGTAGTGTGCCTCGCGTGCTAATACCTGTTCATCTTATGGATATAGCATGTCGATTCATCATTTATTTCTCTATCTATTGACCTTTGCGAATGTCACATCGTGTATATTTATTCTGTCGCCTTTACTCGATTTATTTTATTTGGAAATTTATCGGATTCCGTTGAATTAATGGTAATTTCATGATCGTTGTCTGCTATAATATCTATTCATGTCCTGTGGTAGGTTATCTATTTTACTGGTATTTATATTATGGAACCTCTAGGTATTACATGCCCTATGCTGGTGCTGCTGTCGCTCCGAAGCCTTGAATACTTCCTGATCTGAAATTCATTAATTTTGAAAAAATACAATTTCAATTGTCGTTTATTTTAAATTGATCGTAAATAAGAATTTTGGGAGGTGTTTGATTAATATTTCGATTATAGTATTGCTGGTAATATAATTTACTCGGGTAACTATGTAGTTTATTTAATTATTGACCCCATTTTCCTAAAGACATTTAAGATGATTGTTCGAATATGATTAATTTATAGACGATTCCTCCTAAATCATTTGTCATGTTAGAGACTACCATGAGTTTTATTTAAGGATAATTCTTCTCCTTTTGGGTAGATGTGCAAATATGGGTCTTCGGGCGAAATTTTTATATTTACTTAATAGATTTTTTGTCGCCAGGGTTATAGGATCTAGTTTATTTAGTTATCCGAGATTTGATTGGCTGGGGTTAAATTTAATGTACATTTCTTATAAAGACGAAACGGTTGAGTGATGATGAAATAGCCAAAAGACTATTCCCTCTTCAACCCATTTCCCTATTACGGAAATGGAGTTTTTCAGCTATTGCGTTCTCACGCCGTAGCCTTCACGGGTACGAATCATTAGTGGAATTACACCGCACTTACACGATTCGATAGAGGTATGTGTAGTTTACTTTCTTGCGGTGATGTGTCGGCTGTGGCCGGAAAAATTTAGACAAGAGGTTATTTATAAAACTTTTATTGAATAATATATACATCGGTTGAAATAGTATTTGTCATTCATTGTTTCATAATTCACATTCCAACGTTTCCGATTTTATATCTGTATGTTGTATTTGCTTGTGTATTACCGATTCATTTAAACAAACTCGTGTCTTGTTCCAACACCATGAAGGATAAATCCATCCATTCACCATATTTCTTTTATACTTAAATTCACAAAAGCTGTCTGGAGAAGTATAATGACCATAAGATTTATCTTTTTGTTGAATTAACAAATCCATAAGCGCAATCCATTACTTTTCCTCCGTTCACAATTTTCTTATGTAAATTGTTCATAAAATGCAAAAACGGCTCTATATGTTTCTGATTTTCAAATACAAGAAAAATATCATCTAAATACGTTTTATAAAAAATGGTTTCTCAAATTGGAAGGAAGCAATTTTCTTTTCCATACAAAGAGTGATTTATTGGCGTTTTATTTTTAAAAAATCGTTATCAAATTTATTTAATTATTATTATTTATTATTATTATTATTATTATTATTATTAAAATAAGCCACATTAAATGTTTATTCATAAAACAGTTAAATAATCTACAACGCCAAATAGACAAAGTTTGTAATCACAATTTGGATATTCGTGATAGAGAAAATCTCTTTTCTTTATTCAATATGGAATCAATCACAGTGTTGGAAAATATCTCATAAACAATCTGATCTTCCATTTACTTAGGCACAAAGAAAATTTGTTTAACATCTATGAATTGTAAAATGCACATTAGATAAATATCACTAAATAATAATGGTTCCAAAATGTTATTCGAATTTATAATACATAATTCCTTAATTTTGTTATTATGACAGAAAATATTAATAAAGTAACAAGTCATTTTTAAAACATATTAAATTACAATGTTTATACATTAACCAAGCAAGAAAATATAGACCACAATTAATAGTTAATGGGTGTTGAAACCGAATTTGTTGTAATTAATAAGGGTACTAATTACTGATAGTTTTTCGATCAATAGATCATGATAATAAAAACTTTTTATATGGTTTTACAACGACAGCAATTCAATGTTGACAAATTTGGCCTGATTGTTTTTTAAATATAGAATTTTGTCTAAGGGGTATACTCCAACAAATTCGTTACCTAATATTTACTACCAATTTGATTTATCTGAACAAAACTATTATAATAATAACATTAGTATTTTAAAAACTTACTAGATGACAATTTAATTACTTTCTTACTTCATTTATATAAACATTTTTTCAAACTAGTACTGTTTCTTTACAGTAATTTTAACTTCATTTTCAAATACCCCATATATTATGACATGAACTGGTTTGAGGGTAGCTTTTAAAAATCTGATATCCAGTCGCAGATTTCCATTTTGAGGTAATTGACTTGATTCCAATCAAAATCAGTGGCCAAAACAAATGTGAAGAATTGGTATTTGGTTTTAAATTCTTTAAGTGTTATACCACAATTTAAATTTTTATCCAAGTAACATAAATTTCTCCATATACTTGATATATATGTTGCGCAATAATTAACATTATTGACATCATGAGTGTGTTGGGTTAGTGACTTATGGTCTTGTCTCCTTTACATACAACCTTTCTAGCCCGCCAATGGTTACCCGTTTCTAGGCAACGTTGGAACTGCAACCACTGGGTACAAGACCACCAAAGGTGAGCTCTAACTCTAGAACTGCTAAGTCTTGGCCTCATGGTGAGTTCAACGCGCTACCGATAGAAGGTCTATGCGCAGTTTACAATCTCGGTCCCTTCTGTACGAGTTTAAACCTTATACTATTTTTGTTCCGGGTTATTATTTTAATACTTGTTACAGGATATTATTAATTCAACAATACAATTTTTTAATAAATTCGTAAGATAAGCCTAAGATGTTATATTCAAATACAACATGGATACAGCACGGGTCATCTAACTCGTAAGAGATCTTGTCAACCGCATATAACACCGGGAAGTAAACATTTAGGCTGATCCATTAAGTCGAGTTGTAAAGATGAGCTCATAGTAAATAATTTAAACCCTAAATCCATAGTTTTCGATAATTATCTGCTGCTGTATCGTTTTGAAATATACCCTCAACTCCCGATAAAACTTCCTTACCTCTGATAAAGCATTTGAGATGGTAATGTTTTCTGGTCATTCATTATTATATCTTTATAGCAGTTTTCGTACCTAAACTACCAAGACGTTTAAGAATCGAGAGTGCAAATCTACCAATTATTCTCAACCAGCCCAATCTATACTGTTTTCCGATAGAATATGGTAAATCATCGCCCGTTTTGCTATCACTGTACATACTAATAATATCTGAATTAGCCATCTAATTTACGAAAATGTAAGGTCAGATGAGTTTTTGAAAAAATCAATAAATATTTTATTATCATCTTGTATATAAATTTCTATATTATTTATACAAGATGTTGAAATATGTAAATATATGGCATTTTCTACATTGATTTGTACAACTTCATCTTGTTCATGTTTTTCAACCCATATAAATTTCATTAATGGTTCTACAATATTACTATAGATAAACATTTACTGAAGAAGCTTATGTCTTTTCGGTTTGACTGTTTCTTCGTGATTTCCACTATTTTTTAGATATGTATGTTTCGGTAACCGTAATGTTTTCTTCAAATTTGAATCAAATCTAATTTGAATAACGCTCAAATTTATATTAAATCTAAATACTTTATTTTTCTCAAGCTCGTAAACATTTAAAATATCTCCACAATTATCTGATAAATAACTTTGTAATTATTCAACTTTGTAATAATTTAACTACTTTATCAGTTTTTGTAATAGCAATAAGATCGATTATAATGCCGTCATAAAATACATTATATAATTGATTAAATCCAAGACATTTGCATCGGATTATGTTTGAAATAGAAATTCAAATGGCTTTATCGAGAAATTAAAGTATAAATATATATAATCAGAATATATTAGGGCTATTGAATTGTTTACAAATGACATATTATAATAATTATTTTGTACAATTACATTAATATTTTTATTACGAGTTTTTTTGTATTATATTCAATAATCGAGTTTTCCTAAAGAATGGGAAAAATTGCAAAAGAAGGTAAAATCCCAAATACCATGTAAATATATTGGATTTTTCAGATCAACCATGAATTTACTTGCTTTGTTTTCTGGATGGATTGTTGAACAACTATTGTTCGGTAAAATTGTATAGAAACTCACTTTACTAGATCTTTTGCTGATATCCAATTTGAATTTTGATATCATGCCACTTGACATAGGACTGTTTATTCTTACCGACATTTTTAGTTTTCAATATTTTTCAATTCTAAATACTGTGGGTGGTGGAATAACCTGTAATATCTGCTCATAAAATCTGACCTGCACTTCATTATTATCATAGTTTTTAATAACACGCATTACAGGATTCATTTTTGAAATAACAAAACCTTCATCACTCAAATTTCTACATGCGCCTGTAGCATTTCTTCCTTGCTGAAATTCGTATAGAATACAGTGACGTAAATGAACTTTGTCAAAATACATCGGTATACTATCGTTTAACACTTAAGACTAACATGTATGAATTTGTTTTTAGTTGATTTTCTACGGAGTATAAATACATTAAGTGATAAAAATAAAGAACCGAGCATGCGCTAATCAAACATATCTTTTCTTATCAAAAGGTTTACCATAGAAACGGACAAAACTTTCCGGTTGACCTTATATATTCCCTATTTTTCAATAAAACTCTCTATATTCTCCATTTAGAAAATATTTATTTTTTAGATAACTATTTTCAACCGATTTGATTGCCTTAAATTACTTTACATTTTCTCCATCAACCCTTCATTATTTCCCTTAAATAATGTTATTTGTCGCCTAATTATTCATTATTTTTCATAAAACTTTCCCATTTAGGTGATTTATGCACATTAACCTGTTAACCGAGGAATTCCTTTCTTATTTACGCACATACAACGAGCGCGAACTCTTTCACTAGGACCTGTCAGTACGTCATGCCCGGAGGACGTAATTTCATATTATTATAATTTTTATTTATGCTTAAAATAAATGAAAAAACGATGAAATATATATTTTTTTGTTTATTTATATATTAAACACAAAGGAAAATACAAAATCTTTGTATCCTTCCGATTTCGAATTCTCGAACGTTGTTACAACATAGGATTATTATCAAAAAATTGGGCGGTGTACAAATTTGTTTACTTTGTAATTAATTTGATAAGTTCCTCATCTAAACACTTTTCTTTATAAAACAAAGGAACTTTTTTCGAGGAGTATCAAAAGTTTTTCCAGGATGTGCAGTAAAAGGAAATTGTGGTCTTTCTGCATTTTGAGTTAGCCATTTTTCAGAAACAATGATGTTGCTAGGACCAACTTTATCAACTTCTTCACCATCTTCATTCTCAGTGTCGCTCGATTCCGTGTCGTATTCAAAATTACTGTCAGATGACTCCGACGACGAACTCATAATACGCCTATTTTTCTACATGCCAGTACATTGATTTCATTATCGCTGATATCGCTTTCATTCATTTTTATGGATACTTATAAAAATGTATTCTAAAATAAAATATAAAGTTGGAAATATAAAAAATATAAGTAAATAACATGTAATACAAAATAGGTAGGTAAGTGAAAGCATGTACCAATCACTGCTAACTCAGAACACCTCCACCACTCTCAATAGCTAAATGATACTGATTCTCCACGTGTCTTAAAATTAATGTCGAGACATGCATGGATGACTAATATCTTTGTTGTTCCAAAATATATGTCCTACCCGTTCCGATATTGTTTACGTTTGACGTATTTATACGTCCTGCTCGATTAACAAATTAACTAAGTCATTAATTTCAGCTCCCCTCTTTTGACAAAAATTGTCGAACCTCCAGCGACCTCCTTAATATTATTATGTCACACAATTTTTACCTTCTATTCAAACTATTAGTAATTTATACGAATGATCTACATGTTTAAAATAGGAAATATAGAGATTAAAAGCATAAAATATATCATATGGAAGAATTTTAAATTCCTTTAACGATCGAGGTAGACTGTTATCAACTTCCAAAGACTGATTGATGAAAAGCGATAGAAATCGATCTGAGATTGAACTGCAACTTTTAGGCCTTCTCCAGTTTGGCATATAGAAATTGGTGGTGGAATGAATCTATTGCCGGTAATCTCAAAATACGAGCTTCTAATCAGTTAGCAACAATTTATATAAATTTGTCTTTGTATAAATCATTTGCCTCTAACTAACAATCTTTCTCACCATTTTACCAATTATATTCATTTTCATAAAGATATCCGATTTAGATAATATTACTCTTTTAAAATTCGATGTTCAACAGAATAACTCTTTTGAAAACCGGTTAAAAATCTTTCATTGTATCAAATTTGTTATGAACCTTCAAAAATGATAAAAATGCAACAAAATCCATGTTTTTCATAGAAATCATAAAATGACTAAATTTTATAAAATGTCCAATTTTCTTATTGATTATCGGCTAGAGTAATAAAAATAAATAAAAAATCATGTATAAATTCAAAAAAAATTATCAGTTAACAATAAATCCTTAATATTTTCTAAATGATTATCATAATAAATTCCAAATATATCGATAACATTTTACATTGAGTAATCCATTGGAAATCTTTATACAGTAAACCCTCGTATAACACGGTACTCCGATAACACGGATTCCCTACAACACAGCACCGAAATTGCGACATTCCTCATACAACAGCTTAGGTTCTTCGTATAACACGACTTACAATATAACTGCTACTAAAACTTTTTTTCGCGAAGCAGTCTAAAACGTTACAAAATGTTTAAAAATTTATGTTTCAAACTGAATAAATAAAATTGTGATTTTAAAAAAATCCTACATGTGATAAGACTTACTTTATTAATAAATAAATAAATGTCAATAATTCTATTACTTTTACCAATGTTATCTATGAAATAAATAACGTCTAAAGTGAAAGTGAATGAATTTTTCCTAAGTTACATTTAATTTATCCCTAAACAATAGAAAAGATCAACTAAAACCAATAAAGTTTAATAAAGTGTGATATAATCAGTCAATTAAATTTTAATTAAATCTCAATACTTAATCCTGAAAAATGTCAATAAATAGTATAATTTACTGTAAAATACATGGATATAAAACATCACCCAAAAATATAATTTTAGGCCACGAATATCAGTTAGAGCTTAATTTAATTTTATGTTAATTTTTAGTGAGTTATCAAAGCTCTTAACAAATGTCCCTTATACACGTGCACACATACTTTCAAATTGATAGTAAAATTTCTTTGTTTTGACAGAGAACAAATTTAGAAAAAATTTGAAAAACTAGAGGGGAGAGTATTTTTATTGGATTTCTCGAACTTTAAAAATTTCTAGAGGTGAGTTCCTAAAACATTTTTGAAAATTTTCTAACTCCAAAAATATATAATAAATACTTTGAAAATAGTCGATTTTTGAAAAAAAGCCAAAATAAAAATTAGACAATTACGATCAATTAAAAAAACTTATTTTGACCGTGGGAAAGTACTTGTGCGTGAAAAAAAGAAATTATCAACAACTTTTTGTCTTTGTTATAACTCAAGATTGACTCATCACACACACACGAGTGACTCATACCAAAATGACCGCCAAAGAATGAAACGTCAAATCAGCCAATCAGAAGCGACTGTGACAGATGGCTCATATCCCCTTACAAGCGCCTTTGACCTCATATATTGTAAGGTCAGTGTCATGAAATATGATCTAATTGAATTGTTTGTTGTCTTTTTATTTAATTATTTATTAACTTACATTCAGAACAAAATAATATTGCTTAATCTATAAATAAACATAAAAAAATGCTTGCTAAAACTAGTTATCTAGGGTTATAATGTAAATAGTAACAATAAATAATACTCGCCTGACAAATTAATAAACTAAATAAACCAATAATTTACAAATATATTCAGATATACATAATGGATTCACATTTCTTTAATTGTTAATAAGATCTGTCGGTTTCGATTGAGTTTGTTTAGCATTAATGTCCATTTCTCTCCAAGAACGTAACCAAATTCCTTATCACTGTATTTTATTACATGATAGAGAATAGATTCATCAAAGAAGAGCTTGCTGCTTATAAACTTACCAATTTACTAAAACGATCTATTATCACTATCTTGTATTTCTTACTTTTTTTGTCTCCATATATGCAATATCCACTACTATCTGTTCTAAAAATCGTTCTTCTGTTCTTGGCAATAAGATTTCTTTTGTTCGTTCTTGATCAATCTTTCTACTAGCACAAATTTTGCATTTATTAATACTCTGTAATAATCTGATTCATGGATGGTCAAAAGAAAAAGTCCTTTAAATAAAATAAGGTTTTCTTGATACTCAGATGGCATAGTTCAATATGAAAATAATTTACTAAAGATTTTACGTACGAGTCGGGTACTACCACTGCAAGTTTTCTGTCTGTATTAATAATCAATACGTCATTTTGTATCTGTAATATCTTCAAATAATTAAAAATACTCCTACTGATTGTTTCATAAGAGATTTGAGCCTCATTTCCATTAAGATGTGATATGATTTCTGAAGTAAATCTGTCTTCGTTTTGTTTCTGTTTAATAATTTTCATAATATTTGAACTTCCTTGTAAACTATATATGTACCGAGTTCAACATTTTGCCTCGTTGGCATCTTTGTGTTTCATCTGACAATGAGAGCATATGGTATTATTTAGACGAGACATACCATCAGCATTCCCATGTTCTTCTCACTTTCTATATTGTAACACAAAACCGTATTCGGATAAATTTGCCATCCATATCTGAAATTGTGGGGTTATTGGTTTTTTGTTGTATTCATAAATGTCAATGCCTTGTGATCCGTTCTGGTTAAAAATCTTCTCCCATATAAATATTGTCTAAAATGTACAATAAATTCGCGAAGAGCCAACAACTCTTTTCTAGTCACACAATATCCCATTTTTCATGCTTTGTCAAATTTATTGAACCATATGTTATCACTCCTTCGGTGCCGTCTTCCTTAATGTGAGATAAAACATCACCTATTGCTTCAAAACTAGCATCCGTATCAATGATAAATAGTCGATCTGCCCTTGGATATTCTAATATTGGTGCTGCACATAAGAGTTTCTTTTAATTCATAAAAGTTTTCCTACATTCTTCAGTCCAAACAATCATTTTGTCATTACCTGCTATCATTGAATAACTCGTGATAAATCGTCGATAATAATTTGTTAAACCTAGGAATGATCTTAATTCTGTGGTACTCTTTAGCTCATTTGCATTTTCAATTTCTGAAATCTTTCTTTTATTTGTTTGAATTTTTTTTCACTCACTGTATGACCAATAAAATTTAATAAACTTTTATTGAACGCACATTTCTCTATATTGACTTTTGACCCGGAATCTTTTATGCGTGTGAATACTTCAAATAAGAGTTTATCACGAGTTTCCTGTTTTTCACCATATATTAAAATGTCATCAAGGTACACGACCACTCCTTTGAAAACTAATCCTTCCAATATCTGATGCATTAGTTTCTGAAAAGTGACATGAGCTGTTGACAAACAAAATGGAAACCTTTTGAAACAGAATTGTCCTTTTGTCTTGATTTGCGAATTTTCATTAAACTCTACTTGATAATGGGTCTGTCCTAAGTCAATGGAAGAAAATGTCTTTGACTTACCTATGCAATTCAATAATAATTGCATGGCTGGCATAGGAAATGAAAACTTTTCTGTAACTGAATTTAATAACCTGAAATTTAGACACATTCTTATAGAGCCATCTGGTTTTCCAACTATTACTAATGGTGTGTTCCACGGACTTTGACGTTTCCTCACAACTCCAGCTTCTAATAAATTATGTACTAACTCTTCAATTTGCCTTCTAAATGCATGTGTTGTCTTCTTGAGTTTCGTAAAATTGGATGACCTGGAGTTTTTTTTCATGTGTTTTTACTTGTTTATGACCTAAGTCAAATCTGGATAACATAAAAATGCTGCTAAACTGAGATATTAAAGTACCCAACTTCGAATTCTTGTCCATCTTGATTGTCAATAACGTAATCTTTAACCGATCGGAATCTGTAAATCTCTTGTTAACTAACGAGGATTCAATATTATTGACTTCCTTAAGCTCCATGCCAAATATTTTCATGGTGTCTACTCCTCATATGAAATCTGGATGAATTTTCCTAACAATAATAACATTCAATTCACGAAATCTTTTGTTCGATTTCGCAACGATTTTAACGCTTCCGAGAGGTTTCTCATCTTCTTTTGAAAATACTCCACCCAACCGTATTCTATTGTCCATCAATATCGGACTGCCAATCAATCTCTAACATCTCTCACCGATCACACTAATTGAAGCTACTGAATCCCATAGCATCTCTACATGAAATCCATTTATTTATATCATACTCCACTTTCTCTCATCATCCTTCTTAAACATCACATACTTCTTTTCAACATTTCGTTTATTAAACTCTACTGTCTCGACCCTACTGACAAATGTAAACAACAGGGCCTTCTAGGTTTTTTTCGTCTCAACATTATGAATAAGTGGTCTCTTTAATTCATCTGATCTATCATCGTTTTCTTCGTGTATACAATAAACTCTTCGTTCTAGTCTTTATGTATTACTTCGTGATTTCACTAACAAATTGCAACATCTAAATGAATGACCTTCCTTACCGCATATTAAGCACTTGTCCTTCAATGGGGATTCAAATCGCACATGATTATTTTGTCCACAACCTTTTTTAATTTTTAACCTTTATTCTACTGGTTCTGGTAAACCGCAACATATATTATAAATCTTCCACGCGATATGTTTCATTGAAACTAAAGGTGGTGGTCTACGCTACGAGTTGTTCTCTCATTATATTGTTCTGCCACTGGTTTCACTTTATCAAATTGTCTTTCGTTTCTTTCATTTCTATTTTGGTAAGTTATTTCTGTTTGACCATTTGGGTATATTATGTTATTAAAAGATTTTTGAATCCATTGCATTTGTTTATCTTGAGTAACGTTTTCATAAGTCGATTTAACTACTGCTTGGACTTCTTTAGATCGTTCTTTCATATCGTAACCTTCTCGTGGTTCATATACCTTTGCAAAATTTCTTTTACACCCTTTTCAACAAGCTATTACTTTTGAAAATCGGTCTAACACAATCAAACCAATAGCTATAAAAGTTTTATAAAGCGGGAAAAGTATTATGGAACAAAATTTATGCATCAAATGTGACAACTATTGTGGAACAGAGGTAGTATTATGTATATTTTAAATAAATTCTCATTTGAATATTTTCCCTCTACATCATCTGATACATTTGAATCTATTCCACCTATCTCCTCAAGAAATGATTTTTGTCTTTGGTGTTGCATTTACAGCTAAGCACTACATTCAATTTTGAATGATAAATGGATATTGCATAATTAATTAAATTAACCTATTAAGTAATAATATGTCAAAATTATGTCTTTTTTTGGGTTTTCACTATATCCGTATTTTAATGAAGAAATGCCAAAATCATTTAAAAGTTCTTATTGAATTTCTTTCATTATTGTTACAACTTCTTTGACTTTATCAACTGATTTATCTTTCAGTGTTATTTGGATTTCTATATCTACTTTTGAATTTTGCACCAAAAACAACAAATTCTTCAAGATCGAAATAACCGCCCTGATTTTATTTATATTTCTAAATCAACTTCATTGAAAAATTTGTCTTGATCACAATTTCTTGAAACTTTGTGGATTTTGAATGCTTCAAAAATGTTCCTACTCTAAATTGAAAGTTTCTAAATCACTAAGCAGTAATTTATTAGATTAATAATATAACTCTGAAGTCCTTGTGTGGTCTCCTGTTTGAAGAACTGTTTATTTAAAATAATCCAACTTGGAAATCAAATGGTCATACTATTTATATTAATTCCAGTTGCAAGATTTAGAAAAGCAGTATTATTAGTTTAACGTATATTGTTATTACAGATCACATACATTCATCAAACAGCACAGTCATAATGATCTGTTTATAGAATAAGCTTATTATATCACCTTACAATTACTATTATCAGTAATTAATTCATTAAATCAGTCTTTCTCAAAGTGGACGTTTGAGAGATAGAGGGGGGCGTTAAAGGGCTCAGAAAAAATAGGGGGGAGCGTTGACGTGGGTTAAGATGGCAATGGAGGATTTGTAATATCATTTACTTTATATTTTAAATTTCACTAAACTTAAAACCTACATACTACACAATAACGAATAATTAGTTTATATTTCTACCCGTATGATGGTATAAAAACTTAAAATACTTAACGCAATCAAGTTGAAACAAGTTTCTGTTAAATAACGCTATTGAAACAACACGGTAGCAATTGTTCTGTACCATTAAAATCTATTTACATGTAATACATTTTTTATATTATACAATTAAATAATCTTTAGTGGGCGGTGGCAAATCAAATTGTGTCTTAAGGGGGCGATGGTTAAAAAAGTTTGAGAAACACTGCATTAAATTAATACAGCGATGTAAATTAGTTGCGATGTTTTTCCCTCAATGAAAATGCTTACGTTTATTTTTAGAAACATAACTGTTAATTTTAATTGAAAAAATAATTAATTAAAATAAATTTTTCTATTCTACCAATGAAATTTATATTAATTTAAAATTAATAAATTTTTTTTCTATAAAATATTTCTTGTAATTTTAGATAAATCATATCAATTGAGATTTGATGTTCATCTCAGTTATGTCGCCATTTTGATCAGTTTCATGATTTCTGGGAAAATTATTTGTATTTGATTGTATAATATTTTCCTGTGAATAATTGACTAAATGTTAAGAGCATCAGTTCAAAGATTTTATAATATTAAGCTAAAGAAAAAATATTAAGCTAAAATTGTGATTTTTCTAGTATTTTGGTGTAGATCAGGTTACATGTACTTTATAGTTTTGGTTAAAACAAAGAACCTACAGAATTTGTATGAACAAGTTAGTTAAATTCAACGAAAACCCAGCACCAAATTTAATTCAAATCCAACATATCACATCAACTAAACACAATAAAAATTTACAGAAAAATAATATATTAATAAGAAAACTTGATTGAAAATCGAAATCTTACAAAAATTAGAAATTAAATAAATCAAACAAATAGAAAAAAATATTATGATGGAAAAATATATTAGAAATAAAGAAATATTATAAAATAAGTAAAAACAAATGCCTTTAAATATCCACATCGAGTGCACAATCTTCAAATACAATGACAATTCAATACAATAAATATTATTATAATCAAGGTATCAATGAAGAGGAAATTCTAATGATGATAGTCGTTTTGATAATAATCGATGTAATAAAATTACTCGTTTTAATGATAATCGATGTAACTTTAATAGTGGTAAAATTATTTCATATAAATACCATGCATTTAGGAACCCTTCGTGCAATATTTTATTGATGTTAGAATCCCCATTGATTGTAACATACATTTTAGAGTTTTTTATTAATTATGTAATCAGGGATCTCTTATCTTTTCAGTTTATTGATTTTTATAAATTAGTTAAAAGCATTTTCGGCATTTGCTCATTCTTCAGCCCCACTAGAATCATCATACAAACAATCTAAAACAATATTTTTAACAAAATTTATTTATTAAAAATCTTCATATGGGAAATGTGGGTGAGATAATCTGAGATGGACGGTGGAAAATGTGGTTGATAATCCGAGTTGAATGGTAGATCTGGACTGTTTAGCGAATCTAGATTGATAATTTGTCTTTTTGATTGATACATAATCAAGTCACCACCCTTATAATGACCATATGCAAAGCTATAATTGGGCCCTGCCCAGTTGCGTTTGTCGTCAGCATTGGTTAATGCGGTTTTATTATTTTTAATTGTGAACAACTGATGATTGTTGCTTGTTATTCTTAATTGAGGAACGGTAAATATTTCATTATTTTGATAGCAATCCAGGTATGATTGATGTTTAATGTCAATACCTTTTTATGTTACACCCTTTTCGTGGATAACATTTATTTGCTATTACATTTAGGTCTAAGAAACACCAATTCCTTATATTTAAGCCCTTTATTCTCATCTTTAAACTTTCCAATGACAGAATCAAGGTTCCTCGGATATAAGGGTGATTTGGTTCATAATTGCAAGTGTCAAGTAAGTGATCTCTTATCATAGCAGGTAAAAGTATTCAAGTCCAGAAATAATGTTAATTTTGCATGTGAATTCATAGCGATATTTTTGTAAATCTTTATACTGCAACTGGTACATCCTAAGTTTAGATAGATCCAGTACAGATTGCCCAATATAACTGGGCTTATCCGAACATACTGATTACTTTTTTAATAAAACTGCAGGTAAAGAAGTCAAAGTTTCTACAGCACTTCAAACTTGAATTTACAAATTGACAGGAGTCAATAAATTTAATAACTAAACCATCAACTCTGGCTGCTGCTCTAATGTTAGAAAATTTTCGCTAGTGGTGGGAATGCAACTGATACTCCAATTATCACATTTACTTAACCCGTATTTAAGAATATGGTGCAAAATAAGACTGTAGGTAAAAGAGCCTCAAAATCGGCACATTCTGTAAAGGAAGTATAACAGTTTTAGACCAATCCTTAAAGACTAATGCTTGATGTTTCTTAAAAGCATCATCTAATCGAAAACCATTCAAACAGCGATGACACCATATACTTTGACTCTAACATCAGTAAATGATTGAGTCTGGCAATTCAAGATCCTATCAAGATTAGTGACATCTATGTAATGATAAGAGCCGCATTTCTCAAACAAAATTAAGTTGATTACAGTTCCACTTATAACCTTTGATCTATATATTATATCTACATAATGATGTTTCATTACTTCATCATCATTGTACATATCAGTTTTGATTCCTTCATCATATGAAAGGGAATTTTAAACAGACCGGGAAGAACAAAAGAAAAATTAAAACTTTAATTAATATAAATCTTAAATTATTATTCAAAATAAAAAAACACTTACAGTTTATTATAATATTATTATTCACCATCATATGCGTAAAATTCTGCATAAAAGGCATAGCTATAATAGTATCTAAAATTTAAATATAAATGAAATTTAATAATTATATAAACTTCCTTCTTTTCGATCCACCATCTTGTCGGACATTATTATACTGAGAAATATTCAGATCTAAATTAAAACAATATTAATAAAATTAAACAAACTTAAAAATTACTTCTATTAGATCCGACATCTTCTTGGTCATTTTGTCTTCCATTTATTGAATTTATTACTGAAATTAAACAAAATTAAAAACTATTTACTTGCTTCAAAATTTATTAATGAAAAAATGAAATAAGTTCATCGTTTATATATGATTGAGTGTGCAATATTTTCTAACCCTAAACGAATTTTGATTGTTATCAAAATAATGAAATATTTACCGCTCCTCAATCAAGAATAACAAGCGAAAATCATCAGTTGTTAACCATTTAAAATAATGAAACCACATTAACCAATGCTGACGACAAACGCAACTTGGTATGGCCCAATAAAACCTTTGCATATGGGCATTATAAGGGAGGTGACTCAATTATGTATCAATCAGAAAGTCAAATTATCAATCTAGATGCTCCAAACAGTCCAGATCTACCATTCAAATCGGGATATCATGCACATATTCCATATGAAGATTTTTAATAAATAAATTTTGTTAAAAATATTGTTTTAGATTCGTTGTATAATGAGCAGATTCGTTTCAGTCTGCGGCTTTTATATTTTTTGTTTATCATTTGCTAGTAAAATTAGTTTTAAAATATTTTTATTAAATTTTGAACGAGCCGTATAATAAAAATAATATAAAGACTTTTTTTGTGTTTCACCTCTGATTTCTTTATAAGTGACCTATTATTTTGACTATGAATCAGAATTATTTAAGGCATTTACGAATTTTCGGCGTAGCCTTTTTCTATTAGATCCACCTTCTTGTTGGCCATTTTGTCTTCTATTTCTTGATTTTATACCTAAATTAAAACTATATTAATAAAATTAAACAAAATTTGTGAATACCATAAATAAATCTGATTCATAGTCAAAATTTTGTATGATTTATCTTTTTTTAAGTGGCTTATTGGTGTTGGACGTAAAGGAGTTTTAAGCTACGGTGTTACTTATCTTCCCTGGTATGACTTTCACTTCTTAATTTCTAGGGATGCTTACCCGTTATGTCGCATGATTTTATTAACCATTGCGTACCCATGACCGAAATCATGTTGGTACTGTACACAATAGCCTAATGCCATTCGAGCAGGTGAGCGTTATTACTAACACTACTCCTCGAAGGACCTTCGTCTTCCCGGATCATCAACTGCCGCTGGAAGGACTTACGCTTCTACCTATCAACCCCTTTTAATCACTACCTTTTAGCGCGCCTACGTAGAGGAAATCGTGGAGAGTGATTACGCCCAACATCCGTTTGCAACCGTTTCACGACGCCCATGGTTATCTATACCTCACCTCTCGTAAAATGAAATTAAGTGGTATAATTCTTAACAAAAAGAAAATAAAACAAGACAACATGAATATTATGAATAAACTATATTGGCCGTAATATACATTTACGTCATTTCACAGCAAAACAAACAACGAACACCAAAATCACAAGTCGTCTATATGCACATCTCTGACCGTATGAGGGAGTCCCACTTTTCATTTTAGTCTTCTTCGGCGTCGATGTCCGTAGGCAGACGTCTCCTTTTTGCCGGCCGATACGGCGGGGGATTCGCTTGATGGTTGCCCTCAGTTCTCGTGGAGGGTCCCGCGATTTCACATTGGGAGCCAACATTGGACACTTCGCCCGTGAGGATGGCTATCTCGTCAGTATCCAGCCCCAGTCGATTGAGAGCTCGTACGACCTGAGGCGATTCAAGATCCTCATCCACCAGATTTATGTGAATGGATCTGGGAGGCGAAGAGAAGATTACTTGAGGGGCGTAACAGATATCCGGATCGAGCCCCGGAATCTCGAATTCCCGATAAGGGGGCGGCAAGTCATCGATCCGATATGAGTCGTCGGCGGGCTCTGCTTCTCGGAAGAGCTCCTCTTCTCGGCGACGTCGATCCCGGCGTCGCCTATTCCGATTTGGTCGGTGGCGAGCCGTAGTGGCGACAGAGTTCGCCGTGATTTCTGCTGGCGGAGGATTTAGAGTGGATAGAGGGATGAGAACTGATGGAGGGATGAGAACTGATGGAGGGATGAGAACTGATGGAGGAAGGAGAACTGAGGAAGTTGGGAGGTCTTCGGTGTTGGGGAGATGATGGGCCGGAATGATGTTTAGATGGCTGGCCCGGACACTCCCTGGGACGTGAGTCCAAAGCTCTACGCCCGTGAATGCTCGACGGAGTGCCGTTGATTGCTCACGTATCAGCAGCCGTTGGCTGCGCGACTCGGCGATTAATTCGTCACGCGCCTGGGTGAGCCTGAAAATCTTCTGTCTCAGCTCCCTTCCGGTTTCTGGCGGAGCCCAGGTGCCTTTCATCCTTTCATATTTGACCCGGAGCTCATTGTGCTGCTGTTTCAGGTCATCATATTGGTGCCTAACGGCCACTATGGATGGGGGAAGTCGGGGAATCCTTGGTAGGTTGTTCAACTCTGCATTGTTATTGCTGCTCATGCTAAAAGAGAGAAAGAAAAGGAAATTAAAAAGTGGAGGTTATCGAGAGGTGGGGTATGTAGGCAGAGTAGTTCGGGGAGGGATTTTGAACATTTATTTGGTAAGTCGACTCCTACCTTTATTTTCTTCCCACCCTGACAACCATATTTGACGTGCGTCCACCCCAACATTACTACGTTATTCTTCTCCCATGACCATTATCCCCGTTATTAGATGTTAAATTACAAAACGATTATCGAACGAGATTCCTTACTGAGTGGTTATAATAAAATTTTATTCGATAAAGCTAAAGAGAAATTTAGTAAAACTAACCGGACTATCAGTATTGAGGGAGGTTTTACCAAACATAGATTACCCGAAATTTAGTAGCTAATAGACAAATTACCAACATTAACTGAGGTCTATCTAATTAGTCATTTAAAAAATCGGTCTAGATATAATTCGGGTCTAATTAAGCGTCAACTGCGTTAAGGGGTTTCCGTAGTAATGTGAGTTATGCAAACGACTTCAAATCAAAGTGGCATCCTTCCCTTGTAGAGCTCTTCCTTAATTGGGTTTATAGGATTAATTAGGAACTAATTCGACCGGCCGCACTCCATACCTACATGATTAAATTTGCAGTTTGCATTGGGCTTAATGGACTCTAATGATCCTAAGAATTTTAATAACCCGATCGAACCCTAACCTCCATTATCTAATGAAAAAGAACTCGGATATTCAAAATATTGTATGGCAAATATTTTGGTTAATGATGCTATAATACTAAAAGTACTTGAAATTTTCTAAAATATCGTATAGTATATATTTTAACTAAAAGTTTTATGGTAAGCTGATCGAATTTTTATATAGTAAGTATTTGGATTAATAATTTATAATGCTAAAAATATTTAAAAGTAACCAAAGCTCCGTATAATATATATTTTAGTTAATAATTTTATAATAAGCAAATCGAATTTTTGTATATCAAGTATTTGGAATTATAATTTTATAATGCTAAAAGTATTTAAAAATAAATAAAACTTCATGTAATATATATTTTAATTAATAATTTTTTTGCAAGTAAATCGAATTATTATATATTAACTAATTGGATTAACAGTTTTATAAAGCCAAAAGTATTTAAAAATAAATAAAACGTCTTATGGTATATATTTTAATTGATAATTTTATAGTAAGTAGATCGGATTATTGTATATTAATTATTTGGAATCAACAATTCCATAATGCTAAAAGTATTTAGAAGTAAATAAAACGTTATGTAGTAAATATTTTAATTGAAAATTTTATAGTGACCCAAACGTGTTTAGAGGTGAAGGCGAACATCAAACCATTAAAGATATTGATCAAAACTTGCAGGTAAGTGTAAACATGATACTAATTGATAACTTAAACTACATGTATTTTAAGGGTAATTAGCAAGCAATAGATAGAGAATATTTTACTTTATAAGTTTCAATAAGCTAAAGATACTTACAGTAGTTTCCGATGAATGGAAGGCTCGAGGAAATTCCAATGAATGCAAATTGCAGATTTTAGTGACACTATTGAAAAAATTATCGATTTGTGTATCGTGCCGGCGTATTAGAATTGGATTATTTAGTACTTCATGCATGAGTAGGTACAATTCTATTGGTTGATATTTAAGTCTTATATTATCTGATTTAGTCAACCGTGATACCCATGGAATTCTTAGTTATCAAATCTACCGGATTTTTCTTTATGGATGAATTGCTAGAAGATCGTCGTCTTCGTTTACTAATTACTCGGATCTACGCGTAATTCATGGTCCAGACATCGGGCAACCCTTATGAATAATCTCCGACCCATGTTTTCGCTCAATCTTGGTCAGTTGTTTAAAACATGTTATATTGTGGAATTTTTTTCTCTCTTGAGTCACTTCAGATTAAAATGGAATGTTGTTGCTGCACTCCCATACTGCAGAATTTCTTACTAATGGTGAGGAAGGTTTGCATTTATTCTTATTTATTTTGTTATCTATTTAAATAAATTATGATACTTTCGTTTCCTTTTCTACGTTAATTTAATTTTGATGCAAATTTTTACTATCGTTGTCCGAAACCTATCCCTGCTACCCACTTTCCATTCGTTATTTAATCCGAAATATAAAAATTTCCTTCAATCAACCTGTGATCCTTCTTAATCTCCCTCTAGCTGTATTGTCGCTCTTCCATTGATTTTAATTCGACTCGCTCCGGCCACTTTTCAGCAGCCGCCTCGAGTATACAACGGCGCCCTGCGTAGCGGTCCTGTGCGTAACGCCAGACCCGACTGCGGACTGCCGAGGGGTTCACGAGGCATGACCCACGAGCTCAACTAAGGGTTTTCACCCACTAGCCGGCACGAGATCCGTCCCATGAACCGTCTATTACAATACTATATATATATATATATATAAATATTATTAAAAATAATGAAATGAAACATTACACCTGGTTTAATTAAGAAAAAATTTACATAAACATAGAAAACATTCATAAAGTAACAAAATAAATTCCTTACGTTCAAAATTTTCGATTTGATGTCAGAAATCAATAGTTTGGTAAAAAGCATAAGGTTAAAAGTAATGAAATTCATCACTGTATTTATACTATTTTCATGCTTGTGTGCGACCAATAGGCGATTTTTCGCCATTTTTAGGGCTTTTTAATTATTTTATTACTTTAAAATTATTTTTATTATTTTTTGTATATTTTTCTTTATTTTTTGGTATATAATTTATTTTATGTTTGGATTTTATTTTTATTACTATTTTCTTGTAATATTATTTTTAGCCCTTTTTATTTGTTTTCTGGCCGCCACTTCTGCCTATGTTTTTTCTAAACCTTATTTTGCAAGGTTTTGGCAGTTTATTTTATTTCTTTGTATGTTTCTTTTTGCATCTGTAGGCATTTTTCCGAATTTTAATTAATTATTTGTTTTATTTAATTTTTGTTATATTTTTATTTTGTTTTAATTACTATGTTGTTTATTGATTTTTGGTATCTTTGTGCGGTGCATGTTTATGTACAGTGATTCGTTCCATTACTTCCACTCTTTGTATTTAATTTTAATTTTTTGTTTAAATTGTGGCTCTGAGCCCAACATTGGTAAAATTTTCCATTTTTAAAATTTTTTCATTCATTTTACATATCGGTTCGCATCTCAAGGTTCTGTTGATAAGAAGAGAAATTATGTCAGGATTAAACTCCATTCGTCTGGTAAGTACAAATTGTGAGTCAAATTCTTTTTAATCATAACAGTTCAATGAATGACTTTTTGACGCAATCTCTCCGGCTTCGCTTTTGATTCGAATCGCTATATGGAAGTTCACTAATCCTACTATGATGTTGATAAGGAGATTCAATATGGCTGGAGTGGATATCCGTACTGGTGCCAATTGATTGGGTACTAGTTTATTATTTTTTTTCATTGCTCGTCCTGTTTATGATAATAAATCGATTATTTTGTTTGTTTCTCATTAATATGGTGTGGCTTAAGTCTTATGTATTGTAAATTTTTGTTAAGTGGGAATATTGATATTATGCAGAGACTCTTTATTATAGCGTGCAGTGACTGTCATCTTTGTTCCGGATATTTTAGACTAATGTTAATGGAAAACCCTAAACAAGAAGATGGTTATGTCACCGCTAGACCATTTCACCGGTGGACTACATACCCCCTACCCTGGGGTAAAAAAATTTTCTAAGCCCAAAAGTACAAATTTTCTGAGACAAAGACCATGACTCATTCAAGTTCATTGTATGAGTCATAATAATTTTCAAGGTCATTTAAACAAATACCATGTATCATTTAAGGTCATTTGATAAGTCATAATAATTTTTCAAGGTCATTGGATGATTCATCATATTTCTCAAGGTTACTTAAACAAAGACCATGACTCATCAAAAATTTTCTTAACATTATTCAAAGTTTCTCAAGGTCGTTGGATGAGTCATCAAAAAATTTCAAGGTCATAGTTTTTTAAAAATTAAATTTACTACTTATTTTTATAAGTAGTGTTTTAATTATTAATGTTTTTTAATTTTTATTCTATTACTTATTATTATTATTATTGTTATTATTATTATTATTATTATTTTTACAAGTTAATATTATTATTATTTTTTACTATTATTATTAAAAAATTATGATTATTATTACAAGTTTTTATTTTTATAATTTTCATTATTTTTATATAAAATAGATTTTCAACAAAGTATTGGATCTTAAGGTTATATAATTATTTCCCTATTGAATAGAAAAATGAATATGTACATAACTATAAAAATGTGGTTTGTACATGGTTTTCAATAGTTTTTTCGAAGGTTTACTAATATAATCCATATTATGTAATATATAGAAAAAGTGTGCAAATATAATAATAAAATCGATATTTAGTTATATATTTGAATAAATATGATATTCATGTTTATGGCTCAAAATATGTGTGTGTTAAATCAGAGATATGGAACATAGAAAAGTTTTAATGACAATATGTGTAATTTATGATTATTAACAAAAATCACATTAATAAAAAAAAATCACAACCATAAAAGTAATTCAAATAAATTAAATAAATTGATAAAAAATATTATCACATAAATCCATCTGAAAAAAGTAAATCGTTAATGTCTTGACTGAAACAGCAGTTCTGGTAGGAGTGTCATAGCTTGGGCAGTGTGATTTGATAGGTGGGCCTGTGGAATACTTGGTTATCATAAATGACATCGATTCCTAAATAATGCCCAAATGCGAGACTGGAATTTTTACTCACCCAATTACGCTTATCGTCTTTATTGGTAAGTGCAATTTTACTGTTTTTAAATGTAAACAATTGGTAGTTCTGCATCCCTATCCTAGTTTTAGGCACCGTGAATATTGTGTCGTTATTAAAACAATCTAAAAATGACTGGTGCTCAATCTCTGTCCCGAACAACCCCCTTAGTCCTCATTGTATCTTTAGTACCTACAAGACTATAGCACTTGGGTCTTAAGAAATTCCATTCCTCATACCCAAGACCCTTACTCTCATTTTTAAATTTTCCTATTACAGAGTCAAGTTTTCTTGAGTACAAGGGATGTGCCGGGTCGTAATTAGACGTATCGAAAAGGTTGTCTCTTATCATTGCCGGCCAAAGAGTGTCTAGCCTACAGTGCCTAACCATAAGGAAAAATGAATACGTGTCGCCAGCAACGATATTTATTTCGCAATTAAATTCATTACTGTATTTCGCTAATTCCTTATATTGTAGCTCGTACATTTTAAGTTTAGACAGGTCTAGAACTGGTTGTTCGATGTAACTAGGCCTTTTTAAACATATCGAATCCTTATTCAGATTTGCAACAATTAGATTATCATCAATTACGATAAATTTTCTGAAAGTCAACTTTGAGGCATATATAATCATCTTTTCATCAGAATTGCATAGACTCAAATTCATGCGTTTTTTAAGATTTTCGACAGACTTTCCATACAAACTATTATTATAAAGTTTAAACAAGTCCCTTTATACTCTGAGTACTTTGAGCTCTTAAGTTTGTGTTTTTGTCTATGTATGCATGAAATATAGGTGCTTGCTTAAATTTAATTGATGAATTTTAACCATCTTCATACCGAGAGAAAGATAAAGCTTGAGAAGCCGTCAATGAAGAACATGGTTTTTCTTAGGCCAATGCGTGAGCATCAACTAATCAACTTTAGAATTCGGTGGACACATCTTTTTGAGGACCGTGTCCTCCAAAATCATTCAAAATATCATCCACACAATGAGGAATCTCGATATCAACCTCCATTGTAAAACCATATGGAAGAGTTTCAATATCCTCAACATTCATGCACTCATTCAATACATCATCCAAACCATAATACACCCAAACAAAATCTACATACGGAAGATATTGGCTAAGAGCCCAACCATACAAATTATTTATATCTATATACAAGGGTTCTGTATCCTCAGAACTTGCGACATAATGCTTGTTAACAAATGTTAACCCACCCCGTATTCCTCCCTCGTAGAAATTAAACATTTCCATGTCCTGTAGAAGTTCTATGGGTTCCTACAATGTCATGAGAGCTGACGCTTATGACATACCAGGATTTTCATAAATATTGAGAGGTTCTAGACTATTATAAGCAATTGCTTTTGAGCAAAATTGCTGAAAATAAACCGCAAGGAGGAATACGTCTAATTTTAAGTAGGTTGACATATAATCTAACATTGTCTCGCAATGGTGCTGTGTCCAAATTTGGTTGTCTGTAGATTATTCATCAGCAGATACAGAACCCCAAATAGGAGGCAATTCAGTCGTCGATCAAGAACCTCAAGAGATATCGCAAAGTCATACGGGAAAATAGCCTTGGGTCTAACAATCACGCCATCAAAAACAGAATCAGTTAAATGCAAATCAGTAAGTGTTTTAACAGCTTTTGCTAAAGATAAATTAACAAAATGCATGCTGTCTATAAAACGAACAGGTAATATATTAATGTACGCGATGAGGGAGATAAATTTTTCAGTAATGGTCGGAATAATATTTAATTCCCAAGAAGAAAAATTATTTAAACCATACTTTAAAATATGATGGAGATCATATCCCCTCAAATTGTGAAAAACCACAGGTAATTGTTTCTGGATTCGTCGAGAAACATTAAACTTCCTACAAGCAGCCCCTAAATACTTACATGATAAATGACAATGATCCTTATCTTTATCCCTAATAAATCTTTTACACAAATAACAAGTACGACATTCCTTGAACTCCCGTTCTTCATTGAAAGAAAGTGGTCCTATAGTTTTTTGACAATGAACCTTCTAATAAGGCTAGACAATCGAAAGAGCGATTTCATCAATCTTTTTCAAAAACGCCAAACGCAATCATCCCCAATAAAATTATAATATTGTTTTGTATTTGTGTAATTATTAATTAATAGTAGACCTGCTGCTATTGGCATGCGTATTTGATGATTCCTTATATCCAGTGGTAAAATTGACTCAAAATCTGCAGTAATTACGAATGGCGAACTTGGAAATACTACAGAGTCTCATAGGACAATCGTCAATGAGGTCAAAATTCAATTCGTTTAAATAATTCTCGTAAGAAGTAATTCTGTTTCTATGGTTGCGAACTACACTACGTTTTAAAAGGGCTAATATACTATATATAAAACAATGATGGTCATTGTTTTGAACATTAACTATAGCTTTTTTGCCAGATAAAGATCTTGGTGTTGGGATATAACTATGACCAGCTAGTTCATTTATGGGATAATATTTAGTTAATATAAAATCAATTTCTTTAATTTTAAAACCCGCCATCCATTCCCTAAATATGTGAAACGTTCTATTTTATTATTTAATTTAGTTATCCCATCAAGCAGAAAATTATCAGAAAAAGTTCTGCCTTTTTACTAAAAAAGTTATCTTGAATTTCACCATCTTTTTCGAATTGGATAATAATATTGAATTGTATTTTAACTGACCCCATTTTGTATATCTCTAATTTAAATTTATTAATTATTTTATCTGTTAGAAAGATTTGAATTAGATTTTCGCGTTCAACATCGAATCTAATACATTTATGTGTTCCATTTAAATCCAACCTCATTTCAAGTTATCATCAACATTAATTGAACCCCCTATCTGATTATTAATTAAACTTTCATCATCATCATCGCTAATGATGATTTCAACCCTTTTAATTTGTTAATGTGTTGTTATGTGTTGTATTATTATTATTAGGTTTCGAGTTATTAAATCTCGAGGTATTATTTCGTTTATTATTATTATTATTATTATTATTATTATCATTATTATTATTATTATTATTATTATGTGTTGTATTATTATTATTTTTATTTTTATTATTATTATTATTATTATTATTATTGTTATTATTATTATTGCTATTATTATTATTATTGTTATTATTATTTCGTTCATTTATTTTTAGAAAAAGAGATTTTTTATTTAGAGTAAATTGATTTAAGTGGGTAGAGTGCCCCTTATAAAACTCTAAATAATTTATATCATGGGCAGTCTCGCATTTGGAGCATATGAAAAAATTGATACCAAAGAATTTATGACCGTAGTATTGCTTAATTTCACAATGACATTTTACCGAATGACAAGTTGAAGCGATGTAATATTTCAGATATAATCGGTCTGACAAAAAAATATATATTTAAATCTTATTATTAAAATTTAATTATTTTAAATATCGATAAATATAACTTTTCAATAATTATAACTTTTCAATCAATATAAGTTTTTCATCAAATTTTAGGTTTTCAATAAATATCACAAATTTTAATAAATATAACTTTTCAATAAATATAAGGTTTCCATCAATTATAACTTTTTTTATCGAATATAAGTTTTCAGTCAATATAATTTTTCCATCAATTATAACTTTTTCAATAAATATCACAAATATTTATAAATATAACTTTTCAATAAATATAAGTTTTCAATACAATATAATTTTTTCATCGATTATAAATTTTCAATCAATATAAGTTTTCCATCAATTATAACTTATTTCATTAATTATTAGTTTTACAATAAATATAATTTTTTCATTAATTATAACTTTTTCAATAAATTTTTCATCAATTATGGAAATTATTAATATTTGTTTTTATTTAATCCTAATGGATTAAATAATAATAGATGTTACAAATAATATTAAAATAATAATAATTCCTAAAATATATTATAAAAATAATAAAAAACTTTTATCTGTATCATATGTATCATCGGTATCCCCAGAAAAAGCATCATTCTCATCAATGTGGGCATCCCCATCATCATCCACAGAATTGTGGGCATCATCAAGAACGTTTTTAATTACGCTTTTTAAAACGTTTTTTATTATATAGCAAAATAAAATTAAAATTTACCGAGATCATCATTGATAATAATAACGTCCTTTTCACTATTTCCAATGATAATAACATCATCATTTTCGTCATCGTCGATAATGATAACTTCATTTTCTAAAATAATTATTATTAAATAAACCAAAATTTATTTAAAATTTATCTATTTCAAATTCGTCTACTCCATCGAGCTGATTTTGCATTTCAGTTATTAAAAACCAATCTAAAATAATAAATAATAAAACAAAAACTAAATTAAAAATCCTCACCAGTTTCAGAAGTTAGAAGGTTTCTTAAAATATTATTGTTCATTTTGCAAGTTTTTGAATTAATTGTGAAAAATTCGGTAATTGTCAATGTTTATAAAGAGAATCAAATTTTCAGGATTTAGCCAATCACATTTTAGCAATACACACATATAGGTGAGAGATTTTGATACATGCAGTTTAAGCATGTGTTCTTTGTAAATCACATACAAACAAAAGTATGTATGTGTTTTCTTTGTAAATTACATACAGTCTTGAGTGTTTATGCATGTGTTCCTTGTTACTAATCACGCACTTATCATGCACTGGCTTTGTGAATCATGTCATGATCATGCAGTGTCTTTTTAAATCACGCACTTAAAATGCACTGGTATTCTTAAAATTAATTAAATATTAATCAAACACATAATAATAATAATAATAATAATAATATAATTAATAATATTAACTTGTAAAAATAATAATAATAATAATAATAATAATATAATTAATAATATTAACTTGTAAAAATAATAATAATAATAATAATAATAATATAATTAATAATATTAACTTGTAAAAATAATAATAATAATAATAATAATAATAATAGAATAAAAATTAAAAAATATTAATAATTAAGACACTACTTATAAAAATAAGTAGTAAATTTAAATTTTAAAAAATACTATGACTTTGAAAAATTAAAAAAAGGCCTTGAATGAGTCATGGTCTTTGTTTAAATGACCTTGAGAATTTTTGATTACTCATCCAATGACCTTGATAAAATTTTGATGAGTTATGGTCTTTGTTTCAATGACCTTGAGAAATATGATGACTCATCCAATGATTTAGAAAAATTTTAAATGACCTTTGTTGGGCCAGAACACAAATAGCCTTGAGAATTGTTTAAATGCATCAGTAATACAGCACGAAAACCCAGCACCAAGATAATTTAAAATACAATATACAACACCAACTAAACACTTTAAAATCTGAGAGAACATAAATAAATATAAAATCAAAAAAACATAAAAGTAAAATAAAATAAATATAAAATGCATCAAGAACCGCACGAGGTTTACATAAAAATAACATAATAACAAGAAAATTTGACCAAAAAACGACAATTTAAATAAAAGTAAAAATTAATGAATTAAATTAGTAAAAATAAAATATTTTTGGCTGAATAAATTTAATTAAAAATGTTAAAAATAAATTACCAATTTAAATTAAGAAAATAATAAAAATTTAATATAGACGACACAAATAATTTCAAGGTAAAATTTTGTTTTATCGCAATAAAAATAACAAGCAAGGTTAAGGTCAAATTATAGGTATATATACTGATGTGTTTTGACAAATTATCAACTAAACTTAATTTTCAATTTTATTTGCTTAAACTTAAATTTGTTGCAAACTTAAGTCAGTCTTACTTTGCTATATTATTTTTCAATGAAATTTTAGTTGAGTTAGTGTGTATAACAAGCTAAGAGCCGTGCATTCAGGCAATTACCACTGGTAAGTGATTTGTCTAAAAACGACAACTCTCAGCTATTATATGATTATTGATTTGAGTGATTACTGCCATGAATTTATGAAATGTTCACGATGATTTTATGAATTAATGCCAATTGAATTTAAGAAATGTTCACGATGATTTTATGAATTAATACCAAGTGAATTTATGAAATGTTCACGATGATTTTATGAATTGTGGGGTTTATAGTTGGTAGCAACGGGTTCCGAGTGGTAAGCGAAAGATATTTGTATGTGGTTGTCTGGGTAACAACCATATAGTTTCAAAATATCAACACCCAGAAACCCACCACCTTGAAAAATTAACATGACTCATCCAATGTCATTGGATGAGTCATGGTCTTTGTTTGAATGATCTTGAAAAAATTTTGGATTAGTCATGGTCTTTGTTTCATGGACTTTGAATGAGTCATTGTCTTTGTCTCAGAAAAAAATTGTACTTTTAGACTTAGAAAAATTTTTTACCCCGGGGGAGGGGGTATGTGGTCCAGCGGTGACAAAACCATTTATTTAAATACATATAATTGTAATCACCCGCCATTCCGTTTCTAGGTAAATTTAAATATTTTTGTCAGCTGCTAAATTGGACATTTGTCGAAGTTATTTTACGGAATGAATCAAATTTTTAATTTAACCAACTTTTGAGCAAACATTGCATTTGCATTACATAATGTAGTATTTTAAATTTTACTGAAATAAATATTTATATGCGATTTTACTTTTTATGGTTAATCACTCCCAAATTTGTCGATCTGACATTTAAATTTTCTTATTTATACCTTTTTCATGGGTTTAACTACTTATTTTATTTATAAATTTGTACATTTAGTTCTTTGAACTACAAAGTCATTTTTACTTTTAATGGTTTAAAATATTTATTTGATTACTGTAATTCTATTTTTATTAGTTTAGAGTTCACAGATTTTTTGTCGTTGCATCTCCTTCATTCCCGGTTCAATTCCCTTTTGTTTTAGTTCTATGGTGAAGGTGTGTTTATGTTATAATTAATAGTTGCTCATTGGATTACCAGTGTAGTGATTTTGAGCCGATGTGTAAGAAATTAAGGCCGATTTTATATAGAGCGATAGCAAGAACGTGAGCCAAAAGACTCATCCTCGAGCAACTCGCACTTGCTATGTAATTCAGAAATGATTTGACGTTTAAACCATCGGTTCTTTACTGTTGCAAGTGAACTGTCTCTTAGACGGTCCGATCGTATGTAGTAGTGTAATAACTTGTGAATGTGTGGCTGTAACTGAAAAGTTTCGACAAAACAAAATTTACTAATATCGTTTATAAGATATAATTAGCTTCATAACATGATTCGACATAATACTATAGTAACGTCACACTCATACATTCTCACGAATACGCTCAACTAGTGATTGCTTAAAATATTGGTTGAGTCCGTACTGTAAAAGTGTTGAATTTTATCGCCGAGAGTTCTTCCTCCGAAATTACAATTGAAATAGTTATTCTCAGTTTTACTGACAAAAAACGATCTAGCATTTTTTTTTAAAATAGTGATTGCTCACAAAGTGAAGTTATTTTCTGTAAAAATGAATCGGTATATATACCTATTTTGTGACCCTAACCTTGCGTGTTTTTTTTTGATATTTTGGCATCAAAATAAAATTTTACCTTGGGTTATTTGAACTAACTAATTCTTTAACGTTATTATTTTTTTGATTTAATCCACAAATCATTTCCTTTATTTTAGATTTAATTATTTTGACTGAAATTATTTTCTTTAAAAATCATTTTATTAATTGTTTTTCAAGTTTTATAAACTGGTGGGTTTATGGGAGTTGGTAGTTTGAAACTATATGATTGTTACCCAGGCAACCCTATACAAATATTCTTTCGTTTACCACTCGGCACCCGTTGCTAGGCAACGTTGGAACTGTGTTCGAGTGGGTAAATCATCCGCAAAAAGTGAGCACTATTGCTAATGCTATAATTGACCGGATGATCCATGAGTTCAACGAGCTGTCGATAGAAGCCCTGCGCTCGATTTAGATTCTTAGGTTTCTTACTAAAGGTATTTTCCATTTTGGGGATCGTTTCTGATTTTAAATTCGGGATATTCTAATTAAGTTGAGTCAGATAACACTATAGACTCTTATTCATACAGGTTTATTAAATAACACCACATAAGGTTCGCAATTAGGGTTCGCAAGATGGGTAATTGATGCGATTTCATTTCTAAAAGTAATAAATTTTAAAATAAATAAATAAATTTTTATCTGGCAGCCGAGTGAGCGGGAAATCGCGCTATTACTCGAGATCCGTCAATCCACGAGTCTTCTAGAAAACAAGAATTACTTTAGTCAATAATTGATGCCTGACATTTTATTCGTTTTGATTGCTTAGTCTTATAACTTATTCAGTTGCGGTACATCTACGTTATGGGTCAAAACTCCCGATCATGGGTCCTATTCAAGTGATGGTTTCTCCATTCTCGCAATTCGCTGGTAGAGGCCTTTAGTTGGCATACGGCATTGTTCCATGGAGGCCTCCTTCCGAGGAAATCACTGAAGTTGACGTCTCAACCAATCTTATTACGTCTGGGGTTAACGGATTATTAGGGATCATTCTTTTATTCAATGCGCTGCATAAATTATACCTAACCAGAATTTACTCGGATGATAATGCTTAATTTTCTCTTTTTAATCCTTACGAGTACTTTTAATTATATTCATTTAACTCGATGATGTTTGTTCTATTAACTAGGATTTCTACCCTATGACCCCCAAAGATTTATACTCGGTAATTATTATTCCAACACTTTATGCTGATATTTGTTGAAGATCTTGATTATTACTTTTACTCGTATAATTGATTAGGCTATACTCTAAATATCTTTGTCTTAACAGAGATTATCCTATGAACAGCAAATGTTTCCTACTTATTCCTTCTAATTTTAATATAATATATCCCTCTCTCATTTGTAAGCGTACACATTGTTTTATTTTCGGCAGTGGAAAAATGCTCGTCGGTTTGAAACTCATTCAATCCGATACACTTTACAAATATTGCTTCAACCCTTAAGGTGGAAAATTTCTAACAAAGGTTTGATTTAACTATCCGAGTACTCATTACCAAACTGTAATTTGATCAAGGTGTAGTTTAATTATGATGGTGATTTACTCCACTCTCATTACGGTTTCGCTACATAACTAATTTGATTATAATAGAAATCTGATAAATATTTAATAATAGAAAGTCAATAATCGTCTTAATTAGTCATAATAATCCTTTAATAAAGGTCTAGTTTAATCATAGTAGTCTAAGTTAATCATAATAATACTCAACAAACGTCTAATTTAATCATAACAATAAGTAATAAATGTCTAAGTTAATCATAATAATAATTAAGAAAAGTCTAATTTAATCATAATAATAATAAATAAAAACCTATTTTAATCATAATAATAATAAATAAAAACCTATTTTAATCATATTAATAATAATTAAAAACCTATTTTAATCATAATAATAATAATTAAAAACCTATTTTAATCATAATAATAATTTTAAGAAATGTCTAATTTAATTGTAGTAGTAATTTACTTTACTCTTATTACGATTGGGACTCGAAAAGTAAATCCTAAGCCTGTAAAAACGTATCCAATACCACTGTGGATTTGCCTCAACCAACTCTTGGCCTCCACCAACGACTTGCGATCATGGGTCGGGCCTCTACATCTATGATAGGTTAGTTAAACTGATGGTTGTTATTTTTATGGGTCGGAATTCCTCTGAATTGTGACATTTTGGCTATTGGCTAAATGAGAATCAACTGTCGAAAATTTTACTGATCAAATTTTTTTGTTTTCCTCCAAGGATTTAATGGTGAAGGATCTTTTTCCAGGAATTATTACTGATTTTGACACTAGACTACGCGGTAAGCTATTTGTTATAACTCTTACATGTGATAGTATTCGTTTCTAGTTCGACTCTATTTAATTCCGGATTCCCCTATTAGTCAATCAGGGTTTGGGATTCTCTCTCAGAAAGATGTTGGGTTATGTTCAAGGATTAACGCTGTTGAACTGAAATGGATTATGTCAGATTGGGATTTACTATTATTGTCGCGAACCTTTCGTGATACAACTTGAAAGTGGAGCTTGTGGTATCTCTTATATTCTTTTCATGGTTAAGACGATTGTGATCCCGGTGTAATGTATTATGTACTTAACGAGTAAATTCATTCATTTTTGTATTTTCTGTTTTGTCAACACTTTTATATTGTTGGATGTACGGAAACTTAATTACTAGCTAACTCCTACTCATGATCGATAACTATCTTACCTAGAATTCTAGGGTTGTCTTTTCCACGTACACCGCACGATTTGAATGTACTGCTACGTAGCCATGACCGAAATCATGTTGGTACTGTACGCAACAGCCAAATGCTATTCGAGCAGGTGAGCGCTATTTCTAGTGCTACTCCTCGAAGGACCTTCGTTTCCCCCAGTCCTTGGCTGCCGTTAGAAGGACTTACGCTCTCTCTCTAGAAATTACATTTACCTGGAACCCCTTGAATCTATTAGTATGTTACTCTTGGAATTATGAGAATCCGAACATAATTTTAGCCTAGTCTAGTATTTTCGGTTGATAAACCGTTTTCCCGTAGTGAACACGTTATTAATCATTCCCTTTTAATCAACTATTAGTTTAACACTATTATTCTATTATCATAAATCCAATTATTCACTATTAATTCTAGAAGAGATCTTTTATTACAAACATTTATTTCTGTATATATATAGTTCAAGTACATGTATACAACAAAACAAACAAAAAAAATAAGAACAGTTCACGATATATCATGCAATTTAAATTATAACACTCAGGTACAGCATAGATTAGACATTTGGGAAAATCATTAGAGATTGATGGATCTTGTCTATTGAGGATAACTGTGTTGTAAAATGAGGAGTAACTCATCGCGATAGGTCTCGTCCGGTACGACTTAGTTTTCCGAGTCGATGTCTACCGACAGACATCGGTGTTTCGGTTGTCGATAGAGAGGGGGATTATTATTTGAGCTTGATCCCATTTGGGTTGAGGTACCGGGTCACTGGCAGAGGTACGACTCGTCGGAACGTGCCCACTCAAAATGGAAATTTCTTCCACATTGAGGCCTAATCGTTCTAAGGCTTAATCTACTGTTGGAGCTTCAGTTGTGTCCTCTACTAAGTTGATATATATAGATGGAGGTGGTGGGTAGTTTATTATAAAAGGGTATAGATGATGTCGGGGGTCGAATTCCGGAAATTCAAACTCCTGGTAGGCCGGAGGCGGGTCATTTTCTCTACTACTCGTTCACATCACTTCGGTCGCCCTGAGTAGATAAGGTTCTGCTCGGCGTCGTTCGCGGCGACGGCGATTCCGATTGGGCCGTCGTCGGGCTACTCCGGACCTAGATTCGGCCACTACGTTTTGAGGAGGTTCAATGGTCGGAGGTGGAATTGGATTTGAAGAGAGATGCTGGGCTGGAATAATATTTAGGCTTTGGGCCCAACTGCATTCTGGTACTCGAGCTCTGAGCTCGGTTTCGGTAAATATCCGCCTCAGTGCGGCGCTCTGTTCAGCGATGAGAATTCGCTGACTGCGAGATTCTACCACCAGGTCATCTCTGGCCCGAGACAGGCAAGAGATTTTTTGAAACAACTTCCGGGTGGCTTCATGCGAGCTCCATGTTCCCTTTAGTTTTTGATATTTGCTTTGTAGGACTGCGTGGTCATTTTCCAGTTGTTCCAGCCTCTGACGGGTTGCGATGATTGAGGAGGACAGTCGTGGTATTCGGGGCAGTTCTGTCATGTTCGATATTCGGTGAGGATCTATAGGTAAATGAAGACAGCATTATATTCATTTATCCAAAATTCATGCCGTGACCTCGGTGAGGTGATCGTAAGTTAAATTATAACCGAGATGACAGCGGGGATAGGGTCGATAACGGTAGTAGTAGGGGTTTTTGGACCATCCCATCACGATGTTAACAATCAGGGGAGTGAATGGAGGCTGATGATACGTATGAAATCGGGGTAGCTTAGGGATACGGTCTATAATTTAACTAATCAAGATTTGAATGGGGGCCGGTGAAACTAACATTGAGGTTTGTCAATTAATATAGTTAATATACTAGTCAATTAATATAGTAGTAATATAGTTAGCAATATCGATTATAAAATTCGTAATGGTACGTACGGAAATTTTATTGACATTAATGCTATTAACCAACAGAATCGTAATAACGCAATAATAAGACTGGGAATAGCAATGATATTAATACTGGGGTCGGAATTAATAATGGTAGTACTATTAATAATTATAATCATAACAATAACAAACATAATAACGATAATAATGATAATAATAATAATAATATTATTGGTAATAATAAGTTTAATAATATTAATAATAATAATAGTAATAATAATAATAATAATAATAATAATAATAAATAATAATAATAAATAATAATAATAATAATAATAATGATAATAATAATTAATATTGGCTGATCGTAACGAAACTATTAAATGATGTTGATAATATAAATGACCTTAAATTCCAGTAATGACATGAATTAGTGACAAAATTTGCTAGGCGACAACGCTCCAAATAGCTTTAACTGTCGCGATAATATCAGCAACCCGATGATTTTAAAGTCAACGATATTTCCTCTACACGGGTGTTGTGAGTTTAAGCTGTCGAGAGAAATGTTAGCATGGCAACTCGCCGTGAAGAGATGTGGATTTTCTCCCTTTCCCTATTGATGGTGACGAATTTGTGAAATTCTATTACTATGGAATATTTTACGAAAATCGATAGCGACGGACGCTATTTAGGTGACATATTCGGGACTCGTCTTTGTTTATTTATGGGACAAAATGAATGTGGAGAGTTCAGACATTCGATTTCTATAAGTGAATCTACCGCTTTTGTGATTTTGGTATATGTTTTCAATATCGATTTTAGGCAAAAACATAGTTTGGGATATATTGATTTACTCTGTCTTTTCTGTAATTTGGGGTAATTATGACTATTGTAATGTTATCGGAATTTCACCATGTGGCGTTTAAATATGCTGAAAATTTTTATTAATCGTAGTAATTCTATTTTTAGTGTTTAATATTCAGTACTCGTTATGATAAAGGTGTCTGACACTTTCATGGGGTATTTTATTTCCCTTTTGATATTGTTTAAAAACTTTTACTCTCGTCGTTACCAATCACTTCTGCCCGGGTTGACTCGTTTTCGAGGTTTATGAAAGACCTTAGAGGATCGTTGAGCGATGGTCCCTATCACCCTTAACTGATAGCGCTCTTCCCTTTAGTTTAAGATTTTCTGCTCGCTTCGACCGGTGTTTCCATCAGCCGTTGTGAGTCGTTTAACGGTTCCCTACGGGGAGGGTCCTGTGCCATTTTGCCAGGCCCCATAGCGGACAGACCGAGATTCCGAAACAGGCGCGACCCACAATCACAACTAGGGAACTTAATCTACCAGCCGGGCCGGAATCTGCCTGATCGAGGACTATTACGATACATAACATATAAATATGATTTTACTGGGGTCCTCGTATATATAACTGATATGTTAAATTATTGAAAACATGAATATAAGCATCATGAACATCAAGAATATTATTATTTCCATATTAACTTACATTAACTTAATAATAAAACAAAATACAAGCAAACTTCCTTACTTTCAAATCAAAATTGCAAAATGATATTGGAAAAGTTAAAATTGTAAAGCTACGAATTGTAAAAGTTGAAATTGTAAAGTTGAAATAATGAAATTGGTCACTGCTTATATATTATTTTTGTGTCTGTGTGCGACCAATGGGCGATTTTTCGCCATTTTTAGGGCTTTTTAATTATTTTATTAATTTCAGATTATTTTTATTATTTTTTATATATATTTTTTCTTATTTTTTTTTATATCTTAATATTTTATTGTTGGATTTTATTTTTATTATTTTTTACAATATTATTTTTTAACCCTCATTATTTGTTTTCTGGTCGCCTCTTCTGCCTGTGTTTTTTCTAAACCTTATTTTGCAAGGTTTTGGCAGTTTATTTCTTTTCTCGTATGTTTCTGTCTGCTGCTGTAGGCTTTTTACTATTTTTAATTAATTATTTGTTTTTATTTAGTTTTGTTATATTTTTAATTTGTTTTAATTAATGTGTTTTATTTTATTTTTGGTCTCTTCTTGAGGTGCATGCGTATGTGTAGTGACCATTTCTTTATTTTTATTTTTTGTTTTAATCTATTCATACTTTTGTTTTAATTTTGGCTGAGAGTTAAAAACGATTCAATTTGTTCAAAACTTATTCAAGGTTAAAAACCGATTAAAATTATGTGAAAATGAATCGGTATATATACCTATTGTATGACCCTAACCTTGCGTGTTAATTTTGATTTAGTAAAACAAAATTTGACCTTGTGATTTTCTAGTATATTCTATTCTTAATTTTATTATTTTATAATTTAATTTGACAATTTTTCTTTTTAACTTCTAAATTGAATTGTTTCCAATTCAAATTATTTAATTTTGGTTCCATTTTCGTGGATTGTCGCATTTTTTGGTAAATTGTCAAATTTCGGTCAAATTGTTAGGTTTTCGTGTTAATTTTATGTTTATTTCGTGCGGATCTTGTTGCATTTTGTTATTATTTTAATTTATTTTTGTTGTTTGTGATTTAATATTTAATTGTTTTTTTTCTCGTATTTTAGCATGGTTAGTTGGTGTTTTATGGGTCTGATTTT
Source organism: Schmidtea mediterranea (assembly GCA_022537955.1). Lineage (NCBI taxonomy): Eukaryota > Metazoa > Platyhelminthes > Tricladida > Dugesiidae > Schmidtea > Schmidtea mediterranea. Next base: position 13,866,954 of record CM039680.1, read on the forward strand.
AAATCTGCATGTTGTATTTGCGTGTGTATTACCGATTCATTTAAACAATTCTCAGAGCCGTTTATGTCCTGGCCCAACAAAACTTTGGTCAAACTATATTGTTTATATTATTTTGTGTAAATTTCTTGCGACTCTTGATGCATCTTTTTATTTATTTTGGTAGGTTACTGGGTTTTACTATTTGTTTGAATCTTCCTATTGTTACCCCGGTAACGCCATAAAAAATATTTTCTAACTACCACTCGGCACTCGTTGCTAGGCAACGTTGGAAATGTGTTCGAGTGGGCGGATTGTCCGCAAAAAGTGAGCGCTATTACTAATGCTGTAATTGCTCGGACAACCCTCGGGTTCAACGAGCCGTCGATGGAAGACCTATGCTCGCTTTGTAATGTCCCCTGTGTGTGAGAAGTTTCGAGACCAGAATCATGTTGGTGGGTGTTAGCTGCGGTGGTGATGTGCCTAGAGATGGAACGGCGGTTATCTGACGAAGCGTAAATACTCATGAACTTTCTGTAGGGTTATTTAATATTCTTCGAATCTTAAAATATCACTTTTAAATAATGGAACAATATTTATAATCTAATTAAATTTACAAACGAAACAAGATAAATTAATTAAGTTTATTTGCCAGGCGAGCGGCTCTACGTCTGGCGCGCTCCTTGCGCCCTGGCCTGTAACTGCTGGATGGTGTCGTAGAAGGAGTCACAGCGGACGTTGGATTGTTGGTTGAGTCTCGATACGCCAATTGGGACGGGGAGAAGACAAGAGGGTAGGTTACTGCCTCTCCCTCTCGACTGGCGGACGAGGCAACTTCCAACCCCCTTATCTGCGTCCGGAGGTTTTGATTCAATTGCCGTTCATCGGCCCAGCCCTTTTGAGCGGCATCGAGCCGGTGATGGAGGGGTTTGAGCTTCGCTGGATCCACCCAGGTGGATTTCACTTGTTGGATCTCTTTCGTAGGCTGTATTATCTGCTCGTATAGGGCCTTGTTAGATTGTTGGGCACGAGTCAATTCCTTCTGTAAGAGTTGGATAGGCTCCATTTCTAATAATATAAATATTTAAAGGCTTGATATTTGTAAAAGGACTATATTTGTACAAGTTATATTTAAACAAATAAGGAGATTTTTGCATTTCAATAAAAATAAAACAGTTATCAAGAGGACACCCAATTTATTTATCATAAACATTTACTAAAAGTGTAAGTCCTAAAATAGTTTTTTATGGAGAGGTGGATTAGGAGGAGGGAAAACCCTTTTCCACCCACTCTTCCGGTGAATAACCAGAGATGGTCATTACTGGCCGCCTGACATCTCGAATCCGGGTACCTGCTGGTCGGGTGGCTCGTGCGACAGTACCTTGCTGCGAGTGCCGATAGTTGCTGGCGATCCGACCCGACAGTAGGTCCTCCTCGACATTCGCCAGGTATTGGCGAGCTCGGGCCACTTGCACGTCCACCTGGCGTTGGTGGCTTTTGAGCTGCTTGAGAAGAAGACGAGCCTGCTCGTGGATCTCCCAGGCCGGGCTCCATTCTTCCCCTGGTTGATCGGCCAGCCATCGGTCGTGGGCATCTTCTGTGGAATCGGTCAGTTGAGGCTCCGTTTGAGGGAACTCGGGGCATTTTTCTTGTCGGAAACGTTCCCATGCTCATCTCCACCAACCTGTAATGTGAGTTGAAACGTAACTCCTCGAACTAGGTTTTTCTGAATGCAAAATGTCATTAGCAACGCTGTATATACTTTTATCAAAAAAAAAATAAGGGACCTAAAACTATTCAATTGGAATATCCAAGTCTCTTGTCAAATCAAGGGAAGATCCTATGATCCAGTGGATAACTTTGCTCTAATGGTTAATCAAAATTATTCGAATTTAGATTCATAAAATAAGTGAGTCGACTAGAAACCAAAATCTATCGCTTCCCCGAGATTCTCAATTTGAGAATTAGATTTTTGTAGAAATTAATATAACTTTCCCGCAATTCGAGCTAAGAAATACGTCTAAAATAGATTTATTTACCAAATTCTACACTCAGATGACCTCGGTTAAATTATTTAAAGAGAAAAAATCTTACAATGAATGTCAATAAAATATGATTAAATTGCCAGTTGAATAGGCTTTTCTTAGATCCGAAATTAAAAGGTAAAGAGGCATAATTTATTCGCTAAAATCCATAAGGGATCTATAAACCAAAAACAAATATTAAGTTATGGTGTTGGTTATATAGTGTTACTCGATTGTAAATAAAATTTTATTTAAGTAAAAAAAAACTAGTATACCATTAGTTATTTAAGAATTGAAAATTATCACAAAAAAAATCTACCTGTTCTATTTGAATTATACTCCAAAAACTCGACGGGGTTGAATGGTCGGCTCGCCGGCACTCCTTCGTTAGTGTAAATCTGGTTTGCCATTATTATTACTTTTAGAAAAGTAAAATGGTACTCTCGATGTCTATGTTTATTTATAACACAAACATGCCTGTTAGATGTGTACTTGGTTATATTTCCTGCCCTTCAGGCCTGTGGTAATATCCGATTGGTGTATAACATCCGTTGTTTATTTAGTATTTCGGATTGTTAATACGGCATGCGAGGTGAGAGTGAAAATCCTAATAAATTTGTTTATCGATTTTTAGACAATCCAATGACCTTTTGGAGTTTATTATTAAGGCGGAAAATTTCAACAAGGCAATTCACTAATAAAATTTTTTGGAATTCCTTAGCAACTCTTTCATCAAGACAAGTCGATATCCTTTTGGAATTTATTATTAACTCGGGTAATTTGAACACGATAATAAAAGTCTTTGGAGCTTCTTAAGGTAACTTTTCGTTCATTTAAAATGTTCTTACTACCTAGTCGTGTAGATTTCACTATGTCGGAGTCCTATCAATTGGTTATCGGAATATTAGGTGGATAGTCTACTGGGTAATTGTTGGAAGAATCTTTTTCTAAACTTGCAGCAGGCGTCGATCTTCGCTGGCTAGTACGGAATGCTCGTTCTGCAATATGATTTTATTCCCAAAGTCCTCTGAATCTGGGATGGTAATACGAAACCCGCTCCAGTAGAATTATTCAGTTAAGCCTGTGAATTCACTAAATATAATTTCCTCTTATTCGTTTCATTTGGTAGCGGTTTTGTTTTAAGTAAAATATTTTTATTAATTAGGACGTATTCGTTTATATTTTATGGGTAATCTTTTCATTTAATTCGGATTGGGAATTGTAACTCGTGAAGTTGATGTCGAAAAAGGGGGTCGTAGACCTATCGCAGACATTAGGTTTAAATTTTTTCTCTCTTTATTCTCTTTAGGTACATTAAGTTGGGGTGGTTATTATTTAAGTTTATGACTTATTTACGGATCATTTATTACTGTGGGTTCTCAATAACTTGCTATTACTTTTAAGGTTGTTAGAATTTTATTCGTATTTAATTCAAATTGTTAACAACGATTTCATTTTATTATTCCCCGTTACCTTCCTTATATTAGCCTTAAACGCATTTTATGTTCATATTATATTTAATGAGTGCCCACTGGACTACTTGGTGTGGTGAGTTTGAGCCGTGTGTAGAATAATTTAGGTCGAATTTAAAGAAAATTAGAAACGAGGAAGTAGCCAAAAGACCCCTTCCTTATTTCTCCTTTCCTCTATATAGAATAATATTGACGTTCCAATCCCTGCGTTCCGCACGCCGGGTCTTCATGGGCACAGATCATTGGCGATATTCCACGCACTTACACGAATATAAATAGTATGTTTAATTTACTAACTTGCGATGTTTCTTGGCTGTGGGCCGGAAAAATTTCGACAAATAAAATCATTAATAAAAAACAAACTGATTTTATGTTTTATAAATATTTATTAATATATTAAAAAGCAATATAACAAATTACTTGCCAAATCATCATACGAAATAAAAATACATCTCCCCCCACGTCGACATCCAAGCAGAGCTCTACCGAGGTTGCGAGGACGGGACGTGGAGAGAGAGTTTCCAAATAAAATTCTCACTCACCTAAAATAGATTCAAAATGTTTTAAAAACGGTTCAAAAATAGTTTTAAAAATAGCTAAAATTTTGTTTTAAAATTGGTTAAATTTTATGTGAAAATGCATCGGTATATATACCTATTTTCTGTCCCTAACCTCGCGTGTTCTTTTTGATTTAGTAAAACAAAATTCGACCTTGATATTTTCTAGTGTATTCTAATCTTAATTTTTATTATTTTCTAATTTATTTTGATAATTTTTTATTTGAAATTTTTTATTGAATTATTTCTAATTCAAATTCTTTGGTTTAAATTTCATTTTCATGAAATTTTCATTTTTTGTTAAATTATCAAATTTCGATCGAATTTGTTGGGTTTTCGTGTTATGTTTGTATTTGTATCGTGCGGATCTTGGTGCTTTTTGTTATTATTTTAATTTATTTTTATGTTTATTATTTTATATGTAATTGCTTTTCTCTCATATTTTGTTAGGTTTAATTGATGTTTACATATGTTTGAATTTAAAACTGCATGTTATATTTGCATGTGTGTTATCGATCCATTTAAACATTTTACAAGGCCGTTTATGTTCTGGCCCAACAATTTTAATTTCCTTTTGTTTGTCAATTTTACATTTTAATTACATGTCATCTCAAATTTTAGGGTATTTAGTTGGTGTTCATATGTTTGAATGTGCATTGCTGTGTTTGCATGTATTTTCCAATTCATTTAAACAAAACTCAATCTTGGCCCAACATAATAAATAAATAATTTAAATAATAATAAAATATAATAAATAAAACTATTAAATAATTGAATTTAATAAATTAATAACAAAATAATTTAGTAAATATAATAAAAAGAAATAAAGAAAAGGAATACAAACTATTCAAATAGATCATTTTTAATCCAGCAAAAAAATACTTTTAATAGTTAAATAAACATTTTTACCGATTTCTGTTGTTATAATATATCAATCTTATCATTATCGATTACACATTTCGAATATCAATTGAATATTTAAATTATTAGCTAATTATATACTAATCAACCGAATATATTCATTATTGCAGTGTTGGATATTTTCTACATGTCAGCTATTCAGAATTTGGCACTGATTTTGACTTTTGGGTTGAAATTGGTCGCCTCTGCTAAATACAATGAGAAAAGTTATTGAATAATTATTAAGCAACATATAAATTTGGTGTTAGAAATCACCACTTTGAATTGTCTGAATGGCGCTAAGATAACGACCTCATGCATATTTGCAATAGAAATCAAGCCTGTAATTACTGCTCCGTTGATTTGCAATCTCCTATTTGATTCGAACAATGCGAAAGTGTTATTGACAGTTACTAACATCACAATTACAGGTCAAGTTGGTAATAAATGTCCTAAAATCAACTTTGCAGTGTTCTTTTCTGGAAATCCAGAACAAGTTCGATAGTGATAAAATTTAAATTTCGTAATAAATTTAGATTTCGACAACTTGTGGTAAATCAACACCTCTGATTAACAAAACGTTTGATGGATTTTCTAGAGCAATTATATATTACGATAATAAAGGTTTGAATGATACAAATACCGTTGTATTCATAACGATTTCAAATCAAAATTGTAATACAGGTGAGATTTTGTTACTTAATTTACTAAAGAAAAATTGCGTTGAAGCTTTAACGCATGTCAAAATTCAATAATAACATTAAATTTGCATCACACGCAGAAATTGCATCTTTGAATCTTTCACGAGAATCTGTATCTTTACATTAGTAGCAAGAAGTGATGACTTCAGTGCAAGTGAGCCTTCTGATTGGTTAAAAAATGCTTCACTAAATCGATGCGTCATTTTTCTGGGGCCATTTTGGTATTGATGAGTTTTTGGTCGTGTTGATGAGTTATAAATAAAACATCCATGAGTAAGTATTTTTACTGGTCAAACAAAAAATTTTTTAATGACTAATTTTTATTTTCGCTTTCTTTCAAATTATATTTAATAGATAGCTGTGAGCCTCTCGCGCCACCCTTAGTTACGTCTCATTGGTTAACTAATAACTGAGATTTTTGGATTTAACGAATCTTATTTTTATTGATTTTTAAGTAATTGTTTAGAAAATAATTTAAGTATTGATTAAAAAGTGCAAATATTGATTTTTGAGTGAAATTTTAATTTTTTGTTTTATCGCGATTTTCAAAAATCTCTCTGCATAAAGAGAATGACGTTGTATATATAATTGCTGACCATATTCTTTTCATATCTCTCCTAGATTTTTCTAGCGAAAAATTTTAATTTTTCAAAGAAAAAAACTTGTCTAGGAAAAGATATTAATTATTAATTAGAAAAGTTTTGTTATTACAATATTTTTAAGTGTTTTATGTGTAAATTTTTTTATCCATGCAACTGTTAATATGGAATTAACCGACAATTTGTTTACAGGAATCTCTATCGTTGGTTTATGCTTCAGAAAAAACGTTGTCATCGCATCACGTGCAATGCATGCAAAGAAATATACATTGGAAGTACACTCAGGAACCTACACCAAAGAATTAAAGAACACCTAGACCCTGCCGGAAAATCCTCGGTAAACAGGCATCTACAACAATGCCAGCCAAGGAAAGAAAGAAAAGTATTTCAATCAAAATCTTGTCCGGAGACAATTTCCAAAAAATCTCAGATTCAAATAGGCAATTGTTATCTTAGATAATCAATAAACACCAAAGAAGAAATCAATGAATTCGCCAGTCTGAATTATTGTTTACTCTGATACTCTAACTTAAAGATTAAAACAATTTTATAGAAAAAAAGAAAATTTTAAGGAATGAAAATCAGAGTAGAATTGTATGTAGGTTTTGAAGTTGTTTGTGGAGGGTTGTTTGAAGGCTTTTTTGTTGTGATTTTAAGAGGAAAACCTTTTAATATACATCTTTCATAAGACTTTAAAAACTCAGAATCTATTTATTAATTTTATATAAAAACTTTCTTTAGTTTTATTTTTATTAAGAAATTTAAAGAAAAAAAATGAGATTTGAAGCAGTTATAAAACATAAGTTATAGAAACACATTTTAAAAGTTTAAAAAAAATTAAAGTTTAAAAAGATTAAATAAAAAATATTAAATTCAACAAAAACTAAAAGAGAAGAAAAAAATTCTTTTAAATTTGAAATAATTTTATTAAATTTTAAAAAATAATTAAATTTATAATTTTAAAATTTTAGGTTTTAAAGTTAAATTTATACCAATCAAAAAGCAAAAATGTTTATTTTGAATAAAAATCAGAAAGTTTTTCTCATTTTATCTAGTAGTTTCAAAAGAAACTGAAGAGGATTATTTAATAATCAAAACTTTTTTCAACAATATAATTATTACTTCGCAGCAAGGGCTTATTTGGTTATTCACTTATCTGATATATTAATTTACGCTTCTACCAAGAAATCACAGTGTTATACTAATAATAATAATAATAATAATAATAATAAATAATAATAATTAATAATAATAATGTTGCGCCAGGACTGAATTTTGTTTAAATGAATTGGAAATAGCACGCAATTATAACATGCAGAATTAAAATCAGACCCATAAACACCAAATAAACAACCTTAAAATATGAGAAAAATGTTAAATATAAAATCAAAAAACGTAAAAATAAATCAAAATAATAACAAAATTCACCAAGATGAGCATGAAATTAACACAAAAATAACAAAATGACAAGAAAATTTGACCGAAAATAGATTAATTTATAAAATTAGCATTTTATTGGGAAAGCTTGTTGAAAATAAAATATTTCTAATTGGAAATATTCAATTAAAAAATAAATAGAATAAATTATCTATTTAATACAAGAAAATAATAAACTTATAGATAGATATTATAAATAAAATCAAGGTCAAATTTTGTTTAAATTCATCAAAAAGAACATGTAAGGTTAGGGTCACAAAACAGATATATATACCAATTCATTTACACAGAATTTTAATGCATACATTTAGTGAGCAAAGTCTTTTTTCTCGCAGGAACAGTACAAGCTATCGACGTTAAATTTTCCATACTACGACTTCAAGCACTCTTAAGTAAGCACTACTTGAGCGTATGTATGGGAAGATGATTTTGTTACTTATGCCTATGAATATTGGAAGCGGAACATTATGTATCGATGATGATTTTAAAATGTATGATTAACTGAAAAACATTGTATTCTGTCGAAATTTTTCCGGCTCATAGCCGAAACACACTGCAAGTTAGTAAAATCCAAATAATAACCCGAGATATGTAAGTGCAGGTTCATCAGCCAATATCTCGTGCCCGTGAAGATTCTGCCGTGCGTAACGCTAGAATCCAAACGTCAATTCTTACAGCCTATAGAGGTAGATGGAAGATAAAGGAGCAGTCTTTTGGCTGTCCCTTCGTCATCCATCTCCCGAAAATTCGCCCTAAATCGATACTAACTTATCGGCTTAAAATCATTCACATTGAGTAGTGCAGTAGCCACTCATAAAATCCTAATGTCAATATATCTAACCCTAGGACTAAATAAAGGAGGTGAGTTTGGGAAAAGAGCGGAAAATCGTTGCAACGCTAAAGTCAATTATCTAAAGTGAATAAACTAAAATGACGATCCGAGTTAAAAGCCTTTAATAAAATATAAACATCTAATAACGATAAAGTTAACGTAAAGTAAACAACCAAAATACTCAAGTAACGGTCTAAATGGATAAGCAAAAATTAAGTAAATGTATTATTTGAATAAAAACTCAATAAATGATGTAAAGATTAAGTATCTAAATAAATAACCATAAAATTTAGTACGTAGATCATTGGGATGGGAGCCTAAACATAAAGAAAAAGCTAAATGAAAGAAATTATTTGAATAAAACCCGAGAAAATTATGGAGAATCTAACTGATAAACGTTCAAATATACAATTAATCTAAAGTATGTGGCAACCATAAAAAGTAATAGAATAAAACCCTAACTAGAATTGACTAGTGACAATAACCATAAAAATAGGACAAAATAAAATGGAACCTTTACAACGACAACATTACAAGAATGGATGATTTTTCTTGAAACCAGCTACTCATTATTAAATATGGCATAAGATATCAATTTCTTATAATTAATTTAAAGTAAATCCGAAAAATTATTTATAAATACAAATCGTTACACATTTTACCAATGATTGATTTAATAATAGTAAAAATTAACACAATACAATATAAACAAAAATTAACCAAACATAATGCATTTATTTTAATTGAGCCAGCTGGTCATTCCTCTTGACACGTAAGATGTGTTTCCCTTTCTCAAAAGATCTAAGAGGACGTAAAATTTCTGTTTTATGTTTAGTATTTAAAATGTTTGTCTTTCGATAAAATAGAAGTATTAATACAAAAAACAACTCGATCATAAATTAGATTTAGGAAAATCCACGAAATCCGATGATTTCAGAACTTAGTAGATATAAAGGAATTAGAAATTTACAAAATTGCACTTACCGTTAGTCGGAAAATTAACAGGGGAGATATAACTGGAATCCGATAAAAGGTTGAAATTTATCCAAATAAATAAAACTCTCCTGAATTAATAATGAAATTGCGATGAAGATATCGATTAACCAACAGTGATTGAGCGGCAGCGCGGAAAGCGTGGTGTACAGTATATTAGATTTTTCAACCAAAAGTTCTACAACGACGAGAAAATAAAATAACAGATCTAACCAATGGAAAGGAATTTATTGATCTACACAGAAACTAAATGTTGCACATGCACGAGCCAGACAGGTATACATTACCGATCACAGAAGAATCAGTCAGTTTTCCGCAACATCAATTTAGTAAAAATGAATGTACAACGAGATGACTCCTAAACCGAATAATGGGAACAAGAACTGCATCAACTACAATTGACGAGGTGAAACCAGAGTGAATGAATTGGTGGAGAGGGACGAAGGCAAACATATAGTTCTAATTATTGAAAATATTTTAACGATTTATCTACGAGGAGCACATAAGCCGCCACAATTCGAATATCGCCCAAGCAATAACTCTGAACCGTTCCAAAGAACGAGTATCAAAGAAACCATCATGGGAAAATAAATAATACCAACTTATGAGGATTGTTCATGCCCAATAAATTATTTAATGAGGAAAGGAATTGTATTATTGTTTTTCTAAGTCAGTGCGATGATACAGCTTATTCGAGTAACATAGAAATAAATAGGCAGCTGAACTAACTCATGTATCTGAAACCCGATTCAATTTGTATATACGTTCAATGAAATTAACATGATGACAAGAAACCAGTCATGCACTTTTTCTCCCAACCAGTATTATTCTGCACTTTACCTCCCAATGTTACTAGGATACGGACTAAAGAACCTCCATAAACTGCTACATTCCTATACAATACAAGTGCCATGGAAAGCAAAATCTTTACTAAGTCAATCATAAATAATTAAGATCCATTGTCGCAATTAAGATAAAAATCTCGTCAATGAAATTCAACTAACTATTCCTCATTCGTTTCCATAGATTTAAATGCCCCAGAAACTCAGGTTTAGTGCCGTTAAATGAATCCACAATTGACAACATATATCGATTTAAACCAAGTTAATAAATCCTGAGGTAAAGAAAATTGCACGCACCACGACGCGCCCACAACCAAACAAACAAAACAACCCTCATTTTCCGTCAAAAATGCTAATTTTTTATTTCTCGTTCATAAACTGATCAAATGTAATATTCCACTGTTATAGACGGCTCATGGATCGACGCATCCAGAATCACCGTCAGATTCCCAGCACAAACAGCAGCACGATGTCGGCAGGTGATGTGGGACGCTGATTACTCAATATCTCCAGTACGAGAGTCAAGGGAGCACCGCCGGTTCAGCAACGACGAGGTGGAGCTTTCCTACGTGGCGATAAAACGAGAAAATAGGCTCGTCAGAGAGCTGAATTTAATCTAGCCAGATTAGAGATTCACCAGAGGCAAACCAACTGGCAGGTTGCCATGGCCAGATGACTGCTAGACAGAGTCAACGCGGACATCGCCGCGAGAAGAATACCGAGCACTGATGGATATGCCTTCGGATACGGAGTATCCTATGAGCTCGACGATCCGGCTCTGGCAGAAATGGACGCATCGTTAAACATTGTAGTGCCAAGACGGTTACTACCTGCTGATATGTGGAATTACGAAAAAAGATCGCCTCAACTGCAGGAGCATTCATATGCTCGTAATCGATCCAGGCACCCATCAAACTCTCACACCTGCAATCGTCCGAGAAGATAAGGGCCATAGAAACAATTACCTTGTAGTGAAAAATATTTTTTTTTAGAATCACCTTGCTTTGTAATTTGATAGTGTACGCCACTAGTTAACCCAAAGTAATTAATATAATAACGTCAAACCGTAGTAATCATAAAATGTTAATTTATAGAGTCTCAATAGATCTTTAGAAAGGATAAGCTCCAGTGTAACCGATAAAATGAAATTCTGTCAATAATTATTTCTATAAAATTCATTGCTAATTTTTCGTAAACTTTGTTAACCGATAGCTTATTTATAGATATGCAATCACTCAGAATTCTGAGTAAGGAGTTGGTAAATCTCGGAGAGAAAACGCAGAACTCCACACTGACTTATCCAGATAAGTCGCGAAATGCAGAAGATTCGTGTGACTTAGATCGAACCCTCCAGAGCGAAAACTCTATATCAGCGATTGACCGCCGCTCAACGAGGATGGGCGGAGGAGAAGCAACTGGTCCAGAACCAGAAAACTCAGATTAGGAGCTTGGAGGTAGAACTGTCGGCTTGCCAGGAGGGCAACTAAGTGACCTACCAGCTAGTATTCCCACCAGCCCAGATAGCCTACCGGGATGCAAGTAGCACCACTAAACCGGTAGCTGCTAAACGCCCTCAGCGACGACCAGGGAAGGCGAAACGAGCAAAACATCGCGCACAACAAGTAACGGAACGCGATTAACAATCAAAATACATCAGTAGTTTAGCTCTGAAAAATGTAGTTCGTATTACAAAAATAAAATGTTTTATTGTTCATCTTGTAAATTTAATAATCTAAATTGAAAATTAATAAGTTGAAATCGAAGAAGTAAATTGAATAGAATTCTTATGAATTTAGTTCACACAGAAGGGACCCAAGTAGTAAATCGCGCGTAGACCTTTTATCGGTAGCGCGTTGAGTTGAACCCACCATGAGGCCGGGCCTTAGCAGTTCTATAGTTAGAGCTCACCTTTGGCGGTCTCATAACCAATGGTTGCAGTTCCAACGTTGCCTAGCAACGGGTAACCATTGGCGGGCGAGGAAAGCTTGTATAAAAAGGATTCAAGATTAGAAACCACTAACCCAACAATAATATACTCAAATCGGTTGTAAATTGTCTAAATGTCCATCTTTAAATAAAGCATTAACTGCTTTAACCATATGATCTGCATATTTTGTCTTGATTGGAATTGGTTGATCAAAGCTACTATCAATAAATGATAAAATATATTTATAGCCCTTATCTCCATCAAATCTATTTGTCATAAATCGTCAATACTGAATATTTTGTATGCTGTCGTTGAAAATCTTTTCAACATTGACTTGTTCAAACTATACGCAAGCTGCCCTTATATCCTTTCTGGGCATTTTCTTTCGAATTTGGAACTCTTTTCTTTAGCTTTACCACCCTATCGAAACCTGTTTCGTTGTCGGGGTATGCCCAAATCTTCTCCATTCCTGCAACATTTCAATTTTAAATTAACCTTTTTGTTATAAAGGATTATCACTCATTGTATATAAGTGCTTTTAAAGTAGTACTGTTCAATGTTTAACTAAGTGCGCCTTACAAACCAGATACCTTAATAATGACAATGCCAATGGTATTAATGCAGGAATAAACTCATTGTTCATATATAAGGACTTTTTTGTTTTTCACCTCTGATTTTTTTATAAGTGACACAATTATAATATAGATAAATATTTATAATATTTATTTTAAAAAATTTTTAAAACTTAGTTAAAAGTATTTAATTATTTTTTTCAGTATTTATTTATTAAAATATTAAATTAATATATTATAAAAAATAATTTGTTTAAAATTTACGTTAATTCATAATATTTTTAATTAGTTTTTTGTGTCTGAAGATGACAGTTTAAATTTTAAAATTGAAAACAACTAATTTCCAATAAATTGAAATAATCATGGACAACAAAATTTGGAATGCAAAATTGTCAATTTCATGCTTCAAGCTTTTAACAATGCATTTAAAAACCAGAAACTGTCATGATTTTTGAAAGTTTCGACTTGTTTCAACTATTTAATCTATATATTAGTTTTGGGATTTTTGCAAATAATATTACTGGAAAATGTTTGTAACAAGGTGGAGTATAACTAATTTTTTTGACGGAACTTTGATTATTTTAAAATTTGGTTTTGAATAATTTAGATTTGATCAATTTATAAACAAACAATAATTTTCAACTACCACCAGGGCCAACGATTTGGTTTATCATTTCATATTTCCATTAGTAAGTTTTCAAAATATAGCTTTGTTCAAATTACGCATATATAAATAAATAGTCATTTATCAATTAATATTATGATATTATGACGTGTTAGCTATGCAGTTCCAGACCAGACAATCCTAGAAAATTAATTTACAGAATTATAACATATTCAAAGATATTTTTAAAATCGGGTAAATGCCTGATAATGGGTTGTAAAACTTCTTAGGATATTGATAAATTACTATATTGAATAAATGATATTAAAATTCAATTAATTACAGTCAATATGATATGGGATGTGTTATTTATTTATACTCCTTGTCGAGAAAATGTCAATGTATGTTCGAACCCGAATCATTTCCCTCATTCAAATTGTTGAAAAGTAATACAATGTGTGTTAACATGCTTGGTAGTGAAATCGTGATATTTTGATTGCGAAATTTGGAGTATAAAACTTTTATTAATAACATGATAATGCAGTTTGTTTATAAGAAATTGTTATTTCATTTCTAATCATTTTAAATATGCATCAAATTCCGAGCGCTTTTAAATTAAGCTACGAAATTGCTCAATTTGTTGGTTTCGGAACAATTCTAAATAGTCTATCGGAATGGACATTGGGAGCCTCAGATTTAGAGGACACTCATTTCCTTGAATTATCGATGTTTTAGGTGCAATTGGATTGGTTTGATTCACTTCGGACCCAGGTATCATTAGAGCCACCCCATAATTCTAGCCTTCAAGATCACCGCGTTCTCGGCGCGACGGCGAAGATTCTTCCCGGACTTCGCCTTGACATAAGCTCGAGAGAGAAAGCTGTGTGTTGGCGAATTGGGCTATTTTCTGATCGGACATCTGAACTTTCAACTCCTTATAGGTGAAATTGACACGAGAGCTTTCCTAATAACGAGACGCCTCGAGGTCCGAGAAAGCAAAAGGTTTTGAATAACTACAAAATGTATTTTTCAGAGGAAAAAATCAACATGAAATTGGGGAATCCAATCAGGCTTCACCTGACTCAATTCCATTTTCTGGAATAGACACTAAATAAATGATATGAGTTATTGGAAAAGTTTTTAAAAGGATGGATTCAAATCTATAGTGTAGTCAAAATGCAATTTGATGCTTTTGCGGAAATAAGCTTTAGGAAACAGGTAAACTGGTATTAAACAATTACAATTCAACGCTGTAAATTCGATCAAAACGATACATTTTATCCTATTTCGAGAATAACAACTGCTAGATTATTAAAGTTATTTTAATAAATGTTAATTAATATTAATATATGTATTTAATTCGATCTGTGTTTGTTTTTTACTTTGAAATAATAAGAATAATAATAACATCACAAAAACATTATCACATGAATGCAAATCAAATGCAATATGAATGCAAACTTACACAAATATATGTTATAAACAAAGATATATTTTCTTATTTTTATATCATAATAACGTCAGAAAAAATTGAAATCTAAGTATTTACTGATTCATTAATTTTTATTTAGAATATTTTATCTGTGGAAGTTACTAGTGTAAAAATTAGAAATATATGGACATTTTCAGAAAAATTTACTCAAGGATGGGTTTTTTCAGATTCCGATGAAGATTCCAAAATAAATGAAGACTTCCAAGTTACTGAAGAATTTACGGATAATAATGAACTTATAAATGAAGAGGTTAAACTAGATGAATTTAATGATTTTACGGATTGTACTGATTACATTTTAGAAAATATATTGACGGGAAAATGTGGAGATAAAGGCTGTACATGTATTAATCAGTAAAAGTTAAATTTGAATTTAATTTTTTAATAAAACAATAACCACACACTATTAAACATTTATTATAACTCGATAGAGCTTTTTACATAAATAAATAACGCCTTAACCAGCAATGAGTTCTAATATACTCTTCAATTTCCCACGGATTTTATTGGCGGTTTTTTATTTTAGAAACATTTTGTCCACTGTAGCTCATTCATCGTTTGCAATGACCCCAGGTACATTGATAAATTTGGTAATCTAAATAAGAATAATAAAAATAATAGTGATAGTAATAAAATAATATACCTCTACAGACTATTGGAAATAATTCTGATAGTCTGGAACGGATTTCTTGATCATTTGATTTATGTAACTGAAGCCCATTTAATTTGATAATCTCACAAGACATCGAATATCTTCTGGAATAAATAAATCATCAAATAATTAATTATAATTTTTAATGTCCGATTTTATACTGATGTTTTTAGCTAACGCCAAAACTACGCCAACATCATTAACCGCAGTAGAAATTTCTATGATCTGCTTATTTCGTAATTTTATTGTTTTATCAAATATTCCATATTCAGTTTTAGTAATAGTTATCCCGGCCATTATTGTGATTGCTATTTGTATATTTTATAGGAAAAGTAAGTTATTATGTCTCGATTTAATAGATAAAGCATTTTCATTTCAGCAATCAAAACGTTCCTATTGAAAAAAAGTAAATATTTAGATCTGTTTTTAATTATTTTATTTAATTTTTAAAATAATTTAATAAATCATTATGTAAATTTTAAAACTTTAAAATATTTCGAATTTAATCCAAATACATTATTTTGAATAAGAAAATGTTGATCTTATGATTGAATCGTAACTAGTCTAGGAATATTGCCAGTTACAATTTCTAAATATTACGTCAAAATAGATTTAACTCCTTTATAACTTTTGTAGAGTTTCTGCTGTAATAAAGTATATGTAAAATTTAAGTCTTTATAGTGTGTCTTGATCAGAAGTTTGAAATAATGTGTTGTGTGTGCTAAACACATGATATTTTGTGAATTATGTATTTTATGAATTTAACATGGTAAAATTTAGTTTTGGTAAAATAATTTGTTGTAATGTTTAATTAAATTGATACAATTTATTGTAATGTTTTATAACTTTGACGAAATATTTTGTTAAAATTCGTAGAAATATGTTATAATTTGATTAAATAATTTATCTTTTCAATACAATAATGATATGCCATTGAAACTGTCTGATATCCCAACTTTTGAGAAAGAAAATCTGTGTATGGTAATTAGTGTAATGATTCATAATAGCAAAAATCGTGTGGAAAAAGAAAGAATTGTTATGAAACACCCATATTTAGATATAATTCATCGAACAAAAGTAACTGGCGTGGATCCAATATATTTGTTATTGTTAAAGAAAGATGAAAAGTACCATTATACTGCAGTGAATAATTTTGAAACGTTAATGAATTGTCATAAAAACAATGATTGTAAAGTTCGAATTCGCTGTCAGTGGTGTGAAATTTGTCTAAATGGATTTCGAAAGCCTAAGGCATTTAAAAAACACCAAGAATTGTGTAAGAAAAATCAGTTTGTTAAAACAATGTATACATTACCCGAAGATAAAAATTTGGAATTTAAAAATTGGTTAAAAACGATAATATCTCCGTTCTTTATCTATGCAGATTTGAATCTATATTTTCAAAAGCATTTACCAATTTCTGCTGGACTCTTAATTGATTAATAACTTTACTGAAATATCAAGTTACTACAAATTTGTTGTTCAAAACTGTGCTTATGATTTTTTGAAGGTTTCAGATATAGGAACAAACATTGTGCTACCATATTACAAAGAAGAGGGTCACAAACTGATTTCATCACTTACGTTGGATGAAAAACATTCTTTTAATATCAGTGAATATTGTTATTTGTGTGAGAAAAAGTTAGTAGTTAAGTTTAAAGATTATGATCATTTTACAGGAAAATATATTGGTCCTGCGTGTCGCAAGTGTAATTTTTCTAGAAAAATTATAGAATTATTACCTGTAGTTTTTCATAATTTACGAGGGTATGACTTGCATCCTTAAGTATGGATTAAATCAATTTCCCAATTGACATTTATCATGTATTCCAATTAGTTGTGAAAAGTTCTCATCTCTTATGGTATATGTTGGTGGACTTAGAATACGGTTTATTGATTCATACAAGTTTGTAAATGATTCATTGGCTAAAGCTGTTAGGACATTGAACAATCTACCCTTAACAAAATCGGTATTCAATGGAACTATAGTTTACTCAAAAGGAATATTCCTATAAAATTTTGCAACTTCTTTACAAGTTTTGGAAACCACATATGAATTATCACCTATCTGGGAAGAAGTTAGAGAAGATTCATATCACAAGGCAAAGAAAATACGGAAAGAAACAAACTGTAACACCTTATTGGATTACATAATGGTTTATTTGAAATTGGATGTTTTCTTGCTTGCCGACCTTTTCAACAATTTCGGGCTAAATCTTTTGCTCATAATACATTAGAACCTTTGAGTTTCTTTGATATTCCCGATATGTCATGGAATTCGGCATTAATGACATTGAATGAACCCATTGAATTATTACAAGACAGAGATTTATAATTTCTATGAAGGGGGAAATCGCGGTGGTTTGACATTTGTTAATAATCATCACGTGGAAACTACTGAAGATGCAGAGTTATTGTATATCGACATCAATAACCTATATGGATAGGCTTAAAGTCAAAGTTTACCCTTGAGAAATTTAGTTTGATTCATGATAACCTTGATAGTATTTTAGAAGATTGCAAGAATTTGGACTTAGAAAAGTTATCATATGGATATACTGTGGAGGTGAATTTGGAAATTCCGAATGAAATTCATGATTTATTGGATGATTTCCTAATCGCAGCAGAAAAGAAATGTTTCAAAAGTAGAGAAATTACTCTTAACGCATAATCCAAAGCAAAATTATGTAGTACATTGGCGATTGCTCAAAATGCTTTTATTATTAGGTGTGCAAGTTGTTAATATTCATTTTGCTATCAGCTTTAAACAAGAACCTATTTTCAAAAACTATGTCGATACTAACACCAAACTCAGAGCTGAATCAATAAACACAATTGATAAAAATTATTATAAGTTGCTCAACAATAGTCTATATGGTAAGACTGTAGAAAACCTAAAGAAAAAAATGAATTTGTTTGTGTAATAATCAGCAGAAAATGATTACATGTGCATCGAAGCCAACTTTCCGAAAAATCATCAAGATTGCGGATGATTTAATTGCAGCCATACTGGATAAAGATTCAATATGTTTAGATATACCACGTTAAATCACCAATTGTATAGTAAAAAGTTAGACTCTGTCATTGGAAGATTTAAAAATGAGAGTAAAGGTATAGGAGTGGATATTTCCCAGACCAAAATGTTACAGTTTATTAGGTAATACTTATACAACAAAAGCTAAAGGGGTATCATTGAAAGATACCAACATAAAACGCCAGTCTTATCTCGATTGTTATAATGGAATAAAAATACTTAGGGTGTCTCAATTTCCAATAGGCACTATAATTATCAGTTGTATAGTTTCAAAACCACTAAAGCCGCACTAACAAATAATGATAATAAAATGGTTTGGGTTCTAAAGAATGAAAGTCTGGCATATGGTCATTATATGATAGAGATTATCAATCAGCTTGTTCAGAATAATAGTTAAACTGTGCATGGTCTGTTCTTCAAATCGATCATCAAGCTACCAATCAAACAAATCATCAAACTATTCATCAAGACTCATTTCTATCAAACTTTTCATTGAAATATTTGTGATTAGCATTGTTGTATCAATTTAATAAATGTATCTTGGTTTCTGATGTTAATAATTGTTATATTCGTAATAAAAATTTTGTATAAAAATTATGTGTAAAATAAATAAAAATAATAATAATAATAAAAAGAAATAATAATAAAATTAATAATAATAACAACAAAAATTATTATTAATACTAATAAATAAAACTAATTAATAAAAAATGAATAAATCATCAAAATAAAAATGTTAATAGCAATAAAAAAAATAATAATAAAATTAATAATTAATAATAATAAATAAAAATAAAATAATAAATAAATTAAAATCATTACTAAATAATTAAATAAATAAATTTACTTAAAATAATTAATAAATAATTGTATAAAAATAAATAAATGATTAAAATATAAAAAAATAAAAATTAATTAAGTCAATACATAAAATCACTTTTTATAATCTAATAAGTAGTAAAGGGGGGTACCATAAAGTGCGCCAGGTGGCACACTTTTCACTACTTTCAATGAGATTTTCACGGGTAACAGTTCAAAAAATACTTAAAATCTTTTAGTCACAAATAAACAACATATTTCTAACTAAGAGCTTCGAACTCTATTAAGATTTATTTATTAAAACACATTTATGAAAAAACAGTTTAATGTAGTTTAATTTCCTATAAATGTATTTTTAAGCTGTTTTAATTTTACATTAAATATAATTTCTCTGCTTTGGCGAATAAAGAAATATAACTTTTAAACAATAATTATCATTTAATAGTAAAGTAACTGCCACTGAAAACCGGTTATTTTTGTTTATTTCTACAATAATTAATTACTGTTAAAGATAAAACAATATGGCTCCTATTTATTCGCTATGTATTTTTTACTAAACGCTATGTATTTTATTAGTGCCTTTCTGTATTTTTTTCTAAGTAAATATTTATAAAATGCTAAGTATTATATTAATTATATAAGTAAAAAAATAGAATTCATTAGGTATTTAATTATTTTATTATAGGTAATATTTTTAATTTTTATAAGTAAAAAAATACAAAAACTAAGTAAAACAATGAAAAATTCATAAGAATAAACAAAAAGTGACACAATAAAAAAATCCATAAAAATACAAAGACTATTTCGCAAAAACTATTATAAAAATATTTGAAATTATTGTTTTAATAAGGCTTTTTAGCTTTAGTTGGTCTTCCTCTTGGTAGTTTACTTCCAATAGAAGTATTCTTAGCTACTGCCGGTACTTTGCAATATTTAAGTCTGATTGAAATGCCGACAACATGCTTGCAAATAAATTTTTTTTTAAATGCTGGACAATTGCACTGACCGTCGGCCCAATTGGCTTTATCGTTCGGTAAATTAATGCGCCAGACAGTAAAAGCTCGCTTCGTAAATTGATCGAATGTTGTCCAGCGCATTTTTTCAACTTTGTCAATGTCTTCTTGAGTTAAAGTTGCGTCACTAGCTGAAACATAGTAGTTTGTCGACTGTTCTTGGGGCACCGAAAGAATTGCTTTGCTTTCTTTAGCCCATTGATAAGACTGTGTCCATAATGCTGTGTCGATTGATTGTTTTGTAATAAACTCCTTCAGACTTCGAGGATATGCTAGTGACCACTTTTTAACAATATCTAAAGCTTGTTTGCTAAATCTAGATAATGGCGTGCGCTCTCTAATAGTTTCTTTGTTTTTAAGAACTCGATTATTTGACTCTAGATTATTGTTAGTACTTGGCGTGAAGGGCATGTATCCTTCATACCAAGTATTGTGTGTCGAAAGCCACATCATATTCATATAGTCTAAAAACTCAGTCGCTTTTTTTTGTCTCCAATTTTTAACAAATAGAGAACTTGCTTTTTCAAAAATGACTTGGCTTTGTGACAATTGAAGTTGATCTACATCTTCAATTAATTCGTTTTGATCTTCTTTAGCTACTAAAGACTCGATTTTTTTGACACAATTTCTACGCATATGTGCCCAACACGTCACAATTTCATTTTTATTAAAAACTTGTGAATAAGCTTTACGTATAGCGTTAGAAGCATCAGAAATCAATACACGAGGATTGAATAATGATGCATTTATTTTTTTCAAGCCAATATTGATACTTGAAAAAATAAAATTAAAATCAGCAGTTTTTTCATTGGTACATATACCTAGGCCAAACGAATGAAAATGCCTATCTAAATCGGTTGTACCAATGATTAAAATTGGATAGCCCTGCCAAACCAGTTTATAAGTTGCATCAGCATTTAAAATTGTTGATGCTGAGTAATCTTATTGTACTTATAAAAAATCTAAATTTAGAGCCGTGGTTTTCTTCATCTTCATCGCTTTCTTCATTACTCTCTTCACACTCATATTCATCGGCATAAGTTATTTAATAATTGACTACAAAGGCTTCATCTTCTAACTCTGGTAAAGAAGATGATGATTGAAGCCAAATTTCAAGCTCACCTAAACTTATTACTGGTGGCCCGTAAACTTCATTTCTAATCTTGTTTAATTGATTTCTTAATTGTATAGTAGTAGGAACTCATGAAAGATTTCTAACATTCTCTTAGGTTTTATTTTAAACTTAAACAACTCTTTAATTTGTTCTTTAGCTTCGTTAGACATTACAGATTTAGACATGTTTTCTTCATGCTTATGCTCAGCTTCTGCCCTAAAAAGAATAACTTCGTCTGATCTTGAGTCGTAAAGTAAATGTAATGCAGAATCACATTGCTTGCCTTTAAATTTAACTTGATTGCATCGATAGTAAACTTTTTTACCTTCTTCAGTTTTGTTGGAATAAGAGTAACTCCATATCTATTCTTCTTTAATTGCATTTTTTGCTTCTTCAGTACTTTTAAATACTTTTTCATGAGTCCAAACTTTGGACACTTTTTTGGCTCTTGGTTTCTTTAAACTTGTAACTTCAACATCAAACTCAAGATCAGACTGATAATCTTCAACTTCTGCAAAATTATTAGCCATTATAAGTTCAGTATTTGTTTTAATTTTGTTTATAATAAATAAAGACTTTACGTAGAAAAACATACCGCTTTATTGAAAGTTTGTAATAACTGTCGAAAAAAAATAAGATCTAAGAACATTTTAGAAAAAATTAAGATTTATTGATGGATTTTATTAATTGACATATCGTTTTTTATATTTTACTTATAACTTGTTTTCTTGACTTGGCATTTATTTATTTTACATAGTTTTTAATTAATTACTTAACGAATGTATTAAATATCTAGAATTAATTAATTAACATAGAAGTGTTTTACTCTACTGATACTGTGTATTTATCTACATAGAAAGTGTTTATAAAATACATTGCGTTTAGTAAAAAATACATAGCGAATAAATAGTTCTCAAACAATATTTGTTTTCAAAAATTTTATTTTAAACATTTAATCACCATAAATAACTGTTTTAACAGCAAAATTATGAATTTAATTGTTAAAAGGTTTTGTAGAGAGAAACAATAATAACAACAAAAATGTAATCAAAATAAATCAAATACATTGATTGAATCAGTTGAACTTTGTATTCGATTGTTGGCCAGTTGATCAAGAAGCACGAGATTTCAAGGTTGTGCGTTTCTTCTAGTTTCATAGTGTTGTTAATAGAATCGAGTTCAGGTATGACGATGTTAGAAATGTTTTTAAGAGAAAACAATAATTTGATATCTGAATAAATTCCAACAGTTTAGATTTTGAAATGAGTTGGTTTAGTTTCGAGCTGACTTGAATAAGTGGAAACAAGAATTAACCAAAACAGTAATTTCACCGATTGACAAATCATTGACAAATCATTTTCATGGGTTGTTTGTAGAGATGAAAATTATTTAATGTTGCGATCATTAAAAGTGCCAATATTCAAACAAAAACTAAATATGTTATTTTTAATAACGCTTTTTTATTTAATTAAAATTTAATAAAATTAATTAAAAATTAAATGTTGAAGGCACTTCAAGTACATTTATAATTATTTTATATTACTTATAAACTTAAGTAATGTAATATATAAAAATATTATAATAGAGCGTTATTTACAGACGGACTGACAAGCAAATATTGTTTTTTATATAAATATATATATTTTAAATGTATTTTTCAGTGAAAGTGTCCTCGGAGACAAAACAGGAAGTCGAAATTGTCACATAGCTTTTGTCACATCAAAATATATTTTCTAAATTTTTTGAATTCTAGAAAATTTGTGATATAAATTGTCACAAATTTGTCAAATTTGCGATATTTGAAGTTTTTTACAATTTATCAATAATCTAAAAAAGTAAGTGTAAATGCATGAGGATATGTGAAATTATCTTTTTTATTTTTCAAGATTTTCCCTTATTTCTATTTTGTTGGTGATTTCAATGCGGGTCAATAAATAATTGGTTGACCTTTTGTCGGAAGAAGTTTTGATGATCAAATTATATGAATGAATTTGTAATTGTAATTTTCCTCACTGATTTATGGAAATAAAACGTGAAAAATTCTTATTAGTTGTTTTTGTGGCTCATGAATTTGAAGCTATGAGAATCCGCCACATTCCACGTGGCATAATTGACATTGACTGAGGCTATTCAACACATTAAAATGCGTTTACAATTTTCCACTCACTCATTTAGGCGACTTTTATATGTTTAAGCGTACTTTGACGAAAATTGAAATATTTCACTAAAATCAGCATATCGAACTAGAAAAATGTTTAAATTTATTTTAACCGGCCTGTTGAAACTCGCGGGATATGTCCGCATATTTTCCAGTCTGTAATATATGTTACAGATTTTCCCAATGAATTTAACTTTTTAAAATTATATATAATCATCGATATAAACAAAATTTGGTATTATGTAATCGTTCAGTAAAACAAACTGAAATTTTATATAAATAATATTGCATAATGGTGACGTAATGAATTTTTAAAAAATTACAAAATTATGGGTTACCGCAAAAAAGGTGGGGGATCTGGAGTGGGCTGTAGTGCACGCAGCTCTCTACAGTCTATGCCCGCGTAGCTTCCAGTCTGTAATGTATGTTACAGATTTACCACTAAATTTTATTTACCTTCTGGATTGTTAAAATTCGTTTGTTTGATCAGCCTGAATGGTTGTTAGTGAAAAATAATGTATTAAAATTGTCTCAAAATGTTCGTCAAGTCACATCTAAATGACTTTTGGTGGCTTTTACTGATGTAGTTTATCGTTAAAGATTTAAAGTTAATTTGGTATTTTATAATGTTTGCGTCAGAATTTACCCAGGCTTTTCCATTTAATTGCTCACTATAACCTGAAATCAACGCTGACATCAAATATCCCAAAACTAGACCATCAAACAGAAAGTTATGATATTCGTTCATAGAGAATTCTTGAATATTCGTTTGGATTTTATCAAGTGCAGCTTTAATACGACTTGGAACTGTGCCATTTAACATTTCGGCGTAAGCTGACCGAAGTTCGCGTCCGCATGCACCGGCATACTTGAAAGAGGTAGCGGGACGAATCCCCCAAAGTGCGACGATGCCCTTGGCAACTGCGACGTGCGACAGTCGCTTTTTAAGTCACGCGATCCACACGGTTTAAGATTTTAAGATTTATGTAAAGATTGAAACAGATTGAATTAAGAGTTTAAGATTATCGATGTAAAGATTGAAACAGATTGAATTAAGAATAAACCAATTACTGTTTAAAACATCACAGGATTGGTTAATTACGCACAACAAACCCACAATATTAAAAATATTTAAATTCACTTACATTACAGTTGGGCTACATTTATTCTCCGGGGCCCCTGGTATTTTCCCCGTCAACCTCCCCCCTCTCTTGTCGGGCCTGCTTGTGGTTTAAGAGTAGATAAAGCTTCTCGAGCTGTGTTATCCTCATTAGTTAGACGAGACACAACTCAACACGAAACATCGTATTGATAAAGAGCGTGAGACAATTCACGTTTAAGAGCCTGGTTCTCTTGCTTCATAATAAATTGTTGAAGCATCCCATTCATCCTTTCGTAGTTTATGCTGATAACCTTGAGTCCACAATAATTCTTGTTCTTTACGAGATAATTCTTTGATATTTTCTTGAGTGAAATTTATATTCATGAGTATCTGAGTCATTAATAATAGCAACTATTAATTCGATTGTAAAACAAGAAATTTATTGGATCATAATAGTATCCAGGTGGATTATGATAATATAATCCAGTTTTCTCATCATAAGAATATCCAGAGTCAGATAAATTATTTTCGGAAGTTTCTCTTATCATATCTGCTAATGATAGATCATTGTTTTTGTTTCTTGCTTTATAGATTTAATTCATCAATCAAAGAAATAGTTTCATATTGTGTTTCTACATCAACCATAACTTTGGATTTAATTTATTTCAACTCTTTCTCTAATGTAGTCGCATAAGATTTTAAATCTCCTATTAATTTCTGTTGATCTGCAAATAACGACATATTGTTCACAACTGAGTAAAATATAGTTTTTGTAATTATTTAATTAACTTCTATTTTTTTAACTAAAATTAGTATCTTTTAAATTTATTTTAATCACATTTACCACTTTAATTCATTTTAAATCCATTCAATATACAATTTACATTTAAACAACAATAAAAATTACAAAAAAACGAAATTTACAAAATTTACACATTTTTCCAAATAAAAATGTCTACTCGAGCGAAGTCTTTTTTTATTTAATTTTTAATTCATAAATTCTATTTTTATTTTTCCCGGCCTTAATTTTAATTATTGTTGTTATTTGGAGAAAAGACTCAAATTTTGAATCCATTCTCCAAGTTACTAAACTACATGGGGCTAAGGGAACAGAATAACCAAATTCTGAACAGTGGTGGGTTACAGGGTTTCGAATCTTGCTTATCCTTCTAGTTGCCCTCGTAACGCCATACAAAATGATTCTAGCTGCCACTTGGCACCCGTTGCTAGGCAACGTTGGTAATGTGTTCAAGTGGTGGATTGTCCTCAAAAAGTGAGTGTTATTGCTAATACTATAATTGCTCGGACAATCCTCGGGTTCACGAGCGGTCGATAGAAGACTTATGCTCGCTTAGCTCTGTCCCACGCGTACGTATATTCAAGATCGAGTGTGGAGAGATGATTGTAAGTATTCCTATTAACACCTGTGTGCACGCGTATTTAAGAAATAATTTAACTACCATTAATTTATTGGAATCAACACAGTGAAGGTTTAATGCGAGTTAAGGGGGTGGATTTGCTGCTCGGCGTCGAGCACGCTCTTTGCGTCCTGGTCGACGACTATTGGGTTGAGTAGTAGGTTGATCCGCTGGCTGAGGGTTCTTCGGCGTCATCTGGGATATGGCGAAAACGAGCGGGTATGTTACCGCTTCCCCCTCCCGACAGACCGCCAGGGCGACTTCTAACCCTCGGATTTGAGTACGTAGGTTCTGATTGAGCTGACGCTCTTCCATCCAGCCCTTTTGTGCTGCGGTTAGTCTGTGATACAGCGCTTTCACCTTTTTCGGCTCCGATCAAGTCGCTTTAACCTGTTGAACCTCTCTGGTTATCTGGAGTATTTGGCGAAGAAGGTTTGCATTTACGTTTCTTACCCGATTTAGTTCTATTTGCAGGATTTGGGTCGCGTCCATAACTATAATGGATAAATTCGTTAGATGTGAATCCAATGACTTGTATAATTAACATTTATGATTATTATAAACATAACGATTAGAACGAGTACTCTCAGGCAGATTATCAAACGCAAAGACAAAGTATCAAACATTTTCTTTTAACAACAAAAAGAATCAAAAAAAAAACAAATCACAATTATTGTTAGTGTTTTCGCGACTTCTGCTTTCCGCGAACCGGCTCCTTTCGGCTCTTTTCCGGGGAAACCACGGGATATGGGCGTCGGGTATCCCGGACTGGGCGAGGCGAGTAAGCTTCCACAATCCGCCCGGCGAGGATGTCTTCTTCTACATTGGCAAGATACATCCTCGCCTTGACTACTTGTAGGTCCACCTGCTCCTGCACCCTTTCCCATTGGGTGAGGAGATTCCGAGCGTTGATGTATATTTCCGCCGCTGGGTATTGCTGTCCATCGAGTCCACAAGGGTCACTAGTTAGACCCAGCAACCTCCAAGTGGTGGGGTACGGCCACTGTCGCTGGATTTTCTCGAATATTTCTGTCCTTGGGGGTGACTCCTTCAGGTATGGCTCATCGATTAATTGGGTATTAGTCCATTCGCGTGGCATGTTCTTGGCTAAAAGAAAAGGCATCATGATCGGCTAGTTGCATGTAGGGAATGAACATATGATTTAATTAAATTGGTCGCTCGGATACAATACTAGGCTTACTAGTGATTAGGTTGTCGCTGTTGGATATTAAGTATTACTCTAAGGCTATGACAATGAGACGCGTCGAAAATCTACGATTCGTTAATTATTATCGTTGGTCAAGTTAGCGATTGTGAAGTATATAGTATCGGGGTTGAACAGGACTTGTACAGATGCTACTAAATACCTATCGTTAGGTCATCGTCTGTGCTACGCCTCGTGCCTATATTCGTCGAGGTTTAATAAAAGAAAATTTAATGGGTATACAGGATTACTATTTATTTGTGGGTATTTCGAATTTGTGGGACATCTAATTTTGGGTAATCTCAATGTAAGGTTGCATCTAGATGGGGTTGACATAGATTAACACGAGTCTTTAGAGTTTTATTAATACTTAGCATGAATTTCTGTCACTTTAACTTCAAAATTCTTACTAATACATAACACGAATAATTGCTAACTTAACTCCAAAGTTTTACTAATACCTAACATGAATATTTGCTAATTTAACTTCAAAATTATTTGTTACGTAATAACAACCCTGATTTGATTAATTTCGAAATTTACCGGATGGAACATTCATCTTTATTTATGCGACTATATTTAATTAGGATGGAGGTAATCATATCCGTTAAGAATTTGTCGGTGTTTACATTAAGGGCATTGGTTCTACCTATTATGTCGCCGGAAATTCTAAGTGCACAGGAATTCGGTTAGTTTAGTGATGCGGTTTCCGGTCGAATCTTATCATCAATAGATCGATCGATTTGTAATTAAATGAAGACATTTCCGTTTGGTAAACTGATAACCGGTGTTTATCTTACCTACTTTTCATGTTCAGGATTCGCAATCAATAAGTTCCCGATACTTTAAAGCTACTAGGATTTTTCGAGTGGATTCTTTACCTCACGTATTTGGAAATTTTCGATGTGGGACTTAGTTATGCCTTCGTGTGTTTCTCAGAGAATTTTGGAATTATTTTATTTGGAGTCAACGGTAGGCATTCATGTGATTTAACGTTTGATGTGATGTCAATATAAATTTTTCAACTGTTGTTTTAATCGTTCTTAAAAATTTTTATTCCTGTAATTTATATTAACTCTGGGTCAATCGAGACTGGGTTTGGGCTCTTAAATTCGATGTTTCAGTTTTATGAAGTTTTGAAGGTAAACGTCATCGACAATTAAATCACTTTTATTATATAATAGTTTCGTGTTAATCCCTTTTCTCCTCAATAATATTAATTAAATTTTTACCGTAATGGTCTCATCCTGCTGTTTCACATTTGAATAATGGATTTGCACTTAATATTTTGTAATGGAACTAATTATTTTCGCCTTTAACCCGCCAATTCATTTAATTAATAAGCTGATTTATACTTTCCTTTCAATCAATGGATTATCTTATTCCTGCTTCCTTGGATCATTTAGTCAATAAATTATCATTTTTACTAATAGTTATTTTCCTTTCTCACTCCATGGATGATGTTAATTTTTTCAATGAATTCCCCAGTTTTACATTAAAATCTATTGGGTCGATGAATTACTCTAGCTAAGGCATTGCTCTACTTTAACAAATTACTTTAAGTTTTTTTTTTAATCAAAGGGTTAATTTAGTTGAATCCATAAATTACTTTAATTTTTCTTCATAATTATTCTAATTAATTAATCAAGGAGATATCTCGATAATCATTTTAATTGATGGGTTAATTTAATTCAATTGACTCAAGATTTACTGATGATTTTTATTATTTTACTTCGAAATGTAAAATCCAATAATTAATTTAATTTCAAATGATAATTTATTTTAGTTATCAACGATTTCAGATTAATTTATTCCCGTACCCTTTCCCTTTAATAGACCTTAGGCGCATCTTGTGTTTATGTTATATTTACTGAGTGCCCACTGGACTACTCGGTGTGATGATTTTAAGCCGTATGTAATGTAATTTTAGGTCGATTTTACAGAATTGAGAAACGAGGAAGCAGCCAGAGACTTCTTCCTTATTTCTCGCTTCAGCTATAGGGATAGATATTGACGTTACGACCGCTGCGTTGCGCACGCTGAGTCTTCACGGGTACATATCATTGGCAATTTTCCACGCTCTTACACGAATCTGTACTATGTAGATTTTGCTTTCTTGCGTTGTGTGTTGGCTGTGGGCCGGAAAAATTTCGACAAATTTTATTTAATTATTTAAGCATATCAAACATGTTAATATTATCAATAATATTTATTAATTATATAACAATTAAACATAAATTACCATCCATTGACCAAAATACAAAATAGCATAATATTGTATCAAAATAAAACAAATGCCACTCTCCCCACGTCGACGCCAAGCAGAGCTCTACCGAGATGCTATGGACGTGACGTGGAAAGAGGGTTCCAACATAAATATTTCTCACCTAAAAAAGGTTTCCAAAGTAATCTGAAAATAACTTTTCTAAAATGGTTTAAAGATTTTTAAAACTAGTTGAAAATGGTTTTAAACAATTCTCAAAAATGGTTTTTAAAATGGTTAAGTTAAATGTGAAAGTGGATCAGTATTTATACCTATTTTTCTCGCATGTGAAATTTGATGCAGTAAAACAAAATTCGACCTTGTTATTTTCTAGTAAATTCTATTCTTTAATTTTATCATTTTTTGATTTATTTTTATAATTTTTTATTTATAATTTTTATTGAATTATTACTAATTCAAATTTTTCGATTTAAATTTCACTTTAATGAACTTTTATTAATTTTTCCAATTTGTCGAATTTGTTGTGTTTTCTTGTTATGTTTGTGTAGGTATCGTGCGAATCTTGGTGCATTTTGTTATTATTTTAATTTATTTTTATGTTTATTAATTTATATTTAATTCTTTTATTTTCTCATATTTTATATGGTTTAATTGGTGTTTTCAGGTTTATTTGAAGTGCATGTTATATTTGCGTGTGTGTTACTGATCCATTTAAACATTTCTCAAGGCCGTTTAGGTTCTGGCCCAACAACAGTTAATAATAATTTCAATCCTCAGGCAGATAGAAAAATTAGTTATAGGTAGATTATGGTGAGTTACAGGGTTTCGGATCTTGCTTATCCTTCTAGTTGCCCTCGTAACGCCATACAAAATGATTCTGATCGCCACTTGGCACCCGTTGCTAGGCAACGTTGGTAATGTGTTCAAGTGGTGGATTGCCCGCAAAAATTGAGTACCATGTGCTAGTACTATAGTTGCTCGGACAACCCTCGGGTTCACGAGCTGTCGATAGAAGACCTGCGCTCGCTTTTGATTCTTAGGTCCCATTATTCTCCTATCTCCTTCAAATGTTAACCTATACTCTCATATCATTCATTGTTATGTCCATTCCCATAGTCCTTCTTATCATTGTCCATGCTGATGATTATTCTTTGGCCTGTACACCCTTTGTTATGTTAAATACACCCACTTTATATCTTTCACCCTTATCCCCATTATAACTACAATGTTCCCTATTATTGTTACTAGCATTATCATTGTTACTATTATATATATTACCTTTATTAATTGTTACTACTAATACCTTTATTAATATTTTTATAGCTATAACTACCATTATATTTATTGTTATTGTTACTATGAGTATTACTATTATTAGTATTGTTATCATAATTATTATCAATCATTACTACAAATACCATGATTATTATTATTATAATTACCATTATTGTTATTATTATTATTATTATTATTATTATTATTATTATTATTATCAATATTATTATTATTATAATTACCATTACCCTTATCATTATCGTTATTATTATTAAGATTTTGTAGGGATCCTTCCTTATTCCTCAGCGTTAAAAATTTTTTATTGATATACAACATTAGCCGTAGTCCATCTATATTTTTTGGTTTTTGATAAAGTATTTTTGTAAATTCGAAAATTTTAGCAGCGTTCCGCCCTTATTTCACGCATTCCATTTTTACGTTACTATTTTTGTTAAGTATTTGAATTAGTTCGGAAAATTTGAGCAGCGTCCCGCCCATATTCTCCGCCTCAACTCAAATTAATTTATTTAATTCTTATTTAAAAACATTATTTTTCATGATTTTGGTCGTTCGGATTAATCTTTTTCCGATGGCTATTCATTTTAACTGTTGCAACGATTTCGCAATTTTCCCCGCTACCCATTCCCTCTTTTTGTCCTTAAGATCTATTTATGTTCATGTTATAGTTAATGAGTGCCCACTGGACTACTCGGTGTTAGAGATTTTGAGCCGATTGTTGTTAACAATTTATGTCAATTTTACAGAAAACGGATGGTGAAGGAGCAGCCAATAAACTACTCATTTACCCTCCAATTTCCCCTATGTACGGATAATATTGACGTTCCAACTCCTGCGTTCCGCACGCTGAGTCTTCACGGGTACATATCATTGGCGATCTTCCACGCACTTACACGAATCTGTACTATGTAGATTTTACTTTCTTGCGTTATGTGTTGGCTGTGGGCCGGAAAAGGAATAACAAATAATAATTTACCATAGCATTTGGAATAAAAGTTTCGATGCACTAAGGCTGTAGATATAAAATATTTATTCAGCATATTACATCGGCTACATACATTTGAAATTCATTGTATCCATTCCAATAAATTTACTTCGAAAATCCCATAAATTTAATTCGATAAATCATTCTAAAAAATCATCAATAAATTCAATTGAAAAATTACCCACAAATTTGATTCAAAAAATCATCCATAAATTCAATTGGAAAAACAAAATTATCCATAAATTCAATTTGAAAAACAAAATCATCCATCAAATCGATCTGAAAAGTCATACATAAATTCAATTGAAAAATTACCCATCAATTCTCTTCGAAAAAATCAACTAATAATGTTGCACCAGTTGAGAGTGATCGTGTTCAGGCAAAACACTTACCCGTGTTAATTGCCTGAATGCACGGCTCTCAACCGGCCATACAACCAGTTATACAATTCTATAATGAAATTTTCTCCGAAAAATAAGACTGAAAATTTGTGAAAACACATCGGTATTTATACCTATTTTTCTCGCGTGTGAAATTTGGTGCAGTAAAACAAAATTCGACCTTGTTATTTTCTAGTAAATTCTATTCTTTAATTTTATTATTTTTTGATTTATTTTTATAATTTTTTATTTAAGATTTTTATTGAATTATTACTAATTCAAATTTTCGATTTAAATTTCATTTTAATGAACTTTTGTTAATTTTTTCAATTTCGTCGAATTTGTTGTGTTTTCTTGTTATATTTGTGTAGGTATCGTGCGAATCTTGGTGCATTTTGTTATTATTTTATTTTTATTTTTATGTTTTTGATTTTATTTTTATTTATATTCTCTCAGATTTTAAAGTGTTTAATTGATGTTGTATATTGTATTTTAAGTTATCTTGGTGCTGGGTTTTTGTGCTGTATTACCGATGCATTTAAACAATTCTCAAGGCTATTGGTGTGCTGGCCCAACAATTATAAGTACTAACTGAGTTATAAACACTAGACTATAGCTACTGTAGAGATTATACTAAATAAATAGGAGATAACCCATATCGTATTTTATTCAGAAAACTCCTGGATTGATGCGTGCCGGGTCACATTACGCGTTCCGGCACACTCAGCAGCTCGGTGTTGGCAGGCGATGTGGAACGCGGGATACTCGATCTCGCTGGTGAGAGAATCCCGAATGGGAAATCGGAAAAGTACCGACGACACGGGCCTTCCATTCGTCGCAATAAAGCGAGAACCCGGCCGATTTCTCGCAGATTTCCGCGAAGGAGCTCTAATCGACTATATCCGTGAACTAGCTCGTCTCGATGATTTCTGTTGTGCGTTAAAAATACATGTTTTGTTGAATTATTCTTTGTTTAGTTGATTAATAATTTAAATAGAAAGCAGATAACCCGAGTCAAGAACCCGTTCCACAGATCTAAGGACCCATAATAAAAAAAATCACCATTTATTATATACGAGTTGATTTTACGCTTCTATTACAGATATGTACTCCAACCAAATCCTACAACGAGAATTATAACGACTGCAGAAAACCAACTCCATGCTCCGCCAGCAAATCCTACAGCTAATTAAGGAGCTACAACCGACGAAGGTCACATGGGTGGAGCCAGGAAGAGCAAAACGCATCTACCAAAAGATGACGGCGGCGCAAAAGAGTTGGGATGAAGAAAAACAGCTCAACTAAAATCAGAAGACTCAAATCAGAGGTCTGGAGGTAGCGTTATCAGCGTGCCAAGAGGGCGTGGCGGTAACCTACCCATTACTCTTCACTCCGTCGCAACTGGCCTATCGAGAGGCAATGACAGTCGCCAAACCGATCAACAAACCACCTCGGCACCTACCAGGGAAATCCGAGTGTGCAAAGCGTCGTGCTGCACAACTGAATAAGGAGTAACACAATAATGATCCGTCTGTATTTAAAAAAAAATTTTAAATCGACTTCCACTATCTGTATGTCTTACGTTTATAAAAATAATTTTATTAAAACCGTAAATCCGCCAAAAGAGAAGTTAGATGACATTAGATTCAACAGGAAGGGACCGAAGAAAGAAAATCGCACACAAACCTTCTAACAGTATTGCGTTGAACCCATTTTGAGATCTGGCCAGAGTAGTTCCTACGTGGCGCTCACCTTTGGCGATCTCAAAAAGCAATGGTTGCATCACCAACGTTGCTTAGCAACGGGTAACCATTGGGGGCAAGGAAATATTTATATCTGGAGTCAAGGTTATCTAGACCATAAACCCCACACTCGGAATAATTTTTTAATATAGGTTTTTAGATGACAATGATAGATTAGAAAGTATTTAAAATAAATTTTCATTATATTTTTACAAATGAACCACAGTATTCTTGTTTGAAAGTTCCCAGCTAGAAAATTTAAATAATAGAATTTGAATTCATTTATTTTGTCTAGAACAATATATTTTTTAATTAAAGTACTTTTGATTTTATTTTTAAACTTAAAATTCTTCTGGTGTACATTAAGCCATAAATTCTTAACACAACAGCTATATTTAAAATGCATTTTACTAATTTAATGAATTATTCATTTCAATAAACATTTGTTTTAATAATTAAAATTAATCCGAAACCTTCAATTACATTTTTCAATCAGTATATTCAATTTTTGAATAATTTTATTTACCTAATTAAATGCTGTTGCAAATTTGTTGTTTTTTGATAAATTTATGCCTCTCAAATGCAGTTAATAATATGAGTAATTATCATAGGATTTTTAATGTCTTGCTAAAGTGATATTTAGTTGTGAACCAAACCAATTGTAGAAATGGTGCAAGCTAATTCCATCCCTGTAATTTAATATCGATATTGGAGGATTTATTAATGAGACAATTCACTGCTTTCTATATTTCAATTCGCCGAACGCAACTGTGGAATTCTCCAATCAAATCATTGCTATCAAAAGCCAAGCGGATAACAAATGTCCAATGTTTGATTTTCTTTTCATTACTTCATTGCGCCAAATTAAAGTATTATCCAATTCAACCAAATAATATGAAATTAAAAATTCGCTATTATTAGTTATCCACAACTTGTGGTGGTGAAATCGGGCAAGTAAATATAACGATTAAATTATTTAATCACGCCAAATTTAATTACGATGCAAAAGGTTTGATTGATACGCAAACTCAAATCAGAATGAGCTTGATAATAACCAGTGAGATTATTGATAATTTATTATTGAAATGATCCGCATTTATTATTAGATCCAGATTCAAAGGTTTGTGCAGGTGAGAATTAATATTTTATTGAAATATATTTATTGATACTAGGGGAAGGCGAGCCGTCTGAAAGTCTGTTGAAAACCTTAAAAACAGATGAATTTGAGGCCATGCAATTTTGATGAAAAGATGATTGAATATGCCTGAAAGCCGTCTTTCAAAAAATATATCGTAATTGTTGATAATCGGATTGCTGCTCATCTGAATAAGGATTCGATATGTTTAGACAGGCCTAGTTACACCGGACAATCAGTTCTAGACCTGTTTAAACTTAGAATGTACGAGCTACAATATAAGGAATTAGCTAAATACCGTAATGAATTTCATTGCGAAAAAAATATCATTTCTGGCGAAAAGGATTCATTTTTCCTTGAGGTTAAGCACTGTAGGCTAGACACTTTTGCCGACAATGATAAGAGACAACCTTTTAAATACATCTAATTACGACACGGCACATCCCTCGTGCTCAAGGAAACTTGACTCTAATAGGAAAATTTAAAGATGAGAGTAAGGATCTTGGGTATGAGGAATATGTTTTCTTAAGACCCAAGTGCTATAGTCTTTGAGGTACTAAAGATAAAATGAGGGCTAATGAGGTGAAGTTGTTCGGGACAGAGATTGAGCACTAGTCATATTTAGATTATTTTAATAATGACACAATATTAACGGTGCCTCAAACTGGGATAGGGACACGGAACCACCAATGGTTTACATTTAAAGACAGTAAAACTGCGCTTACTAATAAAGACGATAAGGTTGATTGGATGGGTAGAAATTCTAGTCTCGCGTTTGGCCATAATTTAGGAATCGATGCCATTGATGATGACCAAGTATCGCACAGCCCCAGCTATGACAGCTCATATGTTGATATTGATGACATACTATTATCAGACTGATGTTTTGTACAAAACTTGTGAAATATTTCAATACAATGTATTTTGTAGAGTTTTTATTTGAATTTTGCGTTTTATCAACTTTTTTATTGTATTAATGATAATAACATTGTGAAAATAATAAAAGTAATAATAACATTTATAAAAATATCAATAATTGTAATAAAGATTTCGAATAATATTAATAATAACTTGTAATAATAATAATGTATTTTATTGAATTAATTTTGGTGAAAGTACTTGTACATTTGTGCTTTATCAACTTTTTATTGTATTAATGATAATAACATTGTAAAAAATCATAAAAGTAATAACATTAATAAAAATATCAATAATTGTAATAAAGATTTCGAATAATAGTAATAATAACTTGCAATAATAATAATAATAATAGCTTGTAATCATAATATTAACTTGTTATAATAATATTACGTAATCGAATAAAAATTAAAAATATTAAAATACTACTTATTTTTTATAAGTAGTAAATTTAAATTAAAAATTTTTAAAAAATACTATGACCTTGAAAAATTTGGAATGACGTTGAGAAAAAATATGATGACTCATTGAATGATATTGAAAAATTATTATGACTCATCCAATGTCCTTGAATGAGCCATTGTCTTTTTTAAATGACCTTGAATGAGTTATTGTCTTTGTCTCAGAAAAAAAAGTGTACTTTAATTTTTTACCTCGGGGGAGGGGGGTATGTGGTCCAGAGATGACATGGTCTAGTGGTGACATAACTATCTACTCGGGATAATTTCTTTTAACTTGCTATCGTCCTTGAACTTTTGCCTTCCCAAGGCTCGAGTCAAACGTTCACCATCATTTGTCAGTATGCCAAATTTTGCTTCAATTTTACAGAAATAGTTCTTATCCTTTGCCATACTTCGATATCTTTTCGATAACCCATATCCAAAACCCTCTTGCAATTCCACTCCTCCAATCAAATCTGGTACTACTTTTTCTACCACAATGAATATAACTTCTTTAGACATCTCCAATGATTAGTTGTACTTTGATTCTTCCTAGTATTTCAAACTTACTCCCGTTTGCGCAACGTAGCTTGTCATTGCTTCTCATCAATTGTTGTCCTCTCGATTTGTTAAAACAGTTCGAACTCATCACATTGATTCTTGGCCCTGTATCTAATAAACACTCGAAAATTTCACCATTTATTCTTACTGTTATACTTTGCTTGACTTATAGCTTGTTATACGTAATTTCTCCAGCCTGTCCTATATCAATCGTTCCAATTCTTTCTATCGCTCCTTCAACCTTTCTCTCCCTTGGAATTTGTACACTTTCTTGCTTACATTTCCTAGCTTATCCCACTTTTCAGCCCCCTGGGGATATCGCATCAACTCTTCTGTTATTATACGCTCTAACTAACTCCTCTATTGGCGGAACTCTGTTGTTTGGGTATGTCTTACTAAAAACATTTTCACCTGTCTCAACACACGATTCTCTTTCTTCTTTATTGATTCAGTTATCCGACTATATCTCTTTCCTGCTGCCCTTTGTTTTTCTTGTGTTATGGCTCGACCTTGTATAACATTCTTCGGCTCTATGACCATTTCTGTTGCATTTTTTACATCTAATTTTGCTGCTATCTTTTCGTCCCTTCAAGGGAATATTCTGCCTTTCTAAAAATATAACCGTTTCCACAATAGGTATCAAGCGTTGACGGTTTTCTAAATTTTTTGAAATAATTGAGTATTTACTCAGTGTATAACATTAATTACTGGTTCATTATAGCATTTCTAAGTTAAGGTTTGTTGAAGTTAAACCTCAAAATCGCCCTACCCACCTTACTGAATGACCTGGATCCGCGTCTACTGTACCTAATATTTGTCATATATGTGAATAAATAATTTAGATGAGCCCGTGTGTCATCCATCGGTGTACTAATGTAGAGTGTGCATTTTTCTATAACAGATTGCTATCGATGAGCTGTGCAAAAAACAATTAATAAAAATATCATCTTAAAATTAGAAGTGAATTGAGATATTAAAATGAAATATTTAATTCTAATAATATTTATACATATAATGTTCCGAAAATCATTTTCAATAAAGAACATGAGTAAATATTATTATTCATTTGACAGTTTTCATTGCAAATATTTAGCCGTGAACCAATCAAATTGTAGAAATGCCGCAAGCTTATTCCATCCCTGTGGATTTAATATCGACATTGGAGGATTTATTAATGAGACAATTCACTGCTTTCTATATTTCAATTCGCCGAACGCAACTGTGGAATTCTCCAATCAAATCATTGCTATCAAAAGCCAAGCGGATAACAAATGTCCAATGTTTGATTTTCTTTTCATTACTTCATTGCGCCAAATTAAA
The DNA here is from genome assembly GCA_022537955.1 of Schmidtea mediterranea. Taxonomy (NCBI): domain Eukaryota; kingdom Metazoa; phylum Platyhelminthes; order Tricladida; family Dugesiidae; genus Schmidtea; species Schmidtea mediterranea. The sequence goes on from CM039680.1 coordinate 13,905,394, forward strand.
GTATTATCCAATTCAACTAAAAAAATTGAAATTAAAAATTCGCTATTATTAGTTATCCACAACTTGCGGTGGTGAAATCGGGCAAGTAAATAGAACGATTAAATTATTTAATCACGCCAAACTTAATTACGATGCAAAAGGTTTGATTGATACGCAAACTCAAATCAGAATGAGCTTGATAATAACCAGTGAGATAATTGATAATTTATTATTGAAATGATCCACATTTATTATCAGATCCAGATCCAAATGCTTGTGCAGGTGAGAATTAATATTTTATTGAAATATATATTTATTGATAGTAGGGGAAGGCGAGCCGTCTGAAACAGGCATCCCCATGGCGGTAAACATAATCAAAGAAAACGAAAATCAACTTTTTAACAAACAAACATACAGGATTCGTAAAAATACTCTGAAAAAATAAAAATAACTTTTCCCCTGACATTTATGTCAAAGTGTGGAAAGATTTTTAAAATAAATACTAGCCACTAATAATTTAAATAAATAAAAATTAAATATTTAATTTTAGTAGTTAAATAAAAATACACGAAATTATTTTGATAATTGAAATGTGACAATGAGAAGTAATAAAATAGTAAATTTGTAAATTTGATCATCAAGATGAGCACAAAAACAATTTCAACTCAGCCGTGCACATCAAACTGCACAATTTACACAAATAGCTTTTATAGCTTTAGCACATTTATAGAACGATGAAGTAAAAAAATCGAAGAATAATATTGATTTTTTTTAATAAATAAATAATTAAATTTATAATAAATTAAGAAATTCTGTTTAATTCATCCGATGGAAAAAATTAATTAATATTATCCATTATTTTTCGATATTTTGCGAAAGATGTGACATTATGCAATCAGTGTTGGTACAAAGATAGCACCCAGAGAAGTCCAAAATGGGTGAGGCCAGATTGGGTGAAAGGCGAAAATTATAGGAACTACCGAAAGTCGAGCTACAATATCCAACGAGGTACTGACAATCTGCAATGTTTCAATTGTGGAAGAAGAGAGCATATTTCGAGAAATTATCGATCAAAATCTAGATCTCCATCAACATCTCCATCGCCACAAAGAGATAAAGTAAACATAAACGATCAAGTGCAATGCTATTCGTGTAAAGGTTATGGATATATGGCAAGATCTTGCCCAAAAAATGATGAAAGATTTCAAAAACCAATTCTAAAAAAGTCTTTTCGATTTCAAGGTGAAACTTCATCAATGAGCAATATGACCTATGTACAAGATGGCGATTTTAAAGAGAAGATGGAAAATGAGTTGAGAAATATGAGCCGAAAATTAAATTTGCTAATGTCGAAATTTGAGTCTGACGACTAGCTTGAAAGCCATATGATATCCGAAACAGCTAAAGAATCTCCAGGAACGGAAAGTGACAGTAATTCAATAAAGGATAATTTAGGAAATGAAAAATGCTACAATGTTGATCATGAGGATAAAAAAGTTGTTAGAAAACAGAGATATTAACGCTCCAAAATTGATGTAGAGAATGCAGAAGCGTTGCGAGATGTCGTTGAGTATGAGAAAACTTAAAACAGTGATTAAATTGTGCGCCGATTGGTATGAATTGGATCCTCCGGTGAAGGACGAGATCGAAGTTTTGATGGTAAAATTTGGTAGAGAATTTCGAGCAAAACAGTGGTTAGATTTATCTTTTATTTGATATTTCAGATAAAGACAATGAATTTAAAAAACGTGTACGTTGTGCCGTATATGGTGTTGGGCCAGAACACAAACGGCCTTGAAAATTGTTTAAATGCATCAGTAATACAGCACGAAAACCCAGCACCAAAATAACTTAAAATACAATATACAACACCAACTAAACACTTTAAAATCTGAGAGAACATAAATAAATATAAAATCAAAAAACATAAAAATAAAATAAATGCAAAATGTATCAAGAACCGCGCGAAATTTACATAAAAAATAACATAATAACAAGAAAATTTTACCGTAACCATTTATATAAAAGTAAAAATTAATGAATTTAATAAGAAAAAAAATAAAAAATATTTTTAGTTGAATAAATTTATTTAAAAATGTTAAAAATAAATTACCAATTTAAATTAAGAAATTAATAAAATTTAATTTAGATAACACAAATAATTTTAAGGTCAAATTTGTTTAATCGCAATAAGAATAACACGCAAGGTTAAGGCCAAATTATAGGTATATATACTGATGTGTTTTGACAAATTTTCAGTCTTATTTTTCAGAGAAATTTTTTTAGTATACATCGAGTTAGTGTGCATAACTAGCTGATAGCCGTGCATTCAGCCAATTAACACTGATAACTCTCAGATAGTGCACGGGTATTGATTTATATGAATGCTACTATGCGAATTCACGAAGTGTTATGAATTAATGACAAGATGATTTTATGCCAATTTATTTATATGATTGCTACTATGCGAATTTACGGAGTGTTATGAATTAATGACATGAATTGTGATCAAGATGAATTTATGCCAATTTGCCGGATGAATTTACGGACGATGGATGCCAAATAAATATTTTAAAGCCAACAATGTTGTGCATTGAAACTTTTATTCAACCGATATGGTAACATTTATTTATTTCTTTTTTGGCCCACAGCTAAAACATATCGCAAGACAGTAAAATAAAACACCCCATCGACCTGTGTAAGTGCGTGTATAATCGCCAATAGTTCGTGCCCGTGAAGGCTCCGGCGTGAGAACGCAGGAGCTGGAACGTCAATATTATCCGTATATATAGGGGAAATTGGAAGGTAAGGTAGTAGTATTTTGGCTGCTCCTTCATCATCCATTTCCTGAAAAATAGACATATTTTTTTTTAACAACAATCGGCTCAAAATCTCTAACACCCAGTAGTCCAGTAAGCACTCATTAAATGTAATATGAATTTAAATAGATCATAAGGACAAAGAGAGGGAAAGGGTAGCGGGAAAAATAACGAAATTGTTGCAACAGTTAAAATGAATAGCCATCGGAAAAAGATTAATCCGAACGACTAAAATCATGAAAAACAGTGTTTTGAATAATATATAAGGATTAAATAAATCATGTTGAATTGAGACGGAAAATATAGGCAGAACACTGCGCAAATTTTCGGAAATAATTAAAACATTTACCATGAAACTAGAAAATAAGGGCGGAACGTTGCTCAAATTTTCCGAAGTAATTAAAATACTTATTGAAAATAGTAAAGTAAAAGTGGAATGTTGTTCAATTGTTGTTATAATATTAGTATAAAACTGTAAACTAAGGGAGGTACGCGGCTATAATTTTCCGAAGCAATTAAAATACTCATCAAAAATAGTAAAGTAAAAGTAGAATACGTCTCAATAATTGAGAGGACGTCCGGATAAAACCGTAAAATAAGGGCGGAACGCTGCTCAAATTTTCCGAATTAATCGAAATACGGCTCAATTGTTGGTATAGTAGTCTGATAAAACCGTAAAATAAGGGCGGAACGCTGCTAAAATTTTTCGAATTAACAAGAGTACTTTATCGAAAACTGTAACATAAGGATGGATTAAGGCTAAATTTTTACATAAGGAAAATATATTTTTTTGCTGAGGAATAAGGACGAATCCCTACACAAAATGTTTGATAATGATAATAATAATAGTAAGGATAATGATAATTAAAATAATAATAATAATAATAATAATAATAATAATAATAATAATAATAATAATAATAATAATAATAATAATAATAATAATAATAAATATAATGGTAATGGTAGTAATAAGAGTAATAATAAATGTAATAGCGATAACAATTAATAAAGTTTATATATATATATATATATATATATATATATATATATATGTATATATATATAATAGGAACAATGATAATACTAGTAACAATAATGTTGGGTTTTGGATTATTTCAAGTCGGTTCTCTCTGACTCCTGGTGTTCTTTAAATTAAAACAATTAAGACCCAACGTATATTGAAACAACAGGTTCACAATTTATTATCACGCTACAATGACCAATCAAAGTTTATACGATTCTCTGCTCGGCGTTGATGCTTTGCAAACAAACAATATTCACCTTTTGATCCTTTAGTTCTGTTGACTCTCGTTTTCCTCGGTTTCTGTTTGGTTTGATCCCTTTTCGCCTTTCCGTATTCTTAATTCTATTTCTTCTTTTCCCTACTTCCCTAATTCGTTTACCACTTTTCCTACAGTCTGATTCTTCGAACCCTAGCTGAGGCAGAATGCCGATTTTCTCTGATTTTCCCTTTGCTTATATACTCCTCGAAATCAGGATGACAAATGGTTATTGCCGAGCCAATCTTTCGTTTGACATTTTCTCCTACGTGTTTGCTTCGGCTGTCATCCATAATGGTCCAACGAATCCAGATAATTAATGGCCCTACCGGTCTTCCTACGCGCGCTATCTTCTCCTTACTCTTTTCCCATTAATCATTGTGTCAAGCTAATGGGCCCAAATCTTCCTTTTGTTTGCCTTTCTTCTTGTTTACCCAGCTCGGGTTTCCTTCATCTCTCGGGTTCTCCATTGGCTCGGGTTTCCCATTAGCTCGGGTTTTCCATTAGCCAATTAATTAATTAATTAACGTTTTCTGTTTTCATACATTTGAATGTTTTTCAACCCTTTCTAACCCTTTTCTGATAAATCCCTAACCGTCATCTTGTTGACCATTAGCTAATCTATAACTGTCCCGTTTTTCCCATTCGATTTCGATGATTTTTCCATTTATTGATTTTTCTCGGATTTCCGGATTCTCGCCTTTCGTAATTGCTTTTTTGCATTTTCTAATACTGTTTCCATCGCACTTTCCTTTACTATTAATTCTGTGCACGATCCCGCTTTTATTTGCCTTTTTTCTTCGCTTACTTTCCATTTGAATTATTATCCTAAATTTTATTTAAATTTTTAATTTTTATTTTACAGACCTCAACATATCTCCCCCCTTAAAAAATTTTTTCGTCCTCGAAATCTATGTTTTGCTGTGATTATGTATTATTATTATTATTAATATTACCCTTATTATATTATTAAATTTTATATTCCTTTTAAATTTCTAATTTTCAATTATATCATGGAACAATCGAATTCACCGATACTTTGCCGAAAAAGATTATTACATGAGCTTACGACAAAGCGATAATTGCTTAGGTGGAAGTATGTGCGGAATTGGAGGTGGTTCAAATGTGGGTTTTGGTACAGTGATGATAATGCAAAATCTAGCATCTTGGATATTTAGAGAGCGTCTTTTGGACAACAGTTGTTTGACGCTGTATGTGATCATTTAAAATTAACTGGACGTGAATATTTTGGAATTTCTTATCAAGATAGGAGTAAAGTTTGGGTTAGTTTAATGTAATTTGGATTTGGCCAAGAAAATTACAAAACATGTACCAGGTATTATGTTTTTAGCAAAAATTTAATTTAAAGTAAAATCGTCATTTATGCCATTTGATGTATTTAAGTCAAATTTTATTATTATTATTATTATTATTATTATTATCAATATTATTCTTATTAATATTATTATTATTATTATTATTATTATTATTATTATTATTATTATTATTATTATTATTATTCTTATTATTATTCTTATTATTATTATTATTATTATAGATATCCTTATCTATAAACAAACACTAGACCAGTGTTTGAGATTAGGGTGATATTAGCGGCATCAATGTGAAACCACACGAAATGTCAGCCGATGTCAAACACGCACATCTATAAACATCAACTAATCATTTCTACTATATATAATCTGATGACGCAGCTCAATTTTCATTTTTTCCGAATTAATTTAAAAAATATTAAAATCGTTTTATGCCTTCTTTTTCGGTGGAAATTTTGTGAGATTAATGCCGATTTTCAGTCCACTGCATCTTTCTGGTGTGTGTCTGTGAGGGTAAATCCACAAATTGTGAATCTTTTTATTTCATAAATTTTAATATTTTTTTTTTTAATTTCAGATAATTTATTTAAACTTTGACCTTTAAAAGTTTGTATTTTGATCTCATAAATATATTGAGATCAACATCGACGCTTCTTCATGTCAACATCAATCATCATTAGCATTTGAAGTCTTGGAATATATGGAAAATAAAATTTGATTGGATTTATTTAAATATCGAAATATATTATTTAAAGTAAGACATAATGATATATCAATTAAAAAATTATGATTTATTACATAAATTATATGCTAAGTCTTTGCATAAAATTTTTACTTAATAAATTAATAAATATACTGCAGCAAAGACTTATCCTATGATTTATTTGTTTAAAACATCCCTTTATTAAAATTTATTATAATTTTTTTTTTTTAATTTAGAAAATGTTCTCGACTGAAAAATGGACTTTGTTTACTCAGCCTGATAAGGTATCTGCGATGAACTTTAATATTCCGAATGAATTTTTACTTATCCTGCGGTTTTTGACGTAGCCGATACTGATAGGCTCTATAATTAATTACCCTGTGGTTTCTTAACGTAGCCCGTGCTGATAAGCTTTCTAATTAATTACCCTGTGGTTTGTTAACGTAGCCTGTACTGATAAGCGTTCTATATAAGTGTCTGCTTTACCACTTTTCGTTAGTTTTGTCTTGCCAATCTTGAAGTAAGCATTTTATATTTTATTTTATTTTTCATTTTTTTTTTTTTTTTTTTTTACTATGGACGTAAGTGATTACTTGTCTTTTGTTATTTTTTGTTTTTGTGATTCTTTTTACCATGCTGTCCTCAACTAACCTCATAGTAACCGAACACTTGCAATCGCCGTTCAGGGTAGCCAAACCCCAGTGATTGCAAGTACTCGTGTTGCTTATTAAATTAACTTATTGATGCTTATTAAATTAACTTATTTACTGTTTAATTTTAGTTCGTTAATTTGTTTATGCAACTACCTATACCACACTCATGTGTTGGGTCATATATTTTTGATTTTCTGATTTTGTATTTATACTAAAAGCAAACCTCTAATTACAGCTACTCGTATTTTTCTGACAATTTTAGCCGTATTTATACTTATTAATTTATTACGTAATTCTTAGAATCAATTACTTCCCTGCACTAATTATTTGTCGAGGGCGCCATGGTACGGAGTTTTACACAGTATTTATTTCATTTTTCTTTTCAACCCTCACTATTTTAGGCTGTCCCAGAACCCAAGTTTGAGCATCTCGATGTTATGCAATGGTTATTTGACTGCCATACTACAGGTTCCCTTTGCCACCGCGCCGAAAGGGATTGAAACGTACCTTTGCCTGTGTGGATACAGGCAGTAGGTTTGAAAGACGCCCGCCTTGCAATGTACGCAGGGAATGGGACTGTGGCATCCAAAGTCCCGTTCTGTTGGACTCTGATGACGAATAAAACTTTGAATAAATGTTCAGCATACCTTTGTTTTTAATTTATGCTAGAAAGTGTGGGGTAATTGTGTCCCTCTTCGCGATTAGTCTTTGTTACTACTAATGTGAAATTATTCCTTACTTATTTATAATTTTGTTCTCTCGCCCCAGTAGGTTACCCATTGTTATATAGTTATGCTAATTCATTCATTACTACTCAGCCCTTTAATATTATTTATTTCTAATGTTCATTTAAGGTATCATTTCATTATTTGCAACATTTATTTGAGTTATTCTATTTGCTTTTGTTCATTTTTTATCTATTATTCATCCACTTAATTTATCACTTTTTTAATTATTTATTTATATCAATTTGTCTATTCATTTGATTATTTGTTAATTTACTTATATTTATTTACTATTATTTTTTTTCTCGAGGACGAAAAAACACTAACTGGGTTCGTTTAAATACTTTATTTTTTTAGTCTAATTGATTTATCTCACCATCGTCTTCCGATTCCTCTATTTCTTCTACTCTCATTCGAAACATCGCGAAATCGGCCTCGTGTTGAAACAATAAGATTTCCAAACGGTCCAACCGCCTTTTCAGACGGAAGTTTTCTTCCTCCAATTCTGTTATTCTGCCCTGCATGCTACGAAACTTTTGCTTTAGTTCTTGCGTACTTGTTTTACACTCTTTGCATGACATCTCCGAGGCTTCTTGCATTCTCTGAAATTAAATGATAGTAATTTTTTTTTGTATCACTCTTTATTCGCAAAGCATCAACACCTCGCTTCGAATCTCAAACAAATTACACCGTTCATCCTATGGTACTTATAAAACATGCACATTGTTAATATAAATGTAATATATTTTTATACTCTATTCATGCAGATCACAATTTATAGTCTTGTCTCATAATATGAATATGATGGTGGTTGAAGGATAGTTAGTTGTCTCTCCTTTACACATATCAAAATGGTGATGATTATGAATGTTATTGATAAGATGAGAAAACCTGTTATTAAAATGTAAATGAGATATTCACAATAGTTGACTGTCAAATCCGAATTTATCCTCATTAGTTTATTTGAGTTAGGTTTTGTCGTCTCTTGGGTCGGTAATTGGAAAGGTGATGTGGTTGTATCTGATTTTCGTTTCGATTCATTGATTGTCTTGACTTCCACGAAAACTGTTTGCCATCTGCCTGGTTCGGTTATCCATCGCTGATATTTAACTGTTAATTCCCATGCCGTCTCTAAATCAGAAGTGTAAAGTGTAAAAAAATGATTACCGGCATCTAATATAGTCAGGGTTTTTGTTTGTAGATAATAACAACTCTTTCATCATTTCCTGATTTTCTATATATCGTTACCGGTCCATTTCCAACACTCAGGGTTATACGATTTGACTCGTCTCTGAGATAGATAGACTGGGTCTCACTCTTCAATCGTGACCATTGGTTTCTCACTACTGTTCCATTTTCGAGGCATATGTTCTCGTAGTAGTTTGCATTAACTGAATAATTTTGATTCATTTTCAATTTCTCGTAGCGGATAACTGATTTTCGCGAGTTAAGGGTGTCGACATTTAACCCTTGAAATGTGATTCGCACTTTCACCAAGTCCACTGGCTTCCAATATATATTGATTCCATTTATCTCTGGTTCTATTTCGATCAAGTTTCGCATCTCTTTTGTGTGCACTTCTATCGGAATTTGCGTGTACCACTTTGACATGTTCTGTCTCAACAGCCATTGGTATTTGAAATTTGGCTTTAACTTTCGTACCGCAAATATATCTTTATCATAATTCAGTTCTACCACTGGTGCCGTATTGTCTAGTAAATCAATAATTTCTATTTGGTCTGCGATCTCGCATTTACAGCTCCATACTATATTTGTTAGAGTGGAATATATATGTATTTTCTCCATTCCTCGGATTTTGCTTACCGCATATGGTAAGTCAATCTTTTTGCCGCTCGCAACTGTTACTAACATCAGCATTATTGCTACATATAATATCTTATTGATGTAGCTGACTGGTGTTGGATTTTTCGTGAATTTCTGTTTCAATTTTGTTTGACCCGTTACTTTATTCTGCTTGGACCTTAAGGGGTATCTAGATTCATCTTCCTCTGGCACTAGTTTACATCGATTTGCATGCACAATCATCGGGTTAGCCTTTTTACTCCTGAATGGTAATAACTTCAAATTGGTTTCGGTGGTGTCGCACACTTTGTAGGGTCCTTTAAATGGTCTTTGCAATTTAGGCGATAAACCTTTGAGAGGTTCCGGCCTGTTCAGATACACTAGATCTCCAATCTTTATGCCATGCGCATGTGCTTTTTTATCGTAGGTTTCTTTATATTTCTCTTGGTTATGCTTTATTGTCAAACCGGCTTTAGTCCATACTGACTGCATTTTTTCTTGCATCAATAATCGGGTATAATTTATAATCGGGTATCTCCATATATTGAGAAATTGGTGGTTGGAATTTGAGATCAATCGGCATATTATTTTTCCTTAAATACATCAAGTAAAAAGGGGTCTCTCCTGTACTTTGATTTACTGCATTTCTGTAGGCAAATAGACACGGCTTTATGAAGTCGTCCCAATCTTTCTGTTTTCGATTCACATATGACGAGATCATATTTATCAGTGTCCCATTAAATCGTTCCACTAATCCATCAGTTTGTGGATGATATGGTGACGTATTCAATTTCCAAATTCCAAATAGGTCTGTGATTGATTTGAACATTTCGCTTTGAAAGTTCTTTCCTTGATCAGTTAACAATTTCTTTGGAGTACCATAGCGAAATATTATGTTTTCCACAAATATTCTAGCAATCTTGTCTGCTTTTTGGTTTGGAATAGGGTATGCTTCTGGCCATTTGGTAAAATAGTCACAAAAAACAACAATGTATTTGTTTCCTTTTGTTGTTTCCGGTAATGGTCCCAGAATATCCATTGCCGTCATCTCCATTGGTGCTGCGGGTACTGGCATCGGTTTTAATGGTACTTTAATCTTTTTACCAGTATTTCTGCGGGTGATGCATACTTTGCAACTGTTACACCAATTTTTCACGTCTTGTTCCATTGTTGGCCAAAAGTATTTCAATTTTAATCTCGATAGCGTCTTGCGCGTTGACAAATGATCTCTCAACGCTCCATCATGATACTGCATCAGTAATGCGTCTCTGTGCTTGGCTGGTATAATAATTAATGCTTCCCCATTTTTCCAAAATTTAAGTATTCCATTATGAATTACATATTTGCTGTTTGAATCTGTAAGTCGTTTCCAGTCTTGTTCTTTTCTTATTTTGACCGCTTGTTCCATAAATTGTTTTAATTCACTATCGTTTTCCTGATCATTTTGAAGTTCAGACATATTATTAACAGCTTTGATTGCAACGAATATAGTACCTTCCACTTTTTCAGGTGTCCCCTCACTATTATTTTCTGGGATTCTTGACATTGCATCTGCGTTCGCGTTAGCTTTACCTGTCCGATATTTAATCTCAAAGTCGTATTCTTGGAGGGCAATCGACCATCGTATTAATTTACTGGCTGAATCTCTGTGTTTCATTAACCACTGTAATGGATTATGATCTGTATAAACAGTAAATTTTCTGCCCAATAAATATTGTCTAAAAGTAGTAATTCCATACACTAACGCTAACGTTTCCTTTTCAATCGTTGAGTAGTTTTTCTCGTGAGGCCTCAGTGATCGGCTTGCATAGGCTATTACGTGGTCCTTTTCACCTTCAAATTTTTGTCCTAACACCGCACCCAATGCAACGTTGCTTGCATCCGTCATCAAGATAAATTGTTTTGTAAAATCTGGACATCTTAATATAGGAGTTGTTACTAATTTCTCTTTTAATGTATTGAAAGCGTTTTGTTGCATTTGTCCCCAAATAAATTTATTGTTTTTCTTTAGTAACGTATTCAATGGTTGTGCGATGTGAGAGAAATCTTTTATAAATTTTCTGTAATAGCTCGCCAAACCTAAAAATTGTCTAACCTCATCGGCATCTTTTGGTACTGGGTACTCTTCCACTTTTTTGATGTTATCTGGATTAGTTTGTAACCCTCGCCGTGATATTATATGTCCTACATAAATCACTTCTGCTTTGCCCCATTCACATTTCGATGGTTTGATTTTTAATTTTGCACTTTTGAGCCGTTTAAATACAGTTTCTACATCTTTCAAGTGTTCTTCGAACTCATTTGAAAATATTATTATATCGTCGATATATACCAATGCATGTCGAATACCTCGTAACACATAATTCATTCCTCGTTGGAATGTAGGTGGGGCTCCTGTTAATCCAAATGGTAACACATTGAACTCATACAGTCCTTTGCCATCCGAGAACGCCGTCTTTCCTCTATCTTCCTCTTTTACCCTAAATTGATTGTACCCTTTGTTTAAATCAATAACTGTGAAATATCGTGCCTCTCCCATTTGATCGAACATTTCTTGGGGTACTGGAATTGGATAAGTGTCTTTCCTCGTAACTTGATTTAGCTTCCGATAATCTACGCAAAATCGTAAGTCTCCATCTTTTTTCTTAACTATCACTATTGATGAGGAGAATGGTGACGCACTATCTCGAATTATTCCAAATTCCTTCATTGCTGTAATCTGTCTATCACTTTCATCTTGATGAACGTAGGGGATTCTGTATGGCTTTATTTTTATTGGAGTTTCGTCTAATAACGGTATTTCATGCTCAATTACATTGGTTAGACCTAAATCATATTCGTGTTTGGCAAAGATATCTCGGTATTTTCTCAGCAGTTTTGTGAATTCCTTTTTCTGCATCTCATTTAAATCATTGCTTACCACTTCAGGCTCCTTGTACACCTTGACGTTTCTTGGTATTTTACAATTTGTTTCAACAGACATTTTCGATAATTTTCCCAATTTTGTTTTTGGGTGTAGCTGAACCGGTTTCTTACTGCTATTCGTTATATGGACTGGTACTATCTGATTTTCCACTTTGACAACTTCGTCACATATCGGTAAATCATATTTTTCGACTAGCGTTTGATTTGGTTCGAATATAAAATCACCATTATCCACACTCATGGTATTTGCACAATATACCATCTCCGATTGTGGTGGTATCGTCAATGTCTGATTCACAAACACTTCACCTGCCCTGTGAATTATTTTTCCTGTTTCTCCTGCTATCAAATTACCTGTCTTTAAATCAAGTGAGACTCCGTCCAGCTGCTCTAATATATCCATACCGATCAGACATCGTACTGGGCTTCCCTTCATTATGAGCGCATTGTGCGCTATTATTCGGTCTCCAATATGGAATATGACGTTAAGTTGTCCAATTATGTTTAATTCATTTTTTGATAATGACCTCACTATTTCGTCGGTAGGCTTTATTTGCATTTTCTCCTTCACGTTTAATACATTTTCCGATATTATTGTGTGACTAGATCCCGAATCAACCAAAGCTTCTACTTTATGTTTGTTCATTTCTATAAATATTCGGGGTTGCTTTCCTCTTTTTGTTAATGTCATCATTGAGTAGTTGCATGGTAAGCCTAACATATTCTTTCTCTCGATCTCTGCGCTAGAAGGCTCGATTCTCTCTCCTACCATTCCTTCACATTGTAATGCGATATTTTCTACTGGTTTCATCTCTCGTAATCGATCAACTGGATATACTGGTGCTGGTTGCATAAACGATTTTGGTATACACAATTTTGTAAACGTGTCTACGCTACTCGCATTTAACAGTGGCTCTTTTAAGATTTGATAGGTTCTCAACGCTTCTTTATTCATTCCACTTAGTTCTTGATTGTCAACATATAACGGTGCACTATCACCCTCGTTGTCATTGTCATTATTCTCGTCCCTTGAAGGGTTGTACTAGCGTAGCTCACCTTTTTCTTCTTTAATATTCGCGCTTTGAGTATCTCCAACTCCTGATATTGATGATGAGTAATGAAGAATCTAGCCAATAATGGTATGCAACCAATTACTAATTTCCACGACCAACCTGTGATCGCGTATAATCTGTGTGTTGATAGGACCTGCGATATTATTACTTTGATTACAACACATATTACATAAATTCCAATCAATCCGGCACATGCTTGTCCAATGAACATAAACTTTCCCCAGATCTTTTTCATTGTATTATACGTCGCTTTCTTGTAATGATCTGGAGTTAACAAATACTCGTAATTTACCTTCCCACTTCCGCTTGGGAGAATTGTATCTACCATCTCCATTATTACTCTTTCTTTCTTTGATGGAAATAACAAGTTTCTGCGGGCTTCCTCAATGTCTTCGTTCGAGTAAATTCCACTTTGCGATAATTTCTCTAATGACGTAAAATTTACCAGATATTGTAATTCTGTCAATTCTAAGTTTTCCGGTGTCTTTACTTCTCGATGATCTGGTAATGCAATCCAAGATTCTGGTGTTAGTCTGTATAGTGGTGCCAACAATCTATTACACTGTAATACTTTCGGTTTCACGTCCTCTTCCAGTAAGATTCGTGTTACAGGCTCCATAAATCGCAACTTTCCATTTAAATTCACTGGTAACTCGTTGGTGCATTGGTCATACTTTGTCAGTTTAACTGGTACCGCTTTACATTTATAGCTATATAGTGCTTCACCGAAAATTCTGGCAAACACCCCATTTTCTGCAATTAACATTGGTGCTACCAAATTAGGATTGGTTATAGCCATTGCCATCCGATTTCGGAGTATTTCTTTGTTGAGATTGCAATCATTTATAATAACTTCTCGGTACACATTTTCAACAGTATTTTGACCAAAGTGAAATAAATAATCTATTTTGTTATTAAAGTAATTTGTCAACTTGATATCTCCGGCATGTATGTTTGTTTGGGCCTCTATAATCATTTTCTGAGATACATATATACCTTTATAATTTGTCTCATAGACATTTTGTCCACACTTTGTTTTAGTTTCTTTTCTCAGGAATCGCATCCCGTCTTCCTCTGAGGTTGACATTAACACTGTTGGAGTATCTTTCATCCGTAGAGGTGTGATTCTTGTTGTTGTACTCGTTGCTGGATCCATTCTTATTTTCTCGGGCTTTTCCCTGATCTGTTCTCCCATTATTTCTTTAAAACTCATTGACTTCAATTGCACTAAACTGCACTTTTTGGTATCGACATCGTACACCAAAATTGATTCTCCTGTCTGACAGCTAGATTGTTTCATGTTGCAGAATGGATGTGTTTGTAGTTTACCAGTATCATCATCAAATGATCCATCAAATTCTCTTAATTCTGACATGTACTCTTCTACAACCACGGCTTTGTCAATTATAGCATCGTCTACTTTGTATGGCTCTCCTTGGCAATCACCATTCGACTTTATTATCCCTCGCACGGTTACAGTCTCACGGATTTTGTGGTTAAGCTTTGCTTGTAGTTTGATATCTGCATTAATTTTCAACTGTCCTGTTTGAAAGGCTGCCAAACAATTCTCCGGAATTATTTCTATCGGTCTAGGTATCGATTGCATTTTCACCATCGATGAGTGGCTCCATTTTCCACAATAAAATACAAAAGTAGTTCGTTTCACTGTACACTCTCTCACCTTTGATCTTCGAAACCCCGATTCTTGATATACATGATATTTTACTGGATTTGTCACTTTAAATTTTACTGGATATGCATCCGAACACTCTGCTACGTTTACCAACGAGTATACTCTTCCCATTTCGGTTTGGGAGCAGTCATATGCCACCAATGAATTCGTCGTAT
The DNA here is from genome assembly GCA_022537955.1 of Schmidtea mediterranea. Classification (NCBI taxonomy): domain Eukaryota; kingdom Metazoa; phylum Platyhelminthes; order Tricladida; family Dugesiidae; genus Schmidtea; species Schmidtea mediterranea. The sequence continues at coordinate 13,920,539 of CM039680.1, forward strand.
TTATTATTCCCAATAACATAATAATAGAAATCATCAACCATGGAAATGCAAGTTTTCCCTTTTTCCTTACTGTCTCTGTTTTTGGGCTCTCAGCCTTTTGTATTAACTCTTCCCATCCGCCATTGTTTGCGATCCACTTCATCAAATATTTATTCGTCATTTCAGTAGCTTTCTTTATCAATGATTTTGAATTGTCACTTTCCAGATAACCATAAGTACCAATCTCCAATATTATATAGGCTAGCACTGTCAATATTACATCTCGATCTAACTCAGTTCGTGTTAAGTCCTCAATTACTGCTTCCTCACAAAATTCCTTTTCTTCATAATTTCTTTTAATTATCGACGGTAATCTCCTCTTTAATTCCGTTGCCAATCTTTTTACAACTCTTTTCTCCCCTCCGAAATATCATCTTCTGTTTCAGTTTCATCTAACAAATACAATTCCGTTACTAAACTTTTTAATATTCGCTCAGTTTCGCTTGATTCATCTAAACGCTCAGTTTCGCTTGATTCCTCTAAACTCAAAGATTCAATTTCCGCATCATTCTGTTTTATCCCACATATCGCAATGTCATTTTTCGTCTCAACAAAGTTCTCTTCACTTTTCCTCTCATCTATGCTCGGTAGTATCCTATTATCGGTGCTCCTTTCCTCAACATCCCTTGTAACTTCATTTTCTGATCTCATTTCCTCATTTTCCATTGTTTCTAATCTCTGCAATTCATTAATTTCTTGATCAATTTCTCCTGGGTCATCTACAACTTCAGTTTTAATCTCTACATTATCATTGTCCACTTCCTCATACAGAGGCCAAAACAGTACTATTACTGCATCTTCTTCCATTTCACCACTTTGTTTTGTTGCGTACACATTATTAATACAATTTGGGTTACATCCTTAGTTTAACAAATATTCGTCATCATCCAATTCTCGTCCTTTGAACGTCAACACGATAATTCCGTCATTACCTAATATCTCCGCTGCTTTTTGTCGTATTTTCTTTGCTTTTACACTCCAATGTTCCTGATAATATTCAATCCTTTGATCCGCAATATTTAACGCTATTATCAAAGACTTCGCACTATCGTTTGCCGCCTCATAATCATGTCCTAGTTTTCGAATTACCTCTTTTAACTTTGCCTGATAACTCGTCGGTTTATTCGTATACGGTACGATGCATTCAAACAACCCTTCTTTCATGTCTCGATCCATTTCGATGCTCATTATGAAGTCGATACTCGCATTAATTTTATCTCTATTCCCTGCATACAGGGTATCCTGTAAATCTGCTAGAATCTTTTCCCATTTTTGTCTGTCTGAATTCGAAGTATTAACAGCATTAACAACTTTTACTTTATTTTTCCAGCCTGGTATCAGACCGCAATCTACTAAGTACTCCTCGTCTTCCAGACATCGATTCTCAAATTTTAGTTGCACTTGCCATCCACTGTATTGACGCAGTATTCGCTCCTTTAGGTCTTTGATTTGTCCGTAGGCCTTTACACGGAATTGGCACTTCACATTATCAAGTCCCGTCGTTTCCACTATGATATCATCTAAATCCCTTGTTGACCGCAAAGCCTTGCCAAACTTTTGCATTTGCTTAAGTATCTCATCATCTCTGTTTCCTTTGAATAACTTTGCACATAAATTTATGGCTCTCTTTAGTTCGCTTTGGGTTAGTGACATCACACTGAGTTCTGCAATCCATCGTTTCAACTGGGAGTTGTCAGTTTCCATTTTCTCAAGCAATTTTTCAACTCGGGCTAACAGTGCAGTCGGATTCTCATCTGATGCGATCTTTCGCACTTTCGGGGCAGGTTTTCCCTCACCTTCTGACACGGTTCCAATTATCATTTGAGATTCAGTTTCTTCATCTGATTCGAATTTAGCCACTAGTTTGTTCAGCTTCTGCCGCATTTCTCGAAATTCCTTTTCCATTTTGTCTTGAAATTCCTCTCTCTGAGCATATGTCATGTTACTGGTGTTTGGCATATCTTCTTGGAATCTGATTGATTTCTTTAAAATAGGTCTGCTGAATCTCTCTGAGTTCCTTGGGCATGATCGCGCCATGTGGCCGTATCCCTTGCACGAATGACTTTGTATCTGTCCATTTGTATTCACTTTGTCCCTTTGTGGTGAAGGTGACGCTGACGATGATCTTGATCTGGTAAAACAGTTTCTGCTAATATGCCCTTTCTTTCCGCATCGATAGCATTCGACATCACTGCTGATCCTTTTGTTCTCTGTGAATCTCTTGTTAGGGCTGGGATTTTTCCCATATTTGAACCAACATTGATTTGAGTAGTGTCCAGACTTTTTGCAATGTTCGCATTGAGGATTATTTACCTGTCCATTTGATTGTACACTCATCGCTGATCTACCGGCTTGAAATCTAGTATTTGGTCTTAAAATTGGACTACTGATTTGATTTATTTTCTTTTCATCCCATGGTGCTCTCACAGGCGTAATTGACCGCTCACGTCTCTCCACATTAACTCCAAAAGCATCTGATCTTTTTGCACTTTTTAAATTCAGCTCTATCTTCATGGCTTTCTTCACGAGCTCATCGAAATTGGAAATATCCACATAACATAGGGCCTTTTTGATTTCGGAGTGGACTCCGGTTATAAACTGATCTTCTAACAGCTCTTTAACCTGCTTGGCCATATCTACTTGATCGGGTTTGACTTCGAAGGCTTTATCTGCTAAAAAGGTCAGATGATAAGCAAACTCACTGACCGATTCATCTGGACCTTGAACTCGATTATAAAATTTCTGTCGCATGATTCTTTTGATATCTCCACCAACCAGTTTCAGTGCCATTGCATCCTTCAATTTTGTCCAATCATTGCCAACATTTCGTTTGTCGACTTGCTGCCAGGCTTCTCTTGCCGCACCCTTCAGATAGAGTGGGAATCTCTGAACCATAATGGCTTGTGTCCATCCGTATGCTGAGGCGTACATATAATAATCTCCCATGAAATCTGCAAATTCAACAGGGTCTCCCCCATATTGATTGACGGGTAATTTCTGACAACTTGCGAAATCAATCATCTCTCTATTGAGAGGCATAACAGCATTATCATTTGCCATTTGGACTTGTTTCTGACTTCTGAGGTTGTATCGGTTCACTTTGAGCTAAACTTCAAGCGTTAAACAATAATTTAAAATTACTTTTCAACTTCTTTTAAATCTCCCAATAATAGCCTTTTATAATCTCGTTAACACTATTTTCAAACTTCTAAGCCGACTTTCACTCACGTCAGTACTAATTCTTTTTATAATTCCTTTTTCACTAGCTTCCAATAATTTCCCTCCGACTTTCAATCACGTCGGTACTATTTTTTTCAATAATTATTTTTTCACTAACTTTCAATAATTTTCCGCCGACTTGCAATCACGTCGGGCTCACCAGAATATATGTTGGGTTTTGGATTATTTCAAGTCGGTTCTCTCTGACTCCTGGTGTTCTTTAAATTAAAACAATGAACGACCCAACGTATATTGAAACAACAGGTTCACAATTTATTATCACGCTACAATGACCAATCAAAGTTTATACGATTCTCTGCTCGGCGTTGATGCTTTGCAAACAAACAATATTCACCTTTTGATCCTTTAGTTCTGTTGACTCTCGTTTTCCTCGGTTTCTGTTTGGTTTGATCCCTTTTCGCCTTTCCGTATTCTTAATTCTATTTCTTCTTTTCCCTACTTCCCTAATTCGTTTACCACTTTTCCTACAGTCTGATTCTTCGAACCCTAGCTGAAGCAGAATGCCGATTTTCTCTGATTTTCCCTTTGCTTATATACTCCTCGAAATCAGGATGACAAATGGTTATTGCCGAGCCAATCTTTCGTTTGACATTTTCTCCTACGTGTTTGCTTTGGCTGTCATCCATAATGGTCCAACGAATCCAGATAATTAATGGCCCTACCCATTAATCATTGTGTCAAGCTAATGTGCCCAAATCTTCCTTTTGTTTGCCTTTCTTCTTGTTTACCCAGCTCGGGTTTCCTTCATCTCTCGGGTTCTCCATTAGCCAATTAATTAATTAATTAGCGTTTTCTGTTTTCATACATTTGAATGTTTTTCAACCCTTTCTAACCCTTTTCTGATAAATCCCTAACCGTCATCTTGTTGACCATTAGCTAATCTATAACTGTCCCGTTTTTCCCATTCGATTTCGATGATTTTTCCATTTATTGATTTTTCTCGGATTTCCGGATTCTCGCCTTTCGTAATTGCTTTTTGCATTTTCTAATACTGTTTCCATCGCACTTTCCTTTACTATTAATTCTGTGCACGATCCCGCTTTTATTTGCCTTTTTTCTTCGCTTACTTTCCATTTGAATTATTATCCTAAATTTTATTTAAATTTTTAATTTTTATTTTACAGACCTCAACAATAATAAGGAACATAGTAGTAATAATAGGATATGGGTAGGAGAGATACTGTGTGAATATTTAATATAACAGAGGGTCTACAGGCCATAGAAGAATCATCAACACGGACGACGATAAGAAGGACTAGGCGAATGGACATAAAGATAAATGATATGAAAGTAAAGGTAAACATTTGAAGGAGATCGGAGAATAATAAGACCTAAAAATCGAAATCGAGCACAGGCCTTCTATCGGCAGCTCGTTGGACCCATGGATCGTTCGGTCAATTATAGCCCAGTCAATCTGCCCACTCGAACACAGTTCCAACGTTGCTTAGAAACGGGTGCCGAGTGGTAAGTGAAAGATATTTGTATTGGGTTGTCTGGGTAACAATTATATAGTTTCAAAATATCAACAACCAGAAACCCACCAATAGTAGAGTAAAACATTTAAAATGTTGGGCTAGCACTAAATTTTGTTTGAATCGATTGGAAAAGGCACGCAAACACAACATGCAGATTTAACATCAGACCCATAAACACCAACTATCCACTGAAAAATGCGAGAAAAGACATAATTAAAAATATAATATCGAGAAAAGTAGTAGGATGTGAGTCCGTCACATACAAACCCCCCCATTGGCTTACATAGTTATTACATAACATCTGACCTCTGTTCACATTGTTGCTACCTAGTAATTGACCTTTGTCCACTGACCTCACGATTATGTCACATGCCCACTAGTCAGTCACTACCCGAGACACACTTATTACCTAACCCTTATTATGTCACGTGGACCAACACACCCATTACCTAACTGTTATTATGTCACGTAGTTGTGGACCAACACACCTACCTTCTAGAACCTTCCACACACCCACTTTCTAGAACCTTCCACACACATACCTTCTAGAATCTTCCGTTCTTAAACCGTTCACACACACCAACCAACGATCACCGATCAAGACCGATCCCCATCGATCCACACACATCATCGCCCATCAATACCCATTAACACCCATCAACACCCATCATCGCCTAACACGCCTATAACTACGTCTACGACTAAGTCGTAGACTTATCAAAATCTCTCACTAGTACTATTAAAAATTTTTTTAAATACAACAAGTTTATTTCACAGTAAAAAGAATATGCTCAACATGAAGCATGCAATTCATACTGCAATCGTAGTAGAGAAGGATGAATTCAAATGTAAGTTATCAAGTATTTGATCAACCAGTCTCTTCTGCAATTGGCGTCTTCTGAGTTTTCTTTTGCTTGATCTGATATGATGATTCATCGGCGTCGTCATCCGGCATTGTAAATATAAATTATGTAGTAATAAATACTACGAACTAAGCTCTGATTTGATTTTCTAAGTTTTCTAAATTCAATTACGACTTTTACAAAGGCAAAAGTCAGGTTAATAATATTGAATTTAAAGATAAATTACGAATGTAGTCTGAATCATTTCAAACAAATAAAATAATTCTGATCTCAATGAAAAAGTTAAAGTTAGTTTAAATATGCATTATTTTAAATTAATTGCAGAAGTCTGGTAGAATGCCGTGCACATGGTAATACCATATTTTAGCTGAGTGCAGGATATTGCTCATTGCACATTCTTTAAGCAAACCTTCTGTTTGAAGTGGTTCAATGCCAAGTTTACAAATCAAATCATAAATTGATGGAGGAATCGATCCTAATGCCCAATAATACAAGTGTAAAGCTCTATCTGATAATCAGGTTTGGCTACCTGTAATTCACTCTGAAGCAAGCTATATTTCTCAATATTTGCCTTATCAGTCCAGTCAAAATGTGAAACAGAATCCATTGGACACTTAATATCAATCATGAATATTCTTTTTCTTTCAGTATCAGTTATTATAAGATCGACGCGTTGTTTAGAATTCAGGACAAGAGAACAAGAATGGTCAACCACGACAATAAAATTAGGATTTTTTAGATTATTCGTTATTATCTTTAGGCAGTCATTGTGTCTCTCTAATGTCAGTATTTGGTGAATCTTACATAATTGTAAGGCATGCGACATAGTTTCATCCTCTTTCTCACAACGTCTACAAAGTCTAGAATCCCCTTTACTATTAGGCTTTGCATTGATGTTAAGTGTATTAGTTCGCGCTCGATGTATAAAGGTCCATGCAAATTCGCCAAGTTTACTTTTAAAAATTTCTTTATTTATTTGAGGAGATAATTTTATAGCCACTGCTATCATGTCGCTTTTATTGCTCAGTTGCCACTTTTGCATATATGAGTCGTACAATGCAGAGTGAAATATCTAAGAAATTGCTCTTCGAAACTAAGTCGTAAGTATGAAAGTTCCATGACTCTTTGTTATCAGATATAAAAAATTGCTCTTTAATAATATGAAAAGATACGGAAATTGAGTGTTCTCTTTTAATGTAAATAATTGAAGTACGTACACTTTGAAATCTCGTTTTCTTTCCACCATGATTCAATTTAGTTTTAGCACCATTAATCCAATCAAAACTTTGTTGTAATGTAGGCTCTTTGATTCCAAGACGAGGACTCGTTACAAACTTTAGAGAGTCAATATTAACTTTTCTCGAGAAATCGCAATTGAAAGTAGAGTCGGAAAAAGTGCACAATTGTTTGAGTATGATATTCATCAAGCAAATCGACACACGAAGCTCCACCATTTTCAGTTGAGTTGTATAAATAAACTGTTTCAGAATTGTGCGACAAGTTCAAAGTTTTTCTCAGATGGCCACGCAATTTACTTGAGTTATTGCCACAGGATTAGTATTTCCTTGAGAAGCTGATAAAGCACTAGTTTTAATTTCACGTGTTTGGAATGCAAATGTTAGTCGAGAATGAATAAAAATCTTGTAGGCCTTGAGTTTTTGCCAACCAAATAAACCGTAATCTGCAATTTCTTTTGTGTCACTAACAACTTTAACAAGAGTTGCATAGGGACTTTGATAATTGTCCTCGCCTACTGGAACACCAAGATATTGATAAAATTCTTATGACAACAACATTTTGATCTCCTTTTCATTAATCAAGATCTTACCATTGATGTTAACTCTGGGAAGCTACATGTAGCCAAACTTCTCCGGTCGGTATTCAAATACTATTTCTGTAGCAGCTTCAGAAAGAGCCAAAATTTTGAAAATCATGCACCTCTCGTCTTATCCCATCAATAAAATTGTTAGAAAAAGTGTCCAAACCTTGACTTATAAGAATTGCATAAGCACAAATAAAAGGACCGCAATCAAAACTGTTTTCTTGATATATAAGATTTTTGAAAGGGTGACAAGATGAAGCCACTTGAAGTTGGAAAATCTTATTTAAAGCAATGTTAATCTTAAGAGTAGCTTGTTTATTTTTAAATAGATTTCTATTTGCAAATATTGGGTCAATAAAATATGACTCAAGCAAAGATTTGCTGTACACAAATAAAGTCCAATGGGCATTCTTTATATTTAGCGGACAAAGAATAACCTCAGCTTTAAATACTGCATCTGGAATTGAGATAATATTTTCTTTAATGTCTGAAGATAGAATACTAATAATAAAGCACGGTAAATGTGCAAATGTAGGATTACTGATATGCCGTTCAAGGTATTGGTCAATGTCATCGTCAGTAAACCACACTTTTGGATCACGAAGTTTAGTATTTTTTTAATTTAGTGCATTCTGCATCAGTATCTTCAGAGATTGTGGCAGATTCTAAGACTGATGCTGGCACGTACCTCCACTTGGACATTGCCTTTGACACTTTTAGATTTTGTCTAGTCATTATTTTTTTATTTTCTGTAATTTTTAATTCCAAAGAAGATACAGCTTCCTCGTCAATATCAACAGGTAAAACTACTTTTGTTTCGTTATTTGTTACGTTAGAACTACTTCCTTTATTAAAGTTATCAATTTTATCGGTGAGTTCGACAGAGCTAACCTGTTCTTGATAAGTTATCAAATTTTCAAGAGATTCAATGAGATCAAAATTATTCAAGCACATTTCCTTAGTACAGTTTTTCCGACATTTCATTGAGATCTGAAAGTCGTCTCTATTTTTAAGTAGAAATTTTTTCTTATCTCTAATAACAAAATACAATAATCTTTTTGCCATAACTGTGACATTATCGTCTGTTTCAGGACGAAAATCATTGATGTGAGTAAGAAGCGAGTCTATCATACTCAATCGGTTAGTCTTTTCCGAAATTGTTTTATTAAATAAATTAAATAAACTATTTATTCTTTTAATTGTAAGGGGTGAAATTATATTTTTTAACTTATCGATTTCGCCATTAAGTAGCTACTTTTTATATTTAATTAGTTTTTCTTGACAACTTAATTTAAAATAGTGGTGGGTTACAGGGTTTCGTTATTTGTTTGAATTAACCTGTGGTTGCCCCAGTAACGCCATACAAAATGATTCTAACCGCCACTTGGCACCCGTTGCTAGGCAACGTTGGTAATGTGTTCAAGTGGTGGATTGTCCGCAAAAATTGAGTATTATCGCTAGTACTGTAGTTGCTCGGACAACCCTCGGGTTCACGAGCTGTCGATAGAAGACCTATGCTCGCTTTGCTCTGTCCCTCGTAGGTATTCAAGATTAGGTTCTTATTTGCCCGTGGAAAGATGAAACGAAGGTTCGGTGACGTGATGCGAATATTTATGATAACGCTGGCATACAAATATATCAAAGAAACAAATCAACTAGGACTACGACTACTCTATTCGAATCAACAACACGCGCAACATTTACGAGTTAATGGGTTTGAAGCTGGATTGCTCGACGTCGGGCACGTTCCTTGCGTCCCGGCCGACGATTATTTACTGGAATGACAGATTGCTGCGCTGATTGAGCACTTTTCTGCGGCATCTGGGATGGGGCGAAGACGAGCGGATATGTTACCGCTTCCCCCTCCCGGCAGACTGCTAGGGCGACTTCTAGTCCTCGAATTTGCGTGCGCAGGCTCTGAGTGAGCTGTCGCTCTTCCGCCCAACCTTTCTGTGCCGCCGTGAGTCGGTGGTAGACAGCTTTCGTTTTTGCTGGATTTAACCATGTTGCCTTTATCTGCTGCGTTTCTCGGGTCAATTGGATGATCTGGGCGAGCAGATCCGCATTTGTTTGCCTCGCGTGATCCAGTTCAGTTTGTAGGATTTGTAGGGACGACATCACTATAACAAAAGAGAACATTTTAATTTCTTATTGATTTAATTAGATCACAATTTATTCAGTTTATTCAGTTAAACAAGATTATGGAACAAATCTATCTATAAGGAGAAATAACACGAACGACTTTTAATTTTTAAATCAATTAAGACATGAACATTGTAACTATTGTAGTTATTCTTCGGGAAAATGTCTTTTCAGGCTTTTCTTTAGAGCCGCCACCGTATAAGGCCGTCGGGTATCGCGGACTGGGCGAGGTGGATATGCCTCCGCAATTCGCCCAACGTGTATGTCCTCCTCCACATTCGCGAGGTACATCCGGGCTTTTATTACATTGAGGTCCACCTGCTCCTGCACCCGTTCCCACTGGGTGAGGAGGTTCCGAGCATGCTCGTATGTCTCTTCGGCGGGATATAGTTGACCGGCGAGTCCGCAAGGGTCCGTTTCGAGGCCCAATAGTCTCCAAGTGGTTGGGTGTGACCACTGTAGTCGAAGTTTATCTGTGGGGTCTGCGGCTTTTGGTGCTCTCCTCAGTTGTTTTCCGCTAGCTGCTGGTGTGGTAGTCCAATCGGCTGGCATGATCTGAAACGATATTATGAATAAACCATTAGATGCGAAGTATAGAAGAATTTATTCACGTTAGTCGTAAGGACGTTTACCTACTTAGAGTTTGAAAGGACGGGTGTAATTGTTATTAATAGTGGACTACGTTCCGCGTCAAGCAATATTGACAATTTCCTTTGCGATGATCATCACACTAGATTTTACGTGGTGTCTCAGGTCAGCAATTTTTTGATCATATGTTAACAAGACTCATCATGATTAAAATGTCAAATTTTGTATTGTGTCTAATTAATTCGTTGGATCTTTAAAGGACAACTATCAAAAGGTAGGAATGATTTAGCAATTTGACTTAATGTTTGGGAACGTCGTTATCGGATATGCGAGTTATGATATCCTTGTGGGTGATGATAGACTAATTGGTTGAGAATTATTTACAAATTAATTTATGCGAGGTCCTTGTTTATCTTGATGTCGGGGTAAAATGGTATGTTGAATCGGTGAATTTAGTGATTTCTATCACTCCTCGTGTACGGCGATGAGAAAATCGATTTTCGGTTTATCATCATAACGGTGCGTTTCCGTTAAATGACTGGTTCGTCTTAATCGATATGTCGACGATCGACAGGATGTCCGGTAGTTTGGTCAAATTTGGAATCGACAATTTCGTCGTGGTAGGTCATATTTTGTTTATTCTACTTAAATCAACTTAACGTTATAGTGATTTCGATTGACGTATCCGGTTTAGTCGATTTAATCAATTTCGGAGTTTTAATATTGTCGTCCATTTGGATGTTCTGATCGGTATACTTATGAGAAAAACACTTGCAATTCGCCGTAGCTTGCGGGAACTCCTTCTCAATACCATGCCACCTCATGTATTTGAATTTTATCATCTTTCTCATGTGGAGTTTTTCATTCATCGTTTCGTCGGGATGTTTATGATTATTTTATGGTTATTATCAAACTTGGATGTCGGCGGTGAGTTTTTCGGTGTTTTGTCATTAATAAAATGTTTTGTAATTGGACTTTACGTAATGTAAAAACAAACTTTCGACTACTATGCCAATTGCTTAAAGTTTTAATGGTTATTTGATTTTTGTTCATTTTATATTAAGTTAATATTTGGCTTTCATTTGATTTTTTAAGTTTTAATGGGTTTTCAATTTAGATGTTACTGTCGAATTGAATTCATCTCGTCAATTTTATTTCGTTTGGCAAAATAATCGGCAATGTCATGGTAATTCCGATTCTTTCTAACGGTGTTAATTGGCTTTACGACTCCGATCTTAGTTCCTGTAATGATGATTTTATTACCTGTCTATTTTAGTGAATTGTTAGTATATTCGTACTTATTTTCCTTTTCGAATTCTCTTCCTTTAATCAATTAGTTAATTTGATACATCGCTCACTTTTAACCCCTTACTTTCCATCTAGGAATTATTTTACTTCTGGTTAACGGGTTGCTGTGCCTTGAAGCCCGTGGATTACTGCACTTATAATTGATACGTGATTTGAAGTTGATGAATTCAATTCGGCAATTACTTCAATTTTATCAATGATTAGTTTTGATTAACGCAATACCTTACTTACTCTTGCTGGACGATTATTTTAATTTTATCGAAATGAAGTATAATAATTTAGTTAAGGGAACTGTTATCATTATTCTAATTTCATCGCTAAAATACGATCACTTAAGTCATGATAACTACTTTAATTTTTGGCTATGAAACACTTTACTTTTCGTTACTTACAATCAATCGTTACTTTAGTTCTGTAATTAACCCTTGAATTAATGAATTTATTAACGTCCACTAACTCAATTTTTACAATAAGTTTTATCTAATTTTGTTTACGACATGAGTTTAATTTACTTTAGCAGTATGTTTCATCTAATTTATTTAAAACATGAACTTAATTTATTTTTATCCAATTTATCTAAAACATGAATTTAATTTTACTTTTAGCAATAAGTTTTATTTAAAACATGAATTTAATTTACTTTTAGCAATAAGTGTTATCCAATTTATTTCAAAGTATTAACACGGAATTAGCTATATCAACGATTTCAATTTAATTTATCCCCGTACCCTTTCCCTTTAATAGACCTTAGGCGCACATTGTGTTTATATTATATTACTGAGTGCCCACTGGATTACTCGGTGTGATGATTTTGAGCCGTGTGTAATATAAATTTAGGTCGATTTTACAGAAATGAGAAACGAGGAAGCAGCCAAATGACTTCTTCCTTATTTCTCGTTTCATCTATAGGGATAATATTGACGTTACGACCCCTGCGTTCCGCACGCTGAGTCTTCACGGGTACATATCATTGGCGATTTTCCACGCTCTTACACAAATCTGTACTATGTATATTTTACTATCTTGCAATATGTGTTGGCTGTGGGCCGGAAAAATTTCGACAGGATTATTTATTTATTAAACATAGAAAAACAGTGTATCAATATTAATAATATTTATTAAGTATAACAAATAACATAAATTACCATCCAATGTCAATCCATAAAAATCGCATAAAATCGCATAAAATTGCATATAATAAAATAAAATAACAATACCTCTCCCCCCACGCCGACATCCAAGCAGAGCTCTACCGAGGTTGCAAGGATTGACGTGGAGAGAGGGTTCCAAAATGAACATTTCTCACCTAAAAATCAGTTTGAAAAACGGTTTGAAAAACGATTTCACAAATAGTTTTAAGATTTGAAAATATGGTTTTATGGTTAAATTTAATGTGAAAATGGATCAGTATATATACCTATTTTTCTCGCATGTTAAATTTGATGCAGTAAAACAAAATTCAACCTTGTTATTTTCTAGTAAATTCTATTCTTTAATTTTATATTTTTTCGATTTATTTTAATAATTTTTCATTTAGAATTTTTATTGAATTATTACTAATTCAAATTTTTCGATTTAAGTTTCATTTTCATGAACTTTTATTAATTTTTCAATTTTGTCGAATTTGTTGTGTTTTCTTGTTATATTTGTGTTGATATCGTGCGGATCTTGGTGCGTTTTGTTATTATTTTAATTTATTTTTATGTTTATTATTTTATTTTTAATTCTCTTTTTCCTCATATTTGATAGGGTTTAATTGGTGTTTCAATAGGTTTATTTAAATTGCATTTTATATTTGCGTGTGTGTTACTGATCCATTAAAACATTCCTCAAGGCCGTTTACGTTCTGGCCCAACAATAGGAAGTAGAAGGAATTTGATCAGTTAATTCAGACCCCCATATTTAAGAGTATCATCTATCAACGAATTGCATTTTTCACTTTCAATAATAAAATGTAATAGTAAAACATTACGGAAATAATTTAAAACATAAGTACCATATGTTATGTTACTAAAATAATTTATATTACCCTTTAAGTTTAAATAATTTAGGTGGAAAATTATTTCAACAATTTTATTTGAAGAAGCAGGTAATGAAATAAGCCTCTCAAGTTCTATATCGTCTTTAGATATCTTAAATAAGTCGAATAATCTAAGATTAAACATAACGTCAGAAGCATTGCTTAAATCGGGTTCTATTTTATTTGATTTTTCATTTATAATGAATTTACCACCAGAAAATGAAATATCTTTTGGAAATTCTTTATTTAACTTTAAGTGATTAATTAAACTACTTATCTTATCAGAATTTTTGTGCATGCCTTCAGTAAAGCACATCTCTTTAATCTCTGGAAAATCAAAATAAAGTTTATCAAGCTGCGATCTTGTTAAATTAGATGACCTAATATTAAAAGATTCATTATCAGCATCTTCAGAAGTTAAAAGATCCCTCATAATAAAGTCACCATCAGCATATTTTAAGTCAGATTTTACAAGAAAGTATTGTAATTGTTTTTGAAATTTTAAATTATCCAAAGTTTTATTAATGACAGCTCCTTTATGCAGTTTGTTTTTAATAGAAACTGTTTCGGCTAATTTACTTGAAAATACAAATAAAAATTTCTTTATTGCTAATGGAGCATTAATCAGCTTGGAACAATAATTATCAGTATTAACAAGGTTTGAAATAATGGTTTTATTTTTATTTTGAAAATTTGTTGATTTTGTAATTATCTTTTTAGTAGCATCTGTTTTTTTAATTTCACTTAACTTGATTGAAACGCAGAGATTGCCATTTCTATAGAATATACTATCACAATCTTTTATTTTAAAATTAAGTTTTGATTTATTAATCAAGGAAAGTTCATAATTAAAAAGATCAAACTTGGTCTTAGAATTTTGCTTTTTCAATAAACTTATGAAGCATGGATAATTATTAATAATATCACGACGCTCATTTTTATTAATAATATTTTTATTAATAAATCAAAAACTCCGGTTGGATTGTGTTCTGATCTCGTTTATCAATTTACATGTAATGGGTGTAATGCCACATACATTGGAGAGACTTCCCGTCATCTCTGTACTCGAGTTCTAGAGCATTGTCGATTGAAGAGTTTGACCAATATCAGTGAACACAATAGAGGCTGTAAAAGTGATATAGGAATGTCTGATTTTAGAATTTTGTTGAGAAGTTTTAATAGTTATTGGGAACGAGTGATATGTGAAGCATTGCTGATAAGGTCATTGGATCCAAAGATTAATGTGCAGAGTGCTGTGACTACGAATGTTTTGAATGTTTTTAAATAGTTTACGTATGTTAAATAATGTTTGTTTTTTAATATTATTAAAATAATTGAAAATTTTAAATTACATTAATTTTTAAAAATTAGAATATAAGTAAAAAAATTTTAAATTTAAAATTAATTTAAAATATATTTTTAAAAATAATTATTTATTAAAAAATTAAATTAATAAAAAATAATTTGTTTAAATTAAATGTTAATTCATAATATTTTTAGTTGGTTTTGAGTACCTGAAGATGATAGCTGTGCTATCGAAATATATCGTACGAAAGGTTTTTTATTGGCGTTATCTTTTAATAATAATAATAATAATAATAATAATAATAATAATAATAATAATAATAATAATAATAATAATAATAATAATAATAATAATAATAATAATAATAATAATAATAATAATAATAATAATAATAATAATAATAATAATAATAATTACAAAACAATAGAATAAAAAGACAAACACATTTACAAGACAACATTTATTTAAATAAAAGCTTCAATATCTTCAATGACATTGATACCTAAATAATGCCCGAATGCAAAACCTTTGGTTTTACCTACCCATTGACGTTTATCATCGTTGTTACTTAAAGCAATTTTACTATTTTTAAAAGTAAACAACTGATGATTTCTCGTCCCTATTCTCGTTTGAGGAACAGAAATATTGTATCGTTTCTATAACAATCAAGATAAGAAACATGCTTTATTTCAGTTCCTTCCAAAGTAATTCCCTTTGCTTTATTACTTTCAGTTTCACCTAAAAGACTATAGCATTTTGGTCGTAAAAAAACCCATTCTTTATATCCAAGTCCCTTACTCTCATCTTTGAATTTACCTATTACTGAGTCAGGTTTTCTTGAATACAAAGGATGATCAATTCGAAGTGTCCAAAAGATTATCCGAAACCATTACAGGTAAAAGAGTACTTAATTTACAAGTTCATCCGACTCTATAAATTATTAGCGATACCATCAACTAAATTCGTTGCAACAACTATTTAATGTTTTTATGAAAATAAGTCACTGGGTTTACAAATGAAAGTCACTGAGCTCACTATATAAATTGATAAACAATAATCGATACATGAGTTTTTGATGTAATATATTTTGATGTAATAATCAATAAATCTTTAAAAATGTAGATTTTTATTAATAATAATAATAATAACAAAGAAATATTTATTAAATTCTATGATAAACTTTATTATATAAATATAAAACAGATGCTCCAGTTAATAGTTTTAATAAAAATTTGCGATATAAATATCAGAGCGTTTGGCTTCTGTGGCAACTTGAATAATCGCTGTCCATCCACCGTTTGTTTCTACTCATGGATCAATTTTTGTTTCTATCACCTAAAAAATGATAAATTAATAACAATATAAAGTAATTTACCTCTATAGACCATTGGAAATAATTTCCATAGTCAGATCCAGATTTTAATATCATGTTTTTTATATACATTAATCCTACTATTATTCGCATCCATTTATTATTTTCATCGAACATGTAACTAAATTTCGATTGGAATTACTTCTTTCTCTCCAATGTTGGCAAATTGAGAATTTTTTCATAATCAAATGAGATGTTTTCTACGATTTTCTCGGTACGGTTTACCATGAATTTTATGTTTTTAATGATATCATCTTTTTCTCTATTATTAGAGACCAGCTCATTCAACAAAGTTATAAAAAATTTAGTTTCTGGCATTTTATAAAATTATTTGAAAGTGTAAGCTTATTTATACTATATTCGACCAATCAGAATCATGCGATACTAAGAAAATATGTAAAAATATATAATGGAAATGGCAATGATGATTTGTTGGCACTGTTAACTTCTTTCAATTTGTTGCCACCACTGTTAACTGGTTGACGTAATTTCATTATACGATTGAACTGATCAGTTGTTTTATTAGAATATAATTTTATACTATGTTGAACTTGATTCATCATTTTTTCATTAAGTTTGCGATTTTCTTTCAATTCTAATATTGATTTTCTTAATTCATTTTGGATAATACCAATGGTCTTATTTAGATATATAATATCATCATATAATTCGTTTTTAGCTCTTTTTAAAGTCTCATATGTATGTTCAAATCGTAATTCTAAATTACTCATTCTTTCAGATAATCTTTTGACTGGAGTTTTCAAATATCTTGGCCTATCTATCATATACAAAATATAGGTCAATACTGCTGTATCAGGACATACACGTCTTGTTGAATTTTTACCTTGAACGGTTACAACAATTGAGTTGACCATATTAAAAACTAATATTAGTATTAAAATTTCTTTAATCATTTTCAAATCTATATAAATTAATATTTATTGTTTATATCTAAAAAGTTGTGTGTTTAACTTCTCATTAGTCTAAATTAGTATAAAAGTAATTGTTTTTTCAATTTTTATCATTATAATGGATGTACCAAGCCCAGTTCAAGCTATAAATGAAATTAAACATTATGGTAATTAATAATTGCTAAATATTATTATTATTAACTATTTGATAGATGATTATTTTAAAGTTATTAAAGAACGTCTGGAATTCTATCCAGAAATAAATTAAATATTGAATAATAAGCCAAAATCAATAATTCCAGATTTAGTCTTTAATTATACGTCAAAATGGATATTTACCGTAATCGACGAGTACCTATGGGATGTCAAGCAAAACAAATTGTCATAAGATATGGAACCTGAATATCCATGTGGTGATGGATGTCATTGTTGTGCGGCCCGATATCGAAAGTATGTGGAATGGGCTTTGAATAAAGCCCTTCGACAATATTATTATAGTAGAATTATTTCTTTATCATAAAAGTTTTTGTTGTATATGTCTTGGTTTTTTATTATATATTATTAATAATAATAATATTAATTATAATATTTATAAAATAATAATAAAAATAATAATATTTATAAAATAATATTAAAAATAAAATAAATTTACAAATATATACTAATTATAAAAATAAGTAGTAAATTAAAATTAAAAAATGTTTAAAAATAATATGACCTTGAGAAATTTTGAATGACCTAGAAAAATATGATGAGTCACCCAATGACCTTGAATGGATCATTGTCTTTGTTTAAATTACCTTGAGAAAATTTTGAGTCTTTGTTCTACAAAAATTTGTATTTTTAAACTTAGAAACATTTTTTTTTGCCGAGGGGGTATGTGAGCTAAATGGCTTCTGAGCTAGAGGGCCGGTATCCCACTACTCAAACAGATGGCACCGCTATCTATTGCGATAATGAATTATTATAGAAAGACAATAAAAGATGTCTACCTTACTCCAAGAGGAAAATTGCGGCATTTTAACTCGCAAATCCATGGAATAACGGAAGTGGCAAGTAGGAATCAAAATGACCAATATGCAATTATGAAGGAAGTTCAAAATTTGGTAGTTGGAAAAATATTAATTGGCCATGACCTTCATGTGGAAATACAATATTTAAAACTTTGGATAGACCAGTTGCATGGCATTCGAGATTTGGCTACAGCGCAAGCATTGGAAAAGGTTGGAATTTCCAGAAGAGGAGAATTTTTCAAACTGAAAACTGTTGTCCAGGAGATGTTTGGAGACCAAATGCAGGTGAGCATACACTCAGCCCTCAAAGATGTAAAGAACAGAAGAAGAGTATATTTGCAAATTGAGAAACTGTGGATTGATGATGTTGAAATACCAAAAAAGCAACCGTCAAGGAAATATTCGTTGGAAAAATATCGGAAGCTTCCTAACACCGCTTCAACATCAATGACCAGAATTATAGAAGAAATTGACCTCACATCAGCAGAGGATATGGAAACTGATGGTGAAATTCAAACTGTTCAATTAAAATGGGCAACAGAAGAGGGGATTGAAATAATTGAGGAGAGTCTGGGTTTAATAATCAATGAACCGATTCATCAAATCCAGCCAATATTCGAGCATGTATCAAGTATCTCACAAAAGAACAGAAAAAGGAAAACTTCATTGGATTCATTGGAGGTTGACAGTGGAGAAACTATCGTAATAAATCAGCTTACATACAGAAAGAAGAAAACGGTTATTCATTATAAATGTGGATCTAAAACTCTAAAACTTGAGATGAAATAAAAAAAATTAATGTTATTTATATTATTTATTTATAAATATTAATTTAATAAATCTCGTTTTCTTGATTTATGTCGTCCCATACAAAAAAAAATAAATTTGCCATTACTATTATTCAGATTATTATTTTAATATTATTATCGGTTCTTGAGAGCCTCAGATCTCGAACTTCGGGATCTGAGACTCACAAGAAGAACCATTCCCCATGCCTGCAGCCTGGCGTAACCAACAGGAGGATGGAACGTTTTAATACTTTACCTATTTAAACTTATATAATTCTTATAACTATCAAAAAAATTAAATAAACTCATATTTCACATATTTTATTAAGATAATTAATTATAGAATAAATAAAATTTTCACGTATTTCATTAAAATAATTATTATGTCTAGCAAAACAAAAATAAATAAAATCAACCAAATAATTATTTTTATAATGTATTTGAGTTCCAAAAAACATAATATATCAACCGTTTAATACAAAACTAACTCTTCCCTCTATTTCATCCTCGTAATACAATACTTCATAGCATTCAACATTTCCACAATGCTGTTTTCTGGATCAGTGTAAACTTGTAACAATAGTCTCCAGTTGTTTGAACAGAAACCCCAATGAAATGTGTTTGATACTTCATCTAATTTGTGAGTATGATCAATGAATTTAAATGTTTTGAAAAGGTTCTCACACATTGCGCATTTGATACATTTGGCATCAGAGGAATTATATAACATTGGATATAACACACCTCTTTGTTCTCCAAGACACGGGTGAACCTGAATCTGCTATAGTTTAGGTTTAAAAAAATGATATTTGCACGAACGTTCAGCATCACTCTTACGAATAAGTCCACATTGAACAATGTGTTTTCGGAAAATTTCATTATCATGCAACATTTTGATTGTTTGATGACATTGAAAGCAACTCATTCACAAATCCTTAACAGCTTGATCTATTACATTGATACCAAATTCTGGTAAAACGAATCTTAATAATTGAAGTAGACAAATACTTCTTTTATCCATGCACTAAACCCAGGTATAAGCTCATTTTCAATCACATTGTAATGTTTTGTGGTTTTTCAATAAATGCCAATTGAAATACCAAGTACAAATTAGAGCTAACATGCAGGTATTTTTCAAATGACCAATGAAGATTGTTATGACAATCTATCTCGTCATTGGCGTGTGGTGCAGCTAGCAGAGTCAGGCATCAGTGGTTAGTTCTCCCTCTGTGTGTGTGCCTTCGTTGAGTTTGAATGGTTACATAGAAAACTCAACTGTAGTACACACAAACTCATTGCTCGTTGGGATTGATAGAACAGCTTTTTGTATTTAAAGTACTCAATGACACACACACAGACAGGCACACACGCATGTATCTATTTGTTGCATAGTCTAAGAGAGAGAAATAATGTTATGTGTATATGTCGAGTGCATGTTTACATATAGAGAAAGAAGAGGCGTCAATATCATTACCAGATGTGTATAGGGTTGTCGTATGCAGTACGTTTCGTCAGCTCTCCTATGGAAAATTCAGTTTACGCCTAAATTAAATTAGCCTTAATAGGGTATTATTATTATTATTATTATTGTTATTATTGTTATTATTATTGTTATTATTGTTATTATTATTATTATTATTATGATTATTTAATTTATTATTATTATTATTATTATTATTATTATTATGATTTATTTTTATTATTATTATTATTATCATCATCATAACGTTTATTTATTAGTTACATTATTATTGATATCGCAAGCAGAATAAAAACATTATAGGGCAGTAATTCGAATTTATTCGAAAGAAAATCGCAATTTTATCTTGTATTTATTGAATATATTATATATATATATATTTACAAAAAACATTTTTAACAAATTATTTCTTTTACCTAATAAATATAAATGAGATAATAAAAATTTGATAAAATAAATAGAAATAAAATAAAATACCAAAATCTTTTTAATCTATCTATCATAATATACACGAAAAGAAATAAAAACATTAATATAGAAAAAAAACCAAAATTTTTATATTTTGATCTTTTCAAATGAATAGATTCGAGGGCGAATCTTTATTAAAGGGGGAGATATGTTGGGGTATTACGAAAAAGCACAGTAAAATCGATAAAACACCAAAGTGATAAAAGTGCAATATTAATTAAAAAATTTTATAAAAATTCGAAAGTAATATTGATCGAGGGAAATTGGTATGGTTGAACGCCAAATTGAGAGACGAGTCCAGAAATAATAATAAAAATTTAGTGAGGGGTCCCAAGAAAGTAATATAAGATAAAAAAGAAATTAATTAAGAAAAATGAATTACTAATGGGAAGCCCGAGAGATGTGGAAAATCCGAGAGATGAGGAAAACCCGGCGTATAGACGGAATACTATAGCAGGGTGAATTGGCTTTAACAACATTAAATGGGCGCCACTGAGTTACAGAGAGGTAATTATTTCGTAATTAGTAATTTAGTAATGGACCAAACGTTGTTGACAAATGTCGGTCTGGAAAGTAATCATTGTTAATAATTTAATAATGTAGAAAATGTTGTTGACAATAGTAGGAAAACAGTTTGAGCAGGAGTATAAAAAAAAAGGGAAAAACACGAAAGGACAGTCATTATTAACCAGAGTGGATCGACGTGAACGTGTAGTAACTAGGTTAGTAGAGGAATCTAAATCCAAGTAAAGTCAAAGTTATCTATCAGAAAGGGTGGTTCTCCCTTGGACAACCTACCCTAAGATAATCAGAGTCATACGGTGGTTAAAAGGTAAAAAGTAAAATTGTGATTACAAACATTGAAATAAAACGGATTGAGTTGTAATTGTGATAAAGGGCAAATAAAATTATTCTGTGTTGGGTTTGCTTATTTTATTGAAAAAGGACACGAGGAGTCAGAGGGAACCGACTTTCAATAATAATAACCCAACAATTTCTAGCATTTTCTATTAGTGTTTCCACACAGAAACCTTTATCTTTTAGATTGTAAATTGGCAACATAATCGAATTCCAACCAAATCAACACTAGTAAATGTTTTTGACTGGCCTCAACCATTTCTTATTATGCGATTATGTTTGTATCATATGATTATTTGAATGTATGAAATGTTATGTTAACGTATATGTGCTAATTATATATTTAATATTCACGTTATTTATTAAATTCATTAATGTTTTCCTACCTACAATTACCATACAACAAAAGTAATTAAAATCTACACTATGAACAATGCGTGCCAGCGTAGTCCATTAAAACGCTTCGCTGACCGTGCGAAGAATCTGATCTGAAGCCAAACAAGTCTTTAAACATAAAATAATTTAAAGCGACTCTGAAGAACTTGAGCGGAGGTCTTGTGGTCGACTGCTTATCTTTCTCATAATTGGAGAATCGACTAAAGGTTTATCACATAAACTATTTAAATTTCATCAATTAGGATAGCTCACGGAGCACCCATTACCTTATTGTGTCATAGTTGTCATAGCTACGATTACTCAATAGATATTGAATACGATCTACAGCTGTGTATTCAACTTCGTCTCGTATAAAAGACTTTTGTAATAATCAATAAATGGTTGATGATAACTTGTTCTTTTCAGTTGTTAGTTTTCTGACACATTTATAATATTGTTGGGGCTGTCCAATTTTACAAAACATTATAATATTTAGACACAAAATTAGATAAATAAAATAATTAATTAAAAATAATCAAAATTAATATTTTCCATATAAAATAGGTATGTGCCATTCCAATTGACGAGAGAATTACGAATAAAATTTTAATAAAAGATTTGAATAAAAGATTAAAATGACCATAACAAATAAATTAAATTTGGGAGAAATTCTTCAAAAATTAATTCAAATTTTCGGAACTTATTATCCACAAATTCAATTTATTTTAGAAAATTTTCCCCCGGAACGACTGAAGTGGCTTAGAATAAAACAAATTATTTAAATTCCAGGAATCCAATCAAAGTCTGAAAAATCCAATTAGTAGTTGAGGAGAGATTTCCTATATAAGGAGATGTCAAATCAACAATGGGGTAACGAATTTTTCCACATACTGTGCAAAATTTTTTTACAAATTTAGAAACAAAATAAATATAAGAGAGATTGAGTATAAATCAAGCGAATTTTTGGTTCAAGAGTAGTTTGAGAGTTTCAATCGTAGATTTCGAGGTGGCTTCTTATAGATATCCCTGTTTGTATAATTTGAATTAAAGTCTAAGCTATTGTGAAAATTGTATATCAATAAAAATTATTTCTATGTTCAGTTACTTCAGTGGTGTTTAAAGACCAAGAGCATTTAGAGTCCGAAAAACAGTTCCTACTGAACAGCTGCAAATAATAACTCAACATTTTGGAGATGTGATTAAGAAGTTCGGTAGGAAGATTATTAAAGAAATTGTTGAATTGAAAAATAAATAAAAGACTTAATAAAAGCTTGGTAATAAAAATTGTAGGATTTTGTGCAAAAAAAGCTTATAATGAAACCTCCTAAATATTATTGTAAATATTGTGATAAATACATGTCTAAATATTTTAAACCAAAACACATTAAAAATAAAATACAAAAACTTAAAATAGTTGGATCACTTCAAACCTTAAGTTCTAAATTACCAGGTGAAATATTATCTTCCTGGAATTTCTTCGTTGGGACCGGAAGTCGTCTAGATATAAGACTTGATAAAAACGATATTCCAAAACCTGGAAAAGAACCAATAAATCGTGTTGATGATGCGGCTTTAAAACAGGATATTGCATATCGACAAGAATATATTAGTACAAGATAAAAGCCGATATTGATTTGATTCAAGACTGTAATGAAATTCAAAATCCGAGATTTGAAGAAAGATTTTCAAGAAGGATTACTAAGACAGCAGTGAAAGCTAACATTAGGTTGGGAAATAGCGCTTGGGTGTGAAATTGAAAATAATGAGATATTGGTGGATGAATTGCGACTAGCAGGCTAGCTGCATGAAGAATATCGCAATAATAAAAAATATTGAAATTAATTAATGATCTAACTTTTGCTGGGGGCGCCATAACTTGGATTCGGTCAGCGATTAACTTGCTAATAATATATAATGCCTAGTTTTTTAATAAATAATATTATGAAAATGTCGACTGTATAAGTTTGATTATTTATTCGTATATTTTACAAATAATAAAAATATATTTATTTAAAGTTGCGGAGGCTTGTGTAACACTAGTTTTGGTCACCGTGAACTTTTGCTATAGTCAAGAAAGTAAAAGCCTTTCACGTTTATTTTATTTCGGGGTGGACTCCATGTTTATCATTTTTTCTATATTTTTATTAATATTCGATTTAATGAATAATTTATCGAAGCGCTGCAATTTGCATGATCAGATTAAAATTAATTTTAATTATTAATTTACTAATAAAAGTTTCTCCGTTGAATTCTGCCGCATATTTGGGTACTTTATTCGCCACATGGAATGAATAGAAAATCCTATTTTCCCATTTAGATGTCACTCCGCTGAATTGCGTAAATGGAGACGTCCTGAAGGCTGATAGGAAATTCAAGGTCTATTTCTTTGGCTTTGATGTTGGCAACAAGAAATGTACCTTGCGATTCAATTCTCAGAGGAATGAAACCATAATGTTCACCATCGATTTAGTCAGGCTGTTAAATCTTGGTCCTCAGAATTGTCCTACTCTGGAACTGAAATTTTTCTACCCGGACAATTATAATGTACTTTATTTGTGAAAAATGTTATAATTAAGGAAAATGTATGACAGATGGCAGGCAGATGTGGAGACAATATCCGGCCGATCAGTTATATATTAAACAGCTTTCGGGAAGTTCAGATTAAATATGACAATAGTATGTTGATAGATCTAACCAGCGTTGTCAGTCTCACCTTTGAGATTTACACAGGTGAAACATAATTCAATGAAATTGTTACTTAGCTAGCAATAACCCTTCAGTAACGAGTAAAAAACAAATAATTATTTGCCTGTTTGAAATTTGAATTGGACTTTTTTAGTGTAAGGGATATCAGTGGACTTGGAAAACATCGAATGGGGAGATTTCATTATACTGAAAACCTCCATTACCATGTAGACTGATATAAATTATTTCCGGAAGTACAGTACTTCTTTTTTATGGATGTATCTACCCAGATTTTATATGTCCTTTAAATAGTACATTTTTTTGGACTAGATAAATATTTCAATTTCGAGATGCCGTAGATTTTACTCTTTGGTAATTAATGTTTGAAAAATATTTTATTAATTGTCCATTTCTTTGACCAAAATGACAACATGAAAATATGTAAATGAATAATCCACAAATGACGGTCATTGTGATAGATATTCATTCTAGTTCTCAGACATTTTTCAATTAAAATTAATGAATTTTGTTCATTGGAATAAGTTTTGAAAAGGTAGAATTGAATTGAAAGAAAAACCGAAACCAAATTGCTTTATAAACATTAAAATCATAATGTAAGAGTATGTAAACCTTTTCTATAAACATTCTTATTAAGCTTTTAAACATCATATTAACTTTGAAATATATTTTAAATTTAAACAGCATTCAGATCAAAGTCAGCATTAAATAAAAAGTTGTCTCCAGCAGAATTGTTTAAATATTATAAAGATTGTTTTAATGTTAATCAAGTTTGAAAGACACTTTCTTTTGGAAAATTTGAATTTCTTTAATGATAAAAATAATGATTATGATGCTTACTCCATCCTTTTCCTTGAAATTATTTTCAACTTTAATTAAATAAAAGAATTTTTGACTCAATACAAGTTATAAAATTTTTAAAGGATTTTGTCACGTTATTTGTATCAGTGGTGCCCAACCTTTATCAACTGCCAACCATTTTTCAAATTACCAGAATGCTTGCGGGCCAATAATTTTTTTAAATGCCCCATTTTCTTATTCCCAAATCAAAAAAATATTAATAAAATCACATACTACCGTATAGGCCGAGTAATTTAGGACTAATTTTTTCCAGATTGTATAAAAATTTATGTTTTGTCAAATAAAACATTTTTCTATTTATTCTCTTCTGAAAATTTTTTTGCCATGTTAACTTGTTATGGTTCTTAGTGAATTGCATAATTTGAAATAAATTATATATTACCCAAAAAATAATTTTTAATAGGACGGCTTATACGCGGGTCATCTATTTTGGACATTTTTCCAACCAAATTTGGGGGGTCGGCTTATAAGAGAGTATATACGGTAATTAAAATAAACAGTCTATTCAAAGAAATAAATTGATTTAAAATAATGCTAGACTTGCATTTGATGTGTTGCACATTATTGATGGTAGTCTGGTTGAATTTTATTTTGTAATTTATTTTAGTACTATGATTTTAAGCAAATTCTGTTCTGTATTTAGTTCTAATGAGTTTTGTTTCATCATGTCACACGAATGCATTTAGCAATTTTTAAAATTGTTACATAACATCATATTTGATTGTTTGTTATATTATTATTAATTGGGTAATTAAATGTGTATATACAAAACTAAATATTTTAAAATTCACGGGACGTTCTGAGAGACGTGGCGGGCCATAAGTTTGGCACCACTGATTTACATTATGGAAAATTAATGGTAGTTTAATAAATAAATTTAGTGTTTATATTTAGGTAAAACTACTCCAAAATCATGCATCGGAAACGCATTATTTAGTTGGTATTCTATATTTCCACCTTTGATTATATTCCAAATTCTACGATTTATTTGTTACAGATATGCACCATGAATCATTTCCGGTGCTAAAATAAATAACCGATTTTTTTAGAAAAGATAATTTCTTTCAAAACTATTATCCATTTTTTTAATTTTAAATTATAATTTAACTTTTTTTCATATATTTATTAATTATTATTACTCTTATACGTATATGCGATTAATTTATTTTCTAAGACTCATTTGATTAATAACATTATTTCAATTAAAAATTAATTGAAAGAACTTTTTCTAGTTTTCACCTCTGATTGCTTTTCATTTTGCAATGACATAAAGAATTTTTCATTTATTAACTATAAATCAGATGTTTTATTGATATTCACAAATTTTGGACAGAGCTTTTTTCAAGTGATTTAGATCAATAACGTGTTTGTTAAAATCATGAAGTGTTTTTTTAAAAAATGTAGTAATAACGTTTATCTGCTCTTTTCAATATGTAATTGAAGATATTGTCTTACATTTACACTTTTATTTGCTATTTCTTCAAATACTTCTCGACGTCATTGTACTCATTACTGTTATTGTCCTAACCAGATAATGATTTGTCCCTGTGTGAAATGTGCCTAAATCAATAATGACCTGACTGTCGTTTTGATATATTAATAATATGATTATTCCCAATTTCATTATAATTATTATAACTGTAATTATTACATATCTGTTATATTAATTTATGCTGCTACAAAGGAATCATCGTTTTATAATTATACTGTAATTATTATTGAGTAGGTAGTTAGTAAGTAATTCGCGACGGATTAAATTACGTTATGACGTAATTAAGAATATAGATTTTGTGTGTATTTTTTTGATAGCACAAATAATTGATGAATATTTTTAGTATAATTTTTACAATGAGTTTTTATACATATTGATAACGATGAAATTTTCAATTACTTATTTCAAAAAAATTTTCAGTGAATTTTACTAAATAAAATTTTTGAATAAAGTTTGGTTCTAGTTGATACACAGTAGTCCTTAATAATAATAATAATAATTATAATTATAATAATACCTTATTCATTAAAATTCTTCATTTAAATAATATTTACCCTTTAAAAATCTATATTCAACCAACTTTACTCACTTAAAAATAAATGAATTTTTCTATCAATCTTTTCCCCTTAAAATACTTGGTTATTCATTATACACACACTCAAAATATGTTATCAATAAATAGTTACTGCACAAATCAATATCAAAAATTGTTTACTGACCAAGAAATCTTTAAATAAAAGCACATGAAAATTTGAACAATCAAAAGAAATACAATTTCAATAATAAATTTTATTAATAAAAATCTTCACTCTTTATCGATCATTGATGTCTCCAAATTGGTAAATTGTTTGATTGCTTAGTTACCTGGTTGCTATAAAGTGGCTATTAATCAAATTCACTGAAGCCCAATCAATTGTTGTATTTTCTCAGAATAATATCTTATTGCTTTGATTTTGATTTTTGAAATTATTTTGTAAAACTTAATAGTTTTGTTAAAAAACTTTGAAATTTTTCTGTTTTTGTAATATTTTTAATTGCATCCAACAACGAACAATTATTAAAAGTTATTTTCAAAGATGAATGTCAACGTTTTTATTTAATTTTCACATGCCACTAAATCTAAATAAATCTATTGCTAACACATCAAAAAACTAATTAAATTTATTTTTACACATTTTCTAATCTTTTCACTATAACTCTTATTGTTTACTGAATGTTAAATTAATTAGTAAGTATAAGGGGTTTTTAATCTAATTGCTTATGAAAAGAAACTTAATTTTAAAAATATTCTCAAATCAATTTCACAAAACTTAAAATATATTATTTTCATAGTACTTGGAATAAATTTTCATATATTTATTGAAAATCATTAGAATATTAAGATTCTGAACATCACTGAATAAAGTTAATAGATAAAATAATTATCATCTATCACATTACTAGAAATTAAATGATTATCGACCAACCACTAAATAAATTGAATTTCTAACAAAGCTTAAAAAACTACACGGGACAGGTACTTGTGTACTGATAGATACAGATAAAATCTACTGAAAATCCAAATATGTATGTTTAATTTTTGTAAAATATTTGTTTTGTAAAAATAAGACTTATCCTTAAATTAAGATTAGCAAGTGAATAGAATTTGATTAAAGTTGTGAGAAATATTTTAAGTTGTTAAATTTTAAATAAAATTGATTAATTTGTAAATTTTAAAACAAGACCTTCAGCAAATTGGTAAGAAAAAAGTAGTTATTGAGTAAAACTTATTAAAATTACCAAAGAGTTATAATTTTTGACGAGGTTTGTTAGATCTTTAATAAAATTTGTTAGTACTTTGAATACAAATTTTAAAATAATAAATGTCAACATAGTAGAAACATTCTAAGAAAAAAGGTAATCGTTTGATGAAAATTTATGTGTTTGACAGCTCTCAGTATTTAATTGTATGATTTTTCAATAAATAATTAATAAATCTTTCATTTTTCATTCCTGGAAATAATCATAAATATTTAAATTATTCATAAAAATGTCAATAAAACGTAAATAAAGGGTATCAAAAATTTTTAAATACTAATCAATTCTAGTTTTTAATTAAATTAAATTACAAATATTTTAAATACTTACTTGAATAAATGAATCAAACAATTTCTTAGAACCAAACTCTTATCTTATATTTTATTCAGATTCAAATAATACCATTAAAATTAACCAAAATCTTATGGATATATTCTGATTAATCTTTGAATCAATGAAAATGTATCGATTTTACTAAGTATCCATTTTTTAATATGTATATCCAACCGAATAAATCCCCTAAAAATATCATAAATTACCCTCTTAACCTATCGTTTCCCCCTAAAATAATGTAAAATCTACTCGCAACCAATTATTTCTTATTAAGTGATACTATTTACAATATCCTTTCAAAAACTTCACTTTCAATATTCAATCTAATAAATTCCTTTAAAAATATCGTAAATTTCTCTCTTAACTACTCATTTTTTTCTTCAAATAACAATATTCTCAGCTATATCCATTAAAGTTTTATAAAAATCATTTATTAAATAACAAAATTCAACGAACTCAACCCCCTTAAAAATATCAACAAATCTGTTCTTAATCATATATTTCCACTTAAAAAATCATAAATTCTCTTCTTAGTCAATCGTTTCCCCCTAACATAAATTAAAATTTATTCTCATCCAATCATTTTTCTTTATATAACAATATTTCTACTCTTTTTTCATAAAATTAACCCACATATTAATAAACCTACAAAATCGATAATATTTATTCCTTTAAAATTCTAAATTTAACCGACTCAACTCCTTAAAAATATATCATTCGGATCGTATTTACCATATGTATTCAATCAATTGAATTCCCTTAAAACTATCATAAAAATCTGAATTTTACCAATAGAAAAAAAATTTTCCTTGAAGTATTACAAAATTGATATCAATACCCAACATTTTCCATCAAAAATCATCACAATTTCATTTTGACAACAAATTCAATCAAATAAAAAATTCATTAAAAATGACTAAAATTGAATAAAGTCTATGTTTCCCACATAAATTAAATTTCACTAAATTATTGTAAAATCACAAAATAAATAACATATTTTTATTAATAGTTTGCTCAAACAATTAGCAGTCAACCCATAGATATAATTCAACGATTTTCATAAGTATACTGATAACCACACTGAGCATCCCCTTAAAAATCTCTAAATTATACTACTTTTGTGATTGATATCCATGAAAGCAATAAAATGGAAAATGAAAGTAATTAATTGACCCCCTTTTTTACACTGTAAAATTAATTAAAATTTTATGTAAAATCTATGTTTTCCTAAAAAATCATTAAACTTAACAAAATTATTGTAAAATCATGAAATAGAGATCATATTTTCTCATTAATTGTTTACTCAAATAATTAAAATTAATAGTCGATCCGTAGAAATAATTCATTGATTTTCATAGTATACCGATAACCACATTGAGCATCCTCTTAAAAATCTCTAAATTATACTACTTTTGTGATTGTTATATACATGAAATCAATAAAATTGAAAATGAAAGTAAATAATTGACCCTTTTTTAACTGTAAAATCAATTAAAATGATAGGTTTCACAAAAATATTTTTAAAAATCAACTGAAACCGCTAAATGTTTGGTTTAATTAAGAATAAATTTTAATTAAATCTTATCTATGTGTCTCCAAATATTCCAAAAGATGATTGTAATTTACTGTAAAATACATTTATTGCTTCCCAATAAACCTCTGAAAGCCTTTACATACTTTCAACGAATAAATACAATACTAAAATATATTTCAAATTTTTTAAATAGATCATAAAAATATAATTAAAATATCATTTACTATTTAAACTCTATCAGTCAAATTGGATTGTAATTGGTAAATAATTATCCCAAAATAGATGTTTCATAAACATTTTGTTCGTAAATTTAACTTTTATTTAAAAAATCCTAAAATCAAGTCAAATCTAATAAATTATCAAGAAATTTTTTGCTTCTAAAATTAATGAATTACCATCATTTGTTCAATAATTTCAATAAAAACATAATAAACCCGAAATTTACTAAATTCATAAAATTCAAAAGAAAACCCTAAAATTCTCAAAGATGATTAAAATTTACTAAAATAAATTCCTCGTAAAAATTTTTATTTTTATCAATTAATTATCATAAAATTTCCCTAAAGGCTCTAATTGATTTACATAACCTAAAATTATTTTATTTTTGTCTAGTACAACCTAATCTATTGAAGGTGTAATTTATTTAAATTTAATTAAATTTTCATTGAAAATAACAAGTCAACAAATGAAATTTTAATTAGTTGAGAATATATTCAATGAAGCAAATTTTCAGTGAAGAAGTAATATTGGTGGGAGAGTATATTAAGTACGGAAATGTCGTTGAAATTACTGAAAAATGTGGGAAAACTAAAAATATCTACTAAATAGATGAAATATCAATTGATACATTAAACACTTACAACGTAACATACTTTGAAAGTTGAAATTGGAAGGAAATTATTCATTGAATATGGATAACAATCATTGAAGATAGAAAACATCCATTGAAAATTCTAAAATATGAATTGTAGATTACAAATATTCATTGAATCAATAATTGGTTTTTTAACAAATAAGAAGGGGTAAAGTTACTTAATGAAGAGTTGAAATATCTATTAAAGATACATTGGAATTATTCAAATTTTAGTTAAGAAATATTCACTGAGAATGAATTTTACTTTAAGAGTGGATAGAATTACTAACACATTCAATTAAAAATTATTAAGAATTGAATAGATTTCATTGGTTAATTATATTTAACAGGGAAGATATTTGTGGATAGATACTTATGTGTAGAAGAATATATTTAATAAAAAACAATGAATGACGAAAATGTACATCAAATGCGCGCGGATAAACCAAACAAGATGAATATATACAAATAGGGTGAACATACAATCAATGCGGGCCGATCTGATATAATATAACATGTAGTAAGAATGTAGTAGAAAGTCCAACAAATAGAGGGAATGTTTTCACCCTTTTCTTGAAAATAATTAAGGTTATAATTAGTATGGATTCATTAGGATCTATGTATATATCAGATATGATATATTTGTTTCCTGTGATAATGTGTTCACCCTGTAAATACTAACCTGTTTTAGCTTCATCTTTATTCTCATTCTCATATAAAATATTGTCGTTCTCGTATAATTGCAGAGTTGCTCTCACTTAAGTCATGGCATTGGATCAAATCAACGACTATTATGCTACAACATATATTTTTGTCACCTTCATAATTATCCGAAGCAAAAAACTAAACATAAAACCCTGGTTTTCTCGACAATACCACCGCCACGTCGACTTATAGTTAATGGATTCTGGTATTACTTTAGACATCTTTTAACTTCCAGAAAAATAAAAATAATTAGATTAAAAATAGAAAAGTTGTCATCATGTTTCCCTTGACCTTTTTCGCAATATGAAATTTTTCAAAGATTTTTAAATAAATTTTTAAATACTAGTTAATTAAAACCTTCAACTATTTAGAGTTAATATCAATTTCTTTATTGGATCAAAATCAAATGCAATTGGAGAAATTCAGGAAGGATATAGCCAAGTAACATAGAGAAGCAATTAAACAGAATCAACGAGCAGAAGCCGTGATTAGCCGATGTAAGCCCATTGAAGAAACCTGGACCCGTCAATAAGACCAGCAAAAGAAGCAACAGCAATGGAAACTAAATCTTCGTCAAATGGTAGTCAAACAAAGACAAATAGCAGATAATGTGAGAGCGCCCTTATAGAAAAGAGAGGCAGAAATGAAGCTATGCCTGAAAGACGAAATAAGATGAGGTTTGGTGCAGCTACGAAGAAAACTCACCACATCACGAGAAGATAATAAAAAGAAATACACAACATAAAGTCGAAGTGACCGGATCAAATTATGTAGAAATTGGCCTAAGCAATAAGAAAGTTCACCAAAAATCTTGATCAGGAAATCACGAGCGCGAGCAAAAAAGAAAGTAAAAACCGCCCGTCTGATGGGGCATATTTGTAAAACTGTCAGATATTTATTACCAAATTAATCGAAAATTTGAACAATTTGTACATTCGATTTTATTTTTGTTTGTTTTACGTATTAATATTAATACTTGTATTAATTTGATATTATTTAAAAAACGAATAATTAAATTATAAAAGGGGACCAGAAAAAGTAAAGAGTACAAAACTTTCTATGGTAGCTCGTGAACCCATGGTGCGTCAGGTTATTAGCAGTCATATCGATATGGCTAACCTTTTACTGACGACCATCTATTTGAGCACATTTCCAACGCTACCGAATGTTTATTTTTCTTATGTGTGTACCTAGTTGAAATCTCGTTGAATGTGGAGGGCCGATGATCTTTCTTCCCCATCGGGTTGCAAGCACTATTAAATGTGAAATTAAATAAATTAACTCTTGCATTTTATTAATTCGAAAATTCTAATCTCCAAGAATATTATCCAAACAAAAAATACCGAGGACAATCTTTCAATGTAGTCGTGGGCCAAGACTGAGTTTTTTAAAGGAATCTAAAATAACACGCAAATACAGCAATGCAAATTTAAAATCAGACCTATTAACACCAAGTAAGATACCTTAAAATATGAGAAAAATATAATTAAATAGAAAATAGAAAAACATAAAAGTAAATAAAATTATATACCAAGAACCGAAATTAACATAGTGTTGGGCCAGAACGTAAACGGCCTTGGAAAATGTTTAAATGGATCAGAAACACACACGCAAAAATAACACGCAATTTAAATAAACCCACTGAAACATCAAGTAAACCCGATAAAATCTGAGAAAATAAAAGAATTAAATATAAAATAATAAACATAAAAATAAATTAAAATATTAACAAAATGCACCAAGATTCGCACGATACCTATACAAATATAACAAGAAAACACAACAAATTCGACGAAATTGAAAAAATCAATTAAAGTTCATTAAAGTGAAATTTAAATCGAAAAATTGAATTAGTAATAATTCAATAAAAATTTTAAATAAAAAAATTATAAAAATAAATCGAAAAAATAATAAAAATAAATAATAGAATTTGCTAGAAAACAACAAGGTCGAATTTTGTTTTACTGCATCAAATTTCACACGTCACACAAATAGGTATATATACTGATCCATTTTCACATTTAAAAAAAAAACCATTTTTGAAAATTAACCATTTTTTCAAACCAAGTTTGAACTTTAACCATTTTGAAAATTGTGAATTGTTTTAAATCTATTTGTAAACCATTTTTCAGACCAGTTTAGAACCATTTCGAGAATTTGTTTTATTATTCTAGGTGAGAAATATTTATGTTGGAGCCATCTTTCCACACCACGTTCATAGCATCTCTGTGGAGCTCTGCTTGACGGCGGTGTGGGGAGAGAGGCATTTGTGTTTTCTGTTATGACATTTTATGTTTTGTATGAGAGTTTTGGAATGGTCATGAGGGGTAATTTCTGTTATTTTGTCCTAATTAATAAATATTATCGAAATATTTAAATTATTCTACATATATCTAACTTATTTTATATGCTTTATAAATTTTAATGTCGAAATTTTTCCGGCCCACAGCCGACACATCACGCAAGATAGTAAAATCAACATAGTACAGAGGCATGTAAGTGCGTGGAAAATCGCCAATGATATGTACCCGTGAAGACTCAGCGTGCGCAACGCAGCGGTCGTAACGTCAATATTATCCCTATAGCTGAAGCGAGAAATAAGGAAGAAGTCTCTGGCTGCTTCCTCGTTTCTCAATTCTGTAAAATCGACCTAAAATTATGTTACATACGGCTTAAAATCATCACACCGAGTAGTCCAGTGGGCACTCAATAAATATAATATGAACACAATATGCGTCTAAGGCCTATTAAAGGGAAAGGGTACTCGGGTTAAATTAACTGAAATCGTTGTTATAACTATTTGGATTAACATTTTGAAATAAATAAAATTTATTGGGAATCATTGAATTCGATTAAATCGAAATTATTAAAAATAACCATTAATTGTAAAAGTAAAGTGTTTTATTTGGATTAACATTTTGAAATAAATAAAAATTTATTGGGAATCATTGAATTCGATTAAATCAAAATTATTAAAAATAACCATTAATTGTAGAAGTAAAGTATTTTATTTGGATTAACATTTTGAAATAAATAAAATTTATTGGGAATCATTGAATTCGATTAAATTGAAATTATTGATAAAAATTAAAATAACCGTGGATTGTAGAAGTAAAGCGTTTTATGGCTAAAAATCTAAGTAAATGTTGGGTAAAGATAATTTAAACGCTCGTAAATTATTGATTAGGGTATTAGCAAATAATTCCATCAGTTAGATTATTATAATTCATTTCAATAAAAGCAATCTGACCTTGGAGTAAGAACGAGTAATGTATTGATCTAAACAAAAGCAACCCCGATAAAAATGAAAGCAACTAAGAATCGAATTCATTGATTTCAAATAAAGAAACGTATCAATTAAAGGTGAAACAATTTTCGAATAATAGTATGAAACCCTTAAATTAAATTGTTGATTAAAGATCCGAATTTTCATTGATTAAAGCAAAGGAAAGGTCTTAAAACAAAGTAATCATTCAGTTAAATGGTGAAAATTATTGATAAAAATAAAATAATCTGTTGATTAATAATCCAAACTTCATCGATTAAATAAAAGGAGAAACGTTAGGAATTAAAGATTTATTATAAAGTAATCGTCTAGTTAATTGCTAAGAATTATTCACTGATTAAATAAAAGGAAAAATTACGAATTAAAAATAAAGCACTCATTTGGTTAAATGTCAAAAAAAAAAAAAACGATCGATGATAATAAAATAATTCGTTGATTAATAGTACAAACTCATTGCGTAATAAACGGAGCTTTTCCTTTGATTTAATTAGATGGATTAAAATATACAAATTCCTCACTTAAAACCTTAGCAATTCAGAATAAAATGGGGTATAAAATATTATTCACTGACCAAAATAAAATAAAGTCTGATTAACATAAAGAAATCGTGATTAAAAGAACCAAAATGAATGAATCAACAAATGAATACCCATCCGTTATTGAATAAAATTGACAAAAAACCCAAGTTAACACTATGGTAAAAAGGCAGGCAAAAAATCGAAACTGATCCGAATTAGAAACGCGAACCGATTAATAATATTAGATTCAACTTGATGATAGTCATTCAGTTTAGAAAGATTTTCTCGATATCTGACGAATACCCTGACGCCAAACGAATAACTATAAAGTTAATAAATACACCAACAAAATCACGAGAAATTGACTTACGACGCGCGTAAAATCCGATATAGTCCAACCTAGACGAATAAACACATCAAATGATGAATATCAAAGTGATGCTTGATAAGGAGTCCCATCATTAGAAGGTCTACGCGCACAACACAACCGAAAATTGCACTAAGTCGATAACAGAAGTAGCCGATCGATAACTAAATTAACTTGAGAGAATCAACCGGAAACCGGAAACCTATCTTGAATGAATTTAACATCCGCTCGATCGAAGGGATTGACGTTTCCGCCAACATCGTCCTGACAGGATGTGACTAAATTGAATATCGTCAAATTAAGTACAACCGGTAAACTTTAACTCGGTTTCGAATAAACATTAGTATCATGGAATAGCGGATTTTAGAATTAGTGTAATCAACATCGATGTTAGGTATTAGTAAATTGTAACTTCATGTTAATTAATATGACGTTTATATATTTAATAAATTTCAGAATTAATCTCAACCAGCCGTAGGTAGCTGGTAAACCTTAAATCAACCTCAATATCTGATACCATAGCGGATCCTTTGAGTTTTGAAACTGATTTCTAACAGATAGTAGCACTAAATACTTAGTAAATTTTAAATGAATCTTAATTAGTGGTACTTCCATCCACTTAACAAACATTAATGCCTGATAGATAGTGGATTTTCGACTCACCCATCTGCCCAACACTAAAATTATTATCTAACATGTTCTAATTATTACCA
The DNA here is from genome assembly GCA_022537955.1 of Schmidtea mediterranea. Classification (NCBI taxonomy): domain Eukaryota; kingdom Metazoa; phylum Platyhelminthes; order Tricladida; family Dugesiidae; genus Schmidtea; species Schmidtea mediterranea. Next base: position 13,957,769 of record CM039680.1, read on the forward strand.
TCATTAACAAGAGTTATGAGGAGTTAGCCAACAGAATACATCACACCAGGAACGCACAGATAAATAACCCTAGTCGTTTCGAATTGTAATACTAATCAAGCTAGTAGAGTTTAATCGGTCTAAGAGCGATAATATAATCAACGTTTAGTCTAGCATTATTATAAGCAGACGATTTAATCGAATTTGATAACGATAACAGTTTAGATATGCCTATCGACCAAATTACCATGCAAGTAGTTGAGGAACCACACCCAGGAGAGGTACCAACAGTTGCCGCGACTACCGAACAACTTCCACCCCGGTGGCCACACCCGACTATTTGGCGGTTGTTGGGTCTCGAATCCGATCCTTGTGGACTCGCCGGACAACAGTACCCGGCCGAAGAAATATATGATCACGCCAGAAATCTCCTCACCTTCTGGGAACAAGTACAAGAGCAAGTGGACCTCAATGTGGTCAAAGCCCGGATGTACCTCACGAACGTGGAGGAGGACATCCGCGTCGGACTCATCGCGGAGGCATATCCACCTCACCCAGTCCGCGATACCCGACGGCCCTATACAGTGGCGGCTCTGAAGAGGAGTTTAGAGAGAGAATCCCCTGAAGAAGAACTATAGTAATAACGAAGTGTTGTAGAAATTGATTTAAATATTAAGTGTTATTGTGGTTTTTCTTATTCGTTATTATATCTCATAGATAAACCAGCTTCATACAATTTGTTTAATTAAGTAATAAGACTTTGATTTAATGAAGACCATAAAGAATTTAACTGCTCTCCTGTTATAGTGATGTCGTCCCTACAACTTCTACGAGCGGAACTGGAACGAGCAAGACAATCGAACGCAGAGTTACTCGCCCAAATCCTTCAATTAACTCGAGAGGCTCAACAGTTAAAAGCAACCTGGGTTGATCCAGCAAATGTGAGAGCTGTATACCATCGACTCACAGCGGCTCAGAAAGGCTGGGAGGAAGAGCGGCAGCTCAATCAGAGTCTGCGCACTCAAATTCGGGGACTCGAAGTCGCCCTAGCAGTATGCCGGGAGGGTGAAGCGGTCACTTATCCGCTCATCTTCGCCCCAACCCAAATGCCACGGACAACCACGAAGCCCACGGAACAACTCATCAATAATCGTCGACCGGGACGTAAGGAACGTGCCCGACGTCGAGCAACGCAGCTGCAAAACGCCAAACAGTAAATATCCCACATGTGATTGATCCAAATAGAGTAGTTTTAGTCTTAGTTGAGTCGTTTCTTTGGAATTGCATGTCAGTATTGTCACAAGTAACCTTATTAAGTCTCAGTTTTCTACAGTCAGTTAAGAACGAATCCTGTATAGTATGAGGGACAGAGCTAAGCGAGCACAGGTCTTCTATCGACAGCTCGTGAACCCGAGGATTGTCCGAGCAACTACAGTACTAGCACATGGTACTCAATTTTTGCGGGCAATCCACCACTTGAACACATTACCAACGTTGCCTAGCAACGGGTGCCAAGTGGCGATCAGTATCATTTTGTATGGCGTTACGAGGGCAACCACCGATTAGTTCAAACAAACAATGAAACCCTGTAACCCACCATACAAATTTTGGGGGCTCAGCCGGGATTGAAGCTTTGTTATTTGGAAAGACCAAAACCATCAAGTTAAGAAACAACAGAGAATTCTGTCAGTACACCCTTAGCCGGGATTGAATGATCTTCTTGTACAAAACCCAAGCAAACAAACTGATATGAAATTATGTTAAAGTTATATAGATATCAACGTCAAAGCATTCAACATCCATCAATACTTGACGACACAACACCCTTGTAAGAGACCAACGACACTCACAAGACGCATAAGCAAACAACACATAATTAAAAGGGCAAAATGCGGGATAAAATGAAATGGGGTAAGTAAGGGAATAACGATAAACTACGGGGAAAGCAATAGAATCAAGTAGAGAAGTCAACGATAATAGAATAAATTACAACGAGTAGTGATTAAAATAGTAGTTGATAAAATGAACCAAAATATATTAAAGAAGTGAATGAATTTAGTTAATTAGTATTTAGATAAATTTAAAGAGTAATTTAATAATTTTAGATGGAACCAACAAAAATTATAGAAAAACTAAAGGGCATCCTAAACATCGAAAATGATAATCTCGAGGAACTAATTAATAAGCAAAAGTTAATTAAACGAGCTAAAGAGGATATATCAACGATTTCAAACCTGTACTCCGATGAACATTGCATATTAATAAAATTGATCGATATTGATGAAGATGTAACAACCGAAAGAATATATGAAATCCTATCTATGAGATTAGAGATAACCAAATTTGGGAAAAGCTGGTACAAGCTAATGGAAAAAGTCAAGAATATTGAAGACGAGATTGCAACAACAATGAAGGAGCAGACTAAGGCTTATGTGGAATGTTATGCGTGCAAAACAGAGGAAGCACGAGTAATGGTGATACCTTGCGGACACCTGAGTTATTGTCATGGATGCGCACAAGAGTCGCACTGTATGTTATGCCAGCGAAAGATAAAGGAAAGGCTAACGGTTTACTTTCCATGAATTGTTATGATGAAATGAAATAAATGTGAATTATGCATTACTTGAATTATTATTAGACGATAAGACGAATATAAAAGAAATATGCAATGTTTGTAAATAATAAAACCACCCGACAACGATAAATAAAGGTAATAGACCAAAAACATAAAAGCCGAATTAGGGAAATAATCAAAACACATGCACAGAGACACAAAATATTGGACGGAAAAATTTCGACAACCGAGTTTTCCTAGTGTATGCTTCTTTTTGTTTTATTGATATTATATTTATCGATAGTATATTGAGATAGGACGAGGAAAAATGGTTAAACCTGAGCTATCTAATGATAGTACGCTCACCCAAGGGAAACCCTGATCAACCCTACTGAGAAAGGAACTGGTAGGCCAAGTCGCGTATGTCAGCAAGTAACCGGCGAGAGATTGATCACCTCTTTTGGGGAGCTTGTTGATGCGATTACCACAAATTTTGAAGGGGGGAGTGAAGAGATAGACCGAGAGGTGAGAGAAAGAGTGTACACGGAACAGAATTAATAGTTTAGAGTAAAGGTACCTAGAGATGACTTCTTTTTTCCCTAGCTGGTGGTGAGGCACCAGAGGACAGCTACGGACTGTCGTGCTCAGGTTGTTATCAGCCAAGGGACTGATGACGCTGAGCCGTTCGATACAAAAACCCGGATCACACACCGAGTATCGAACGATTCTTTTTTCGCTGGGAGGCACTCGATACAACAACCCGGATCCCACACCGAGTATCGGGGCCAAACGGTAGGTGAGATGTGAACTAACCGGTAAATGGTTCATACTCAAAATGTCCTACTAAAGCCAGATGAGAGCGCTCGAATTGAGCCGAGAAATCTGATGGATGGAGCGGGCAGAGATTTGATAGTTTATTTTCCGCTCCCACTTTTGATCATTTCCTTTTCTTTTCACTATTCGGGAAATCAAGTAAACCGCTTTTGGAACTTGATTGAACGTCTAGGCATTTCCATACTTTTATATTCTTCAAGGTACACAACCCGGATCCCACACCGAGTACCGAGGGAATGTTTTTTTATTGCCCAGCGAGGAGTTTGGTACAATAACCCGGATCCCACACCGAGTACTAAATATCCGAATGGCGGTGAGTAAAGCGTAACCGGAAGAATGCGCGGCCAAAAGACGCCATGGCTTGAGAGTCAGTGTGAGGCCTCAAACATACCCAAAAGTCACTGTTGAGCTCAAGTCCGATATAAGAGATAATATGAAATAGAGGGCCGGATGATTATAATCAGATACTTGAGGCAATAGAGGGCCGGATGATTATGATCAGATACTTGAGGCAATAGAGGGCCGGATGATTATGATCAGATACTTGAGGCAATAGAGGGCCGGATGATTATGATCAGATACTTGAGGCAATAGAGGCCGGATGATCATGATCAGATACTTGAGGCAATCCAGATAAGATATGATATGAGTAAAGATGAAATATGATTATGAATAGATATTAAGGTCACAGATGACCAGTAAAAGAGTTGAAGCCGAAGGCCAAAGAGCCAACGGAAATTATAGAGGGCATAGAGCGCCAGCGATTGAGGATTAAGTAAATGAATTTTTGGGGACATAGGAAAAACAATTAATGGAATGAATGAAAGTATGAGTATGATGATTATTGATATTATGATATAGATAATTGATACGACTATATAGATAACTGATAAGACTATATAGATAATTGATACGAGATTAATAGATAATTATTACGAGGTATAGATAATTAAAAATGGACTTAAAATGAGGGGGGTGAGTCAGATAAAGAAGACCACCACGATAAATGCGAACAGGGATGATAACATATATAGTATGGTAAACGGAGGAGAAATTAGTATAGAGTATAGAATATTGGAGTGTTATTTATTTTTAGGAATCGATAGTCAAATAAAGCAATCCAAGTCAAGTGCAAAGCAAAGCAAAAGAGAAAATATTTCAGAGCAAACGACAAAGCAAAGTGATAACAAAGGAATTTGAATAAACAAGCAGAAAAGATTTTGGAATAAACGTCAGAGTAGTTACAAGCAGATAAGCAACCAGAAGTTTCAAAGCAACCAAAGCAAGAGAAGAGAAACCAGTCAAGCAGCCGAATAACCGTAAACATTGATAGCATCAGCAATCGCACGAGAAGCAAAAGCCAAGAGAATAGAGAAAAAAGCTTATTAAAAGCGGAAGAAAAGAGAAAAGTTCGCAACGGTAGAAGTGCCAAAACCGGAGTATCAATTACAGCAGCGACAGGAACCGGCACAGATAGTGGATTAACCGACGTCGAATTCAACAGTAGCAAAGAAAACGAAATAAACGATATAGAAAACCGGTTGCCAATAATAGAAGCAGAGAACGAGGAAGAGAGAGTGAAAAACTCAAACATTAACTCAAACATGGCAAATTCCACAAATTCCAACATGACTTCAATTCCGGATGCAAATACAATGTTGAATAACAATAATGTGATGATAGGAGAATTCAGAGAAAAGTTTAGAGGAGAACCGTTTGACGGCAGCCTCAACAAATTGGATACATTCATAAAGGAATTTGAAGTGTATAAAAATATCTGTCACTGGACAGATCAAAAAGTAAAAGAGCGACTACCCTTGTACCTGAAAGGGAGCGCACAAGATGTATTTGTAGAAGAAGCGAGAGATGTAACAAAATTGACAACATGGACAGAAATTAAAGAGTTCTTAATAAAGATATTCGGAATAGAGAAAAAGGGGAATAGGAAGATATTAGACTTCCTACATCGAAAGCAAAGACGAGACGAATCAAATGCAGTGTACGCATGCGAATTAAAGAAATTGTGTAAAGAAGCCTTCGGAGAACATGATTTGCCCGAAGATAAAATGGTAGACGTCTTCATAAGAGGAATCAAGAGGGAAGACATACGAGCCAACCTCGGATGCTTGGCACCAGAAACATTAGATAAAGCAGTAGCAATCGCAAACAGATGTGAAGCCCATCTAGGACTGGGATATCAAGTGGCAGTTTTGGCCACAGAACCAACAACATCAACAGTCAATGCTAACAATCAAAACAACAATACCAATCCAGCTATGAATCAATTCATTCCAAGAGCACAGCAGATGTTCAAGCCACCAACAACGAGAAACCCGGAGGATAGAGGTAATAACCAAGTAAGTTATAATAATAATTTCAGGAACAATCCAAATACAAACGAAAATGCTCCATATGTCAAAGAATAGGACATCGACCAGAAAATTGTTTCCGGAATTATACTTGTCAAAAATGTGGTAGACGAGGGCATACTGAGAAAATATGTAGACAACCTAATAACAAAGCATGTTACAATTGTGGACAACAAGGACATTTCGCAAGGCAATGTAACATAAAAAGAGAACCAAACCAATCAAGATTAAACAACTCTATGGGAAATCCACAAATTAACGTGATGCAAGAGATAGACATGCTACGAGAAACACTACAACGAATGCCCATGGAATTAAAAGAGATGATGCAACAGATGCCCACCAATATACAACAACAACGAATCAACGTAATGAGAAGCAATGAGGAGATTCAAGAGCTGCGAACTAGAGAATATCAAGAGCAACAACAAGCTGAATGGCAAAGACTACAAGCAGAGGAAGCTCAGGAAATCCAGCAAAGATGGGAGAATCGAAAACAAACCCCGAAGAGAATTAATATGATGAGAATGGAAATTCCAGATGAAACTCACACTGCGGAGCAGTGTGTGAGAACGAAGGGGAAGGAAATATGATAACTGATAACGAGAAAACAGTTGAATTAAATACGATGGAGAAAATAGAGACCATCAAAGAATTTACAGAAGAGGAAAAACAAAGACGTCGACAGTTAAAAGAAACGATAATGGAGAAACCGAATGAACCAGAAACCCAAGAGATTAAACGAGCAGAAATGATGATAACGGAGGATCAAAACAAGGAAACATTAGGGTACGAGATAGATGAACTCGAAAAAGAAATTATGACACAAAAGACAGAGAATACACTCGAGAAAATAAAGCAAGAGGAAGCTCTAGAACAAGAGGAAGAGCAATTAAAAGAAAAAGAGGCAATCCTGAAACAAGAGAAAGCGGAACTTAGAAAGAAGGCACTAATATTAAAAATAGACGGAGCGCTGAAGCATTTAGAACAAGAGCAAGCACTAGATCAAAAAATAGAAGTGATGGCAAAGAAAGTGCTATCACAAGAAATGAAAGAGCCAGAATTAAAACTGCAACAAGATGAGCAGGAAGCATCAACGTCACAAGGAAAAGAAAGGATATCAGAACCAATAATAGCAAAAAATCGAATCCAGAGGATACTGCTACAAAAAATAGAAACAAGAATCAGAAAAGAAAAGCCCACGTGGAGTGAAGCTCAAATTGAGAATAGAATAAAAGAAATATGGTTCCAAACAAAAGGGCCAACAAAGATAATGAAAGAGGAGGAACAACCACATATCAATATGCTAAGACAAATACCAGACGATCAAACAGATGAAGATGAAAGTGAAATAAGTAGTCTGGGTGGAGAAATATTTCAGTCATGCGAGGAAAATAAACCATACAAAGATGAATCAAAATCCGAATTAGAGGAAATGGAAACGAGTGTACCAAGAGAAGATGAAACCGAGATATTAAAAGAAATCAACGAGATTGTAGAAGAAGTAGATCGAAATCAAATGTTCCTAAACCTCAGAGATACAACCGCATACAGCAGAATAATGAAATTAATTGCGAAAGGATATCAACAGGATAACGGTACATTTACGGCATCATGGAAAGACATGATAAAAAAAGTACCAAGAGAATCTGAAAGAATACGATAGAGAAGAGTATCAGGTAATTATTGATTTTCCAGAGATACCAAGACAGATAATAGCAACAAGAGGCGAAAGCACAAACGAGTTGTATGATTGGGTAGTGAAAAAGCTAGGACCCAGCTACAAAAATAAACCTTTATATTATCAAGGAAGAAAAATAAAGCGAGATATACACCTAGCGGATGCTCTAATTTGGCCAAAAGGAATAAATGTGGTAACATTAAACAAAAATGAGACCGAGGAAACGACAGCAGAAATATGGCAGAAAATCCAAATATTGTATACCAAAGAAATAAAACCCGGATTAGAAAAAGAGAGACAAAAGATAATGAGACAAAACCAGATTAGAATGACGGAACAAGCAATAGACCAGGCTAGAAAATATATTAACAGATTATCGTTAACTAGACCGATCTCAATGAAAATGTTCGTAGAAGCTGTACGAGATACAGACATTATGAGATTTGACAACGAGAGAACAGATGAATTGATAGCCAAATACGGAGAACATCAAAGAGATATGAGGGGAGATGAACCAATAAAGATAAAGATAAAAATTACCAAATGACGAAATAAAGGAAATATTGGTGGATCCCGATTGCCAAATGCACGAATTATACCGACGAATAAACCGAGAAATTATACAGCCAATAATCGAAAACAGTGATGATGGCATGGTAGAAGACGTGGCAATAATGTACCACAAACGGCAAATAAGCCCACGAGAACGAACCCCGATATACGAATTAGGTATATGGGAAGACGGACAAACTATTAATATCATAGCGATGGATGAACCAGAGAGAAAAAATACGACAAAAAGGGAACAACAGATACAAGAATTTCAAGAGGAAAATGAAAAGAAAGATGGATCAAATACTAACCATCTACCAGTTATGGAGACAAGATGCAAAGTTGAGCACAAAATTACAACCGATAGACGACTCAAGATGCCGATCAACACCATGGAAAAAGGTGTATGATGAAAAGACGAAAGAATGGAAATGGAAAATGGAGAGAACCGAACCAAAATGGAGAAAATACATACCAGGAGAAGCGCCGGAAGACGCAGCTAACGAAATAACCTTAGAGTTATATGAAGATGAACCATATGAAAATCTACCAGAGGAAATGCTAAACGAAATGGAATGGCAACCAGAAGAAGACGAGGAAATAAACGATAAAGCTCGACTAGCCCCATACACATGGAAGATAGGTGGATGGGCTGAAAAAGTAAAATCGGCTGAAGAAGAGAAAATCATCGGTATTACAAGCCATCAATTCTATACAGAAATCGGAGGATACCGGATGAAATTGAGAGTATACCCAAACGGAGATGGGGTAGGAAAAGGAAATATCTATCAGTGTATTTTCTATTAGCAAGAGGCAGATATGACGGCAAGTTAGAGTGGCCATTTAATCGAAAAGTCACGATTTCAATCGCTAAACCCGGAAAATGGGAAGAGCGACACAGCGAAAAATTGGGAGTAGACCCAAGATCAATGATAAGTCAAAAGCCAAAATCCACTGAAAATGTTGCGGGAGGAGTACCACAATTTCTGTCGAAAAAATATGTAACACCTCAATTTGTAAAAGATGATACGATATATATCACGATCGAAGTAGAAACTGAACGAGAAATGAAAATACGAATTCAACAAGAACAAGCGAGACCGCGAATCAGTGTACTCGAAAACGAATACCAGGAACAAAATACTTGCCCACAGATATAGACGACCCTGTGGAGGAAGGATTAACAAGATTAACGGAAACGCAAAAATGTAGAGAATTAGCAGCGATATTGAGAACCGGAGCCAAGAATCAAAGACGAACAGTAACAGATTTAGCAAAATGGATAATCGATTCTTGTAACAGAGTAGAGAACCTGCGAAATATTGTAAAGGAAATAGAGGAGTATCGGAGAATGTATGCGTGGTACCCAGAGCAATTCCGAGAAATTATCCGAAAATGGAACATACCGAATGGGCAGCCGAAACGATAGAAAAGTATAGTCTAAAAATTATGATGCAGATTCGAACCAATCGAAAGAGAATTTTATATCACTGCCAAAGTGATGAAGTGAAAAAGAGAATACCGTATGAACCGCCATTTCATTTACAATACCAAGGACGATCATTAGACGACGATCTCGAAATCGGAGTTACGCAAATGCAATGGGATTAATAAATGTATTAACAGTAGCAAAGATCGCGGGTAGAGAACTCAATAAAAGAGAAATCAGAACGAAAACGCCAATAGGACGCCAGGAAAGTCTAAATACGCCAGAAGTTCCACCTGCAGCAGATGAAGTAATCGTCATCACAACAGGAGATGAAGAGATACTGAATGATCTAAATGATATTGTGGACGAGGAAACAACCCGGAGAATACCGGAATCAAGAGATTTGTTCATGACAGAAGACGAAAACGATCTGATAACAGATGAACCAGACGAGCTAGTATGTGGTCAAAGACAACCAGTAGAAATTATAGAGCCAGATACTGAAGAGGAAAATAAAAAGAAAGAGAGAAGACGCCGAAACTCAACAGGAGACGAATGGATAATTGGATAAATGAACGAGGAGCTACAACGTCCAAAGAAACGGCAGACGAACAACCCAAACGAAAAGAAACAGGTACGGCAATGGAAAAGAAATCCAGAGGACGACCAAAAATTGATAAACCAGCTCCAGAAAAGAGAACTAAAGAACAAATGCAGATGGATCAATTGACAACGAAATTGAACAAGCTTAGCCAAGTAACGAAGCAGTTACAGGGAAAACTGAAAGGCAAGACAAGGAGCAAAATGGATCAACAGATTAATAACTGATATGCTGGGACTAGCAAATCCAGAAATAAAGAGAAATTTGAAACTTAACAATATCGGAACAGAAGCGAAACAGCTTTGGGCAGCAATAAAACCATAATAAATAAAATCATGGACAACAAAGTACGAACCACAACAAAGATTCAGAGGATTGCTGTTGATAATAAATCACTTAACGAAACGATCTGATGACCCAAATAGATATTTGGTAGGAATGGCCTATCTGATGTATAATACGATTAGTGATATACAGAAACGAACTCCAAGATACAACCAAACGGATATGAATTCGCAATAACAAGACATTATCAGGAAGGTAATCGAACCATTCATCCTGACTCAGGTGGATGGCAAGCCTTTATAAATTTGGTAAGTAAAGATGATCAAACGGATGATGCAAGCGAAGTTAAAGAGTTATTAACGGAATTCGAGACGACCATTATGCAAGCGATCCAAAAACAGCTAGAAAGGGATGAATACGATAATTCACTACAATACTCATATGAGAATGATGTGCGTGAAATGGGTTAGGAACCGTTTGTAGTATATGATCTTGTTGACACATAAAGATTGAGTTGATAAAAATACTCAACAAAAGAAACGGGAAGAGTGCAAAGCCTGCAAACCCCGGTAAAAACTACAGACAACCGGCAAACAGCAGTTATCGTATAAGTATATCAAGAGTAGTACTTCATCAAACGGAAATTTAAAGAATTGCTCCCAGAGTGACAAGGAAATTGTAGCATTCATTGCGGACATCACTCACAACTCAACAATTATAGAAGCCGGGAACGGAAACAACAGTAGTATCGTAACGCGGAGCGAATGTGAAGAAGGATTTCACGACAGGACGCATCTCAATAGCTGGAAGGGGTAAATGTAGCAGCCGAAAAGAAGGAAAGATAAAAACTACCCGAGTATACGCTGCGGGAAGAATAACAGCGGGAGACGGAACGTAGTCAAGGAGTAGAGTACACCCTATTGAATCAAACTAGTCAAAGGAGTGGTAGTGATTGAAATGCTACCAAGTAAAGTTGGAGAAATATCCAAGGATGATTTTGATCCAGGATACGCAAGCAATGGAAAGTACCCTTCAATGATCTAGCAACAGCATAGATCATTGCAATCTGGCTGGGAATTTTGTCAACGATCGGTATAATTCACGCCGATACCAGAACTTGTAGACCACTTTATTGAAAAGCTGGCAATATTGTTGATGAAGTGCCAAGGACAATGTGCACAGAGAAACCGAGACTACACGCCAAAAAGTGCATTAGATGAATTTAACGGAGAACCGGAAGAATCGGAAAACCAACGATCACCACAAACTATGTGGATCATTGAGGTCACACCCAACGGTCAGTCAATTCAACAAGAACCACATCGAGAATGAGATTCATAAAAGGGACGAATAGGTGAGCAAATGTGACGAAATGGTAGCCAGTACTAATTGATAAGGAATATTCTTTATCGCGCAACAGACAATACCAAACGCAAAAGCGACAAATAAGACCCCAAGTCTCTCTCTTTGATATCTCTATATAAAAATAACAAGATGGATTCTTATATCACAAGGGTTGCTCAACAGCAAAAAATATACTACGACTTAGTTAAAAATGATTTATCTTGGAACAGGAATATTAAAACAAATGTTAGCATGGCATCACGAATCCGGATAAGCAATTCCATTTACTACCACTCAGAAGGATATTCGAAGAATCGTTGGAGAAGTTATGTTTACATACAAATGCGAAAGACAATCGCAAAGTGGCCAGAGAATTCAACAATCCAAGAGATAAAATGCATTAAAGAATTAGAATAATGCATAAAGGAAAATTCAGATTCGCTCAACCAGTAACCAAGGTGATAAATCCAGAAAAATTCGTACCCAATATGTTAGTTGAGTAATGTATATGGGACCATTATTACGAATAGGAGATTGGAAGTTTGGTTACAATTTTCCAACTCGAGTAATTGTTAGCACCACCAAAAATATTTGGATTAACCGATTGGCAGCGAAGCGACTTCAAACAGTTGATATATCACAGAGCTGGATATACCAAACAAAAATTCTGAACGAGCCAGGAACATCTTTATTCCCAGCACAAAGGCAGCATATTATCCACATTGTAACTTAACGTAGGGGGAACAACTTATGGAGAGAAACCAACTACGAATTGTTTACTATCGCCGGATTATTTTCACCACGCTACAGCAACATTGATTGACAGCCATGTGGGGAAGATTCTTAATCTTCGGACAGATGATGGCAGGAAATTTTAGGAATAATCCTTATTATTCAATCGTAAGAGTAATCATACCAAATGTTAGCTATGTTTCGAATTACAAAGAGAGAGAAAAAATCAACTGGAAAAATGGCATTGGATTCTTACCGTTTCCTAGCAAAGGACAATGGTATTTACATGGACACTCAAAAGTATCCACAGATAAAGAGATTGGGTAGGAATATCTAACGGAAAATGAATGGTATGGATGAGGAAGTCGGACGAAAATTTAAAGCATAATGAGATTAGAAGCCGAGGAAAACCAGAATGAAGCGACCAAAAACGAGTAACTGGAAACGATGGATAAATTTCAGAGATGACAGCAGCGATTAACAGCCGACAATGACGAAACCAAGGAGGAACACAGATGCTAACTCCAGAGCACTTCAACAATGGGAAATCGAAAAGACAAGACATAGTGGACATTATAATTCATCCACCACAGTATTACGTGTCTAAGAAAGCAACAAATATCAGTCGAGAGAAACGCACCAGCTTAGAGAACGACAGTACCATACCAAAGACAATCAACAAATTACGCGAAATATTTATCAGTCCATACGAACCAAATTGGGCAGAAGCTTAGTGCCAAAGGAACAGCCAAGATCAAAGAAGTGTGATCAGGATCCAGAAGACTCGAACTATAGCTATGTTACAAACGTTTAGCTGGGACCAACATTAACAGTTACCCATAGAGAATAAATGGTGGGTTAGAAATAAGCAATGATTGATACGGGGAGCAAACATTTCAGCAATAAAATGGATAAAATACCGAGATTGTGGCCATGTATAGAGGAAGGCAACATGGAATGTAATAACTTGCGTTAAAGAATCTGGTAGCAGTTCATCGGAAAATCTTTGGTCGATATTCGAATATAAAAATTGTAAAAATCACATACGTACTTTTAGCAGTTATCAGGAGATGAGCGCGATTGTATAATTGGAACAGATTCTCATGCCCAGATTATTAAAAGAGATACTATAGATCTTAGGATCAATGGAGTTGAGAGATAAACGGACGAATATGCCATGTTGAAATCAGAAGTACGATGCTCAGGAAAAATAATAGTGCGGACGCACACCAAATGATTTGTTACGTAAAGTGAACGAGGAAAACTAGAGGTGAAATTGATTTTTTGACCTAATCCAAAATTTGAGAAAAAGAAGAACTGCATTAGCCAGAGAGTAAGCTGTACGTAAACACAACATGTTGAATTCCATCATATTTACAAATTTTGACGAGCTAAGACCAAAGTCATTTTACGAAAACGAAGATTGGAAGTTAACACCGATGGATGGAGTATCGAACTTCCACAGCAAAAATGAAGGAAACTGAGGAAGATTATGGACTATGCGACAGGTCAGCTACTAAACGAAGCGGGAAAAGGCAATACAAAACTGCAATGGGAATTCAAAGATATATTTGCAGCATCTGACTTAGATCTCCGGTTTACAAGCGACGTAAACGCAACACACGATACCACTACAGATGAACCCCAAATAACACTAGCCCATATGATTGCGCAGAGCTCAGAATCTGTAGGCAGAAAGAAGTTTCAAAAAAGATGTTTAGACGCAGGAGTAATCGACCAAGTTGTTCGCCATGGCAATTCCCAGTGGTCATGGTTAAAGAAAAAGCGGAACAAACGGTTCTTTATAGATTATCGACGACCTCACGCCTGTGGTAACAAAACGGATACATACCCGTTTACCGGATATAAATGAAATGTTACAAATGTTACACGGGCGCTTATTTTACATCGCTAGATTTAAAAAGTGGTTTTTGGCAGATTAAGGTCAAAGAGGAGGCATAGAGAAAACTGCCTTTACCAATTGGAAAAGATCTATACCAATTCCAGGAAAATGCCCTTCGGATTGACTAACGCACCAGCTTCATTTCAGAGATGTTATTGACTTTGTAACTCACGGCATCAAACAATGTATGTATTATTTGATGATTTGTTAATTTTCTAGCACCTTCGAGCACATTTAAAAGATATCGTAATGTATTCGTTCGACTGAGACAATGCGAATTAATTGAACCATCAAAATGTGATTGGGCAAAGGAAAAGTCACCTTTTTTTAGGACATATTGTGGTCAGCAAAAGGCACAGAACCAGATCCAAGAAACATCGAGAAGAATAAAGAATTGCCCTAGCACCAATACAGTCACGCCAAGTGCAAGATTCTTAGGCTTATGTGTGATACTACGAAATGTTCTCAAGAATTTCGCAAACTTTGCGGAACCAATACAAGATTAACCAAAAAAGATACCCCGTTTATATGGGAGAGGAACAACAAAGCCTTTGAAACACTCAGAGATAAAACTGATAATCAGCCACCAATCTCGCTTACACCCAGATTTCAAGAACCGTTTTTTTGTTAGCGACAGACGCAAGTGGTATGCATCTGCGAGCAGTCTTAGCGACAATGGGATGATGAGAAAGGAACGAGTTATTGGGCATATTATAGTCGAAACGTTCAAGAAACATTGAAAGAATATCTTGTTGACCGAAAGGGAAGCATTAGCGATAATTCAAGCTATTAAACTTTTCAAATATTTATTATGGCGGGTCACGAGCTTATTTATCATACAGATCATCAACCATTTGGTTGGCTAGGGCCAAACATAAAGAAGCCTCGAGTAGATTAATTGGATGGGCAATGCAGTTGCAAGTACTCACCGCTATATAAAATTCAATCAGAAAAAGCGAACGCCAACGCAGGATTGCAATTTGTCAATGATTTCGTTATTTGAGGAACTAATGGTCAGGATTGTTGAGGACGCATATGCATGATCATCGCAGAGGATTATAGATTTCACAAAACTGAGAAAGGAGTCAGAAGGAAGACGGAGTTTTAAAACCATATTGAATTCATAGGAACTAACGATTTATGAAAGTCTTCGACACACAGTAAATTTATAAGAGCATATGGAAACCAGACATCGTACACTATGAGAAGGGATGGTTTATTTATTAATGGATGGCGAGAAACGACTTTATGTGTTTTACCAGAAAGCAGACGAAAAGAAGTGCTAACGCAATTTACCACGATGGAAACTTGGAGGAACACATGTCAGCAAAAAAGACGGAAGCAAGACTGCGCCAAAAATATTATTGCGCCAATATTGGAGAGGGACAGTAAAAGGGTTGGATAAAGAATTGTCTGATATCGTGCAACCAGAAAAAGCACAGGAAGTATTGAAAGCACCGTTAAAGCCATGCCAATTCCACCAGGAACCCATGACAATGATCGCAATGGAATGTTTAGTAGGACCATTACCCGAAACCAACGATGGAAATATCTATTATTAGTAGTGGACGGATTATTTGTTCAAAATTTCCCGGAGCATTCGGCATACCAGATCAAAAAAGCTAGAACAATAGCGAGATCCTAGAGAGGAAATATGGCTGTAGATACGAACACCCAAACAGATTCCTAACTGATCAAGGGACCAACTTTATGAGCGAAATAATGAGGAAGTTACAAATTACTTCAGAACTTTGACAAAATTGAGAACATTCACCGTACCATCCGCAAAAATTGGTCAAACCGAACGATTCTATGGCATTACTTAATTGAAATGATGTCGAATTATGTAAGCAGACACCAAAGGATTGGGATAGCATATATTAATCTATGCCTTATGGCTTGTATAGATGTCAATACACTCCAGCAACAAGAATGAGTCCATTCAAACTTAATGTACGGCAGAGATGTAACATGCCGATAGACTTAGAATATCAACCACATTCACAGTATATGGAAATTGATGATTATGTAACGGGATTCAAAGAGGCGAATGCAGATGATCTGGGAAAACAGCAGGTATGACTATTAGATTTAACCAAGAGGCTACAAGGATTACATGATAAAAGCGAGATGTGCGTGAGCATAATTTTCAGGTTTGGAGATGGGTAATAATAGCAACTC
This sequence comes from Schmidtea mediterranea, assembly GCA_022537955.1. NCBI lineage: Eukaryota > Metazoa > Platyhelminthes > Tricladida > Dugesiidae > Schmidtea > Schmidtea mediterranea. Next base: position 13,974,213 of record CM039680.1, read on the forward strand.
CAGAAATTATCCAGGGATGTAGCCAGATTACAAAGATGTGGTAAAGGACCTTATGAGATAATGTACGTTAAACGAGAATAATGCGCGAGTTAAATTAGGTCATAACCCACTCACCAGATACCTATTTTACTAAACGTGAGCAGATGTCAAAGCAATACCAAGAACGATAACAAAAGAACCAGAGAATCGATGTATGCAACTAGATCACAACTCAACAATTGAGTATTAAACGGACTAACGATGAGTCGAAAAATAGAAGCCAACATCAATAATACTGTAGAGGAACCTAAACGATGATCCAAAATAACTCTAAAACGCGACTCAAGATAATGTAGGACAGATGGATATATAGTGAAAGCCATCAGAGAAATAATGCCAGATGGGTCGAAGGAAAAGGATGGATGAGAATAGTAAACCAAAGCGGGAAAACTGCGCAACTGGATTATGCTAAAGGAGCTAGAAGTCCACCCAGACATGGATCGTATTCAAAGAGAAAGTTATACCCATTGATCTTCACTATGGCAGATGCTTAGAAGGAAACGTACCTTTTAACATATTGCAGTACAGGCCATAGAAACACCAAAAGGATAATAGATATAAATTCCAAACTTATGCAGAGAATTTGCGGACACGCCTCAACCCTACCCAACGAAGAGCGACAGAACACCACTTAATTTCGGCGTCGCAGCAGATGCTTCTCAACAGTTCTGAGGAATACTTTAAAAACAGGATCATCGTTCAAAGAAAAAGCAATGGAGAAAAACAAGTGGTACTACACTATGCACTGAAATCGAGACAAGCAAAGTGCATAAAATTTTATAACCAGTAACGCGACATCAGAGGAGAGAAATGATTGAGTAGGAACAATCCAATACATATATTGGGGAAGCTATCGGACGCCAAACAAGCATGAGCAACAGCCGAATCTGATTTGGAAATGGGACCTACGAAGGATTCATCACTTAAAGTATTCGATCTAACTTATGATGGTAGGAACAGAAACGTCTCTCTATTTGAAAGAAACAATATATGCTCACTATCCATTACCCAAAAAACAATAAAAGCAATGTTGTTGAAATGGGAAGGACTAAATTCACCAACCATCCGAATGAATCAATACGAATTCGAGATTAGAAAAGGGAACACTATTGATGATAATACACAGATGGATCGAAAGCAAATAAGATTTTCAGCGAGTACAAGAGATAAAGAAATGGACGATTAAAAGCTGAAGAATTAATAAAAGTATACGAGAAATATTGAAATATAAATTTTCGGGACGACATTTCAAGGAAACCCGGATGGATAATCGTATATAATGAAAGAAGAGCGAGGAAGACAAAAGCAAAAATCAGGCGATCAAAATGCTAGAGACGAAAAACAAATCCGCACAACAAGAGAAAAGGGATCGATCATCTAACGAGAACGTTCAGAAACGAGTAACAGCAAAACGAAGGGAACGGAAGCAAAGGGATGCGATACTTACAACAAAGGAAAATCCAAAAACCGGACCGACCCTGCCTACAAAAAATAATGATATTAATCACGTCCATCAGTTTAACGGAGCTTGATGGAAAATATCACAAAGAATGAAAATTCTTCAGAAATACGAACCATAAATGAGAAAGGAATCTCAGTAAGATATGCTTACAACTGACGATGAATACAAACATAAGTTCTCATGATTCCATAGGAAAACCAGAAAATAAAATACTGATCAAAAACAGCTCATCATATGCCAAACACCAAGATGTATGTTAGAGTGCTACAGAAGAATAGAAACGTAAAATCCAAGGTAAAACCAGATAGCAAATTCGATACTAATAAAACAAAGGAATAGAACAGTGAACAGAGTACTGTATACAAAATAAAATATCGATTTAAAATGATATGAAAACAGAGAAATGCGAATGGATAGCTAGAAGCAATGCAGAATATATAATATTACAACAATGATTAATAATAACCTGCACATAGCCAAACCCTGGAGAAAAAATTCACCAGTCAAATGCTCAACAATTCAACAACAACAATCACCGATCCCAGGTATGAATCAATTCATTCCAAGAGCCAGCAAGTTCCAAGGCCACCACAACGAGAACCCCGGCAGGATAGATGTAACTAACCAAGTACAGTTATAATAATACATTTCAGGGAACAACTCCAAACCTACAAACGAAAAATCCTCCACCTATCTCAACAGAATAGGGAATCGACCCGAGCAAAGTGTTTTCGGAATTATGACTTGGTCAACAGACATGGGTAGACGAGGGCATACCTGAGAAAATTACACACACCCTTAGCATAACACAAGCATCGCGCTATACAATTGTGGACAACAAGGAATTTGCAAGCGCAATGCTACATAAAAAAGAGAACCCAACACCAATCAACGATTAAACAACTCCTAATGGGAAAATCCACAAACTTAACGTGATGCAAGGATAGAGCATGCTACGAGAAACCTGACAACGAAGGCGCCCTCGAATTAAAAGAGATGCTGCACACCAGATGCCAGCCCATATACAGACAACCCAAGCCGAATAACGTAATGAGAACAAATGCACGCGAGACTTCAAGAGCTCGAACTAGGAGCAGATCATCAACGACAACAACCAAGCTGAAGCAAGGACTCACAAGCAGAGGAACTCAGGGAACCGAGCAAAGATGGGGAAGAATCGAAAACAACACCCGAAGACCAACTTAATTGGAGACAACGGCAAATTCCAGATGATCACACTGCGCAGCAGCTGTGTTGAGAACGAGGGAAGGAAACTATATAACTGATAACGAGAAACACCAGTAATTAAATACGATGGAGAAAATAGAGACATCATCCCAAGAATTTACAGAAGAGGAAAACTAAAGACGCTCGACAGTTAAAAGAAAAGATAATCGGAGAACACCGGAATGAACCAGACACCAGAGAGATTAAACGGCCAAAATGATTAACGACGGATCAAAACAAGGAAACAGTTAGGTAGGCGAGATAGGATGAACTCGAAAAAGAAAATTATGCACAAAAAGACGAGAGAATACACTCGGAGAAGAGTAAACCGCAATGAGGACCTCTAGAAAAGCAGGAGCAATTCAAAAGAAAAAGAGGCAATCCTGAAACAAGAGAAGCGGAACTGTAGAAAGAGGCACTAATATTAGAACAATGAGACGGAGCCGCTGAATCATTTAGAACAAGAGCAAGCACTTAGACAAAGAGAAATGAGTGATGGCAAAGAAAGTGCTATCACAGACTGAAAGAGCCAGAATTAAAACTGCCAACGAGATGAGCAGGCAGCATCAACCGTCACACAGGAAGAAACGGTATATCCCAACCAATAATAGCAAAAAAGCTCGAATCCAGAGGATACTGGCTACAAAAAATAGAAACAGAACAAAAGAAAAGCCGGCGGAGTGACCAGCTCAAATTGAGATAGAATAACGGAGAAATAGTCGGTTCCCGAGAACCAAAAGGCCAACCGAAGATAATGAAAGCCAGGAGGCGAACAACCAACCATATCACACCTATGCTAAGACAAATAGGCGCCAGACCGAATCAACAGGAATCGAAGAAAAAGTGAAGATACAGTATCCTGGGTGGAGAAATATTATCATCATGCGAGGAAAATAGAACCGATACACGAAGATGAATCAGAAATCCGAACTTACGACGCGAAATGGAAACCGACTTACCAAGAAAGGAGTCGAACGGAGATACGGGTTAGAGCGGAAACGCTCCAACGAGACTTGGGTAGAAGAAGTAACGAACCTCGAGAACTCAAATGTTCCTAAAAACCCGGCAGAGATACACACCGCATACCAGGCAAATAATCCGAAAATAATTGCGAAAGGATATCTGAGACAGGGATAACGGTACATTTACGCAGCATGGAAGAGACATATAAAGTACAGAGGAATCAATGAAAGCACATACGATAGAGAAGGAGTATCAGGTAATTATTGATTTCCAGAGATACCCCAAGACAGATAATCAGCATACAAGAGGCGAAACACAAACGAGTTGTATGGATTCGGTGTGAAAAAGCCCTCAGGCACCCTCAGCTACAACAACTCAACACCTTTATATTATGCAACGTGGGAAGAAAAATAAAGCGAGACTACTACACGGTAGCGGATGCTCTAATTTGGCCAAAGGATGAAATGTGGTAACATTAAATCAAAAATGAACCGAGGAAACGTACAGCAGAAATGATGGCGCGAGAAATCCAGAATTATTGTACAACAAAGAATAAAACCTGGATAGAAAAAGAGAGGACAAAAGATAATGAGCAAAACCAGATAAAAGATGGACAGAACAAGCAATAGATCAAGCTAGAAAATATATTAATCGATTATGTCATTAACGAGGACCGATCTCAATGAAAAATATTTGTAGAAGCTGTACGAGACACAGACATATGAGATTTGACAATGGAGAGAACAGATGAGTTGGATAGCCAAATACGGAGAACATCAAAGAGATATTGAGAGGAGATGAACCAATAAAAGATAAAAATTAAAGCTACCAAATGATGAAATAAAGGAAATATCGGTGGATCCTATTCCCAATGCCACGAATTAACTACCGGGCGCACCGAAATAGAGCGAACGAGAAATTATACACCGCGGCCAGTTCGAAGACAGTGATGCGATGGCATTGGGTAGAGGACGTAGCAATAATGTATCACAAACGGGCAAATAAGTCCGCCGAGAACGAACCCCGATATTACGAATTAGGTATTGCGGCCATGGCGAGCGGACAATACTGACTTAAACCTATCTAGATGCTTCGCCAGCAGAGAAAAAATACGACAAAAGGGGAACAACAGATACGAAGGAATATCTCACGAGGAATGACGAAGAAAGATGGATCAAATACTAACCATCCTACCAGTTATGGGACAAGATGCAAAAGTCTGAGCACCAAAATTACAACCGATAGACGACCAAGATCGCCGATCAACCACCATGGAATAGCTGTATGATGAAAAGAGAAAGAATGAAATGAAAATGGAAGAGCCGAACCAAAATGGGAGAAATAGCAATACCAGGAGAAGCGCCCGGAAGACGCAGCTAACGAAATACAGCCTTAGAGTTATACTGAAGTCGAACATACTCGCAACGAATCTACCAGAGGAAATGCTACCAACAAATGGATGGCACCCAGAAGAAGGAGCGAGGAAATAAAGATAAAGCCTCGACTAGCCATACCATGGAAGATAGGCCCGAGCTGAAAGTAAATCAAGCTGAAGAAGAGAAAATCATCGGTATCACAAGTCATCAATTCTATACCAGAGATCGGAGGATACCGGAAAGGATGAAATTGAGGAGTCTAGCCCAAGACGGAGATGTACACGAAACAGGAAAATACTCATCCAGTGTAGACGTTTTCTATTCACAACGAGGCAGAATGACCGCAACTGTAGAGTCGGCCATTTAATCGAAAAGTCACGATTCTCATCGCTAAACCCGGAAAACTGGGAAGAGCGGACAACAGGAAAAATTGGGAGTCCAGACCAAGATCATGACTAAGTAAAGCCAAAATCCGACTGAAAATGTTTGCGGAGAGTACCAGCAATTTCTTGTGAAAAAGATATGTAACACCTCCAAATTTGTAAAAGATGAACGAATACTATACAGTCACCGCCATCGACAGTAGAAACTGAACGAGAAATGAAATACCGAATTCAACAAACAACAGCGAGAACCGCGAACTCAGTGTACCGAAAACGAAACCAGGAACAAAATACTTGCCCACAGATATAGACGCACACTGTGGACGGCAAGGATTAAAGAATTAACGGAACGCAAAAATGTAGAGAATCAGCAAGCGATTTGACGAACGGAAGCCAAGAATCAAAGACGAAAGTAACAGCATTTAGCTCAAAATGGATACGCGGAATCGTTTCTTTAGTACAGCAGTAATGAGAACCATGCGAATATTGGTAAAGGACACCCAGACGAGAGTATTGGAGAATGTAGTGCGTGTACCCAGAGCAACCTTCCGAGAATTATCCGAAAATGGAACCATACCCGCAATGGCCAGCCGACCAACGCTAGAAACTCTATCACGTCTAAACACATATCGATCCAGGGTTTCGACCCAATCGACAGGAATTGTATATCACTGCGAAGACTCCGAGCCTGCAACAGCCACAAAGCAGACATACCCCGTAGCAACCGCCATCCTGTCATGTTACCAATACCCAGGACGATCGATCTCCAGACCGCACGACTCTCCGAAAATGGAGCTGTAGCCAAATTGCAATTTGGGATTGAATAAATGTGATTAACAGTAGCAAAGATGTCGCGGGTAGAGAACTCAATAAAAGAGAAATCAAAACGAAAACGCCAATAGGACGACAAAGAGGTCTAATACCCAGAAGTTCCACCTGCACTGCAGCCAGATTGAGTATCGTCATCACAAAGGAGATGAAGAGATACCTGAATGGATCTAAATGATATTTGGACGAGAAACAACCCGGAGATACCGGAATCAAGAGATTTGTTATGACCAGAAGACGAAAACGATTGATAACAGATTGAACCGAACGAGCTAGTCATCGCTGGCAAGACAACCGCTAGACAATTACTAGGAGCCAGATACTGAAGACCGGCAAAATTAAAAAAGAGAGAAGACCGGAAACTCAACACGAGACGATGGATACGATTAGATAAAGAACGAGACTACAACGTCCAAAGAAACGGCAGACGAACAACCCAACGAAAGAAACACTTACGGCAATGGACAAGAAATCCAGAGGACACCGACAAAATTGTCAAACCAAGCTCCAGAAAGAGAATAAAGAACAAATGCAATGGATCAAATTGACACACGAAATTTGGAACAACTTAGCAAGTAACGAAGCACGTTACAGGGAACAACTGAAAGGCAACGAACAAGCCCGGGCACCAAATGGATCAACAGATTAATAACTGATTCATGCTGGGACTAGCAAATCCAGAAATAAACGAGAAATTTGAAACTTAACAATATCGGAACACGAAGCGAACCAGCTTTGGGCAGCAATAAGAAACCATAATAAATAATCATGGAACCAACAAAGTACGAACCACTACCAAAGATCCAGGAGGAATTGCTAGTTTGATAAAATTAAATCACTTAACAAACGATCTGATGACGCAAATAATATTTGGGTCATGAATGGCCTATCCTGATGTATCAATACGATCAGTGATATACAGAAAACGAACTCCAAGACACAACAAGACGGATGACTGAATTCCGCATAACAGACATTATCAGGAAGGTAATCGAACAGTCATCCTGACTCAAGGTGGATCGGCAAGCACTTTATACAATTTTGTAAATGAAAGCATGATCAAACTTCAGATGATGCACCACGCGAAGTTAAAGAGTTATTAACCGAATTCGACGACGACATTAATGGCAACGATCCAAACGCTAGCAAAGGGATGAACTAACGATAGAGTCACCTTAAATACTCTATGGATGATTCGCCGTGAAGGGGTAGAACCGTTTGTATGATATTGATTGTGACAACATACAAGCATTGGTGACGTAAATACTCACCTAAGAACGAACCGCGAAGAGTGGCAAAGCTGAAAACGCCGGTAAGACTCACAGGACAACGCACGACGAGCAGTCAGTCGTATAAGCGTATACTCAACTGTAGACTATCATCAAAAGGAAAAATTAAAGCAATGTCAGTGACAAGGAAAATTGTACATTTCAATTGCGGTGACATCACTCGCACACTCAACCAATTATCCAGAAGCCGCAACGGAACAACAGTAGTCACAGCTAAGCGGAGCGAATGTGAGAAGATTCACCAGACGAGGACAATCTCAATAGCTGGAAGCGGTAAATGCTACCAGCCGAAGAAGCAAAGACTACAAACCTACCGAGTATCGCTGCGGGGAAGAATAACAGCGGGAAGACGGAAACGTGTCAAGAGGAGAGTACACCCTACCCTTGCAATCAAGCTATCAAAGGACGTGGTACGATTCAAAGCGTAAGCCAACGTAAAAAGTTGGAGAAATACTCAACGGATATTGTTGGATCAGATACGCAAGCAATGAGAACAGTAACCTCAATTTCTAGACAACAGATCAGATCATGCAATACGGGAATTCAACGATCGTAATTAAATCACGCCGATACCAGAACTTGTAGACTCAACTTTATTGAAAAGTGCAATATTTGATGGAATGAAAGGACAAAGTGACAGAGAAACCGAGACTAACACGCAAAAAAGTGCATTAGATGCAATTACGGCAGAACGGAAGAATCGGAAACACCAACGTCACCACAACGTATTGGATCAGAGGTCACACACGGTGTAATATCAACAGACACCCAATCGAATGAGATTCATAAAAGGAACGAATGGTGAGCAAATTGACGAAATGGGTAGCCACGTACTCAATATAAGAATACTCTTATCGAGAACAGCAATACAAACGCAAAAGCCGCAAATACGACCCCAAAAGATGTGAAACTATACTCTATATAAATAACAAGATGGATTTCTTATTATCACAAAGGATTGGCATCAACAGAGAAAAAAAAAAATAAAAAATACCTACCGGAATTTTTTTTTTAGTTAAAAATGATGTATCTTGAACAGAGGAAATTTAAAAACACAGTTACGGCAATGCGATCACTGATCCGCATAACGCAAGTTCCATTACTACCACTCCCAGGCAAGGATACTTTCGGAAAGAAATCGTTGGAGAAGTTAGTATAACATACAAATGCGAAAAGACAATCGCAAAGCTGCCAGAATCAACATCCCAATGAAGAATAAAATGACATAAATGACGATTCCAGAAGATCATAAAGGAAAAATCAGATCGCGTCAACCAGTAAACCAGCATGATGAAATCCAGAAAAATTCGTACCCAATATGGTTTACGTGTGTTAAGCTGGTCAGAATGACCATTATGTCGAAAAAGAGATGGAAGTTGGTTACATTTCCAAACACTCGAGTAATTGGTAGCGACACCAACGCAAATATGTTGGACTTAACCGAATTGGCGCAGGAAGCAGAATTCAACACCAGTGAGTATCACCAGTCACAGAGTGGAAATATACCAAACAAAAGATCTGGAACGACCAGAGAACATCTAACTTATTCCCACACAAAGGCAAAGCAATATTGGATCCAACATGTAACTAAACGGCCGGCAAGACAACTATGGAGAGGAACAACTACGAATTGTACCTATCGCCCGGACATTTCTCAACACGCTACACGCAAACATGATTAAAGCCATGTGGGGAAGATTCTTAAGTCTTCGGACAGATGAATGCACAATGTTGTCTAGAAAACGACTCTTATTATTCAACATCGTAAGAGTAATCATAACACAATATGTTAGCATGTTCGTATTTACAAAAGAGAGAGAAAACATCCAGACTGAAATGGCAATTGATTCTTACCGTTCTAGCAAAGACAATGGTATTACATGACCACTCAAAAGATATCCACAAGATAAAGAGATTGGGTAGAATTTACGAAAATGAATGGTACTGTGAGGAATCGGACGAAAAACTTTAAAGCCGAAATCGGAGATAGAAGGCCGAGAAAACCACAATGACAGCGACAAAAAACGAGTAACTGAGAACGATGGATAACAGTTTCAGACGATACCAGCAGCGATAACACGACAATGGACAAAACCAAGGAGGGAACAAGTGCTAACTCAAGAGCAACTCCAAACAATTGGGGAAAATCGAAAGACAAGACATAGTGGACATCTATAATCATCCCACCACCCATCATACGAATGTCTTAAAGAAAGCAACAAATATCAGTCGAGAGAAACGCAGGCCAGTAGACCGACAAGTACCAATACCAAGATCACTAACATTACGCAAATACTTCTATCCTACCCATCACGCACCAAATTGGGCAGACTTAGTGCGCAAGAACCAGCCAAGATCAAGAAGTGTGGATCAGGAGTCCAGAAACTCGAACTACTTAGCTACTGTTACACAACGCTTAGCTGGAACCAACATTCACCGAACGTCACCATAGAAATTAAACTGGGTAGAAATAAAAGCAATGCAGTTGATACGGGAGCAAACATTTCAGCAATAAAAATGGGACTAAAATACCCGGACAGATTGCTGGCCATCGTATAAGTAGAAGAAGCAACATGGATGTAATAACTTCGCAGTAAGAATCGTAGCAAGCTCATCGGAACAAATTGGGTCCGATAAATCGAATATAAAAATTAAAAACTCAATACGTATTTAGCAGATTTACAGGAGATTGAGCGCAGATTGTATAATTGGAACAGATGTCATCCGCCAAATTATTAAAAGGATTAGAATAACCTAGCCTCTACGATCCATGGAGCTTGAGAGATGACAAACCGACCGAATATGCATGTTCAGATACATCGAAATACGATGCTCAGAAAAAACTAAATGCCCAGGACGCACACAATGATTTGTACCTAAAAGTGACGACGAAAGCTAGAGGTGAAGATGATTTTGCCACTCATCACCAAAATTAAAAAGAAAGAACTGCCATCTAGCCAGAGAGTCTTATGTGTACGCTAAACGACCAACAGTGACCAATTCCAATCAATATTAACAAAACTTTTACGAAGGAAAAATCATTTACGAACGAAAGATTGGCCAGCAAGTTACACACGCGATGATGGATTCGAACTTCCCAACAGCAAAAACTGAAGGCTGAGGCAACGACATTATGGACTACACAGTCAGCGCTCCTAGAACGACAGCGGAAAAAAAGCAACCTACAAACACTGCCTAATGAACTTCCAAGATATACTGTGCAGCATCTGACTTAGATCTCGGTACAAGCGACCTAAACGCAACACACGATACCCACTAACCATGACTACCCAATAACACTAGGGCCATCATCGATTGGCAGCACAGCCAAGAATCTGTAAGCGAGAAACAAGAAGTTCAAAAGATGTTAAGAACGCAGGAGAATCGAACCAAGTTTTCGCCCCATCTGGCGAAATTCCCAGTGTCATGGTAAAGAAAAAAGACGGAACCACAACGGTTCTGTATAGATTGATCGACGACCTCAACGCGGTAACAAAACGGATGACATACCCGTTACCAGGGATATAAATGAAATGTTACAAATGATTACACGGAGCAGCTTATTTTACATCGCCTAGATTGTAAAAAGTGGTTTATTGGCCAGATAAAGGTCAAAGAGAAGGACAGAGAGAAAACTGCCTTTTACAATTGGAAAATAATCTATCCAATTCAAGGAAATGCCCTTCGGATTGACTAACGCACCAGCTTCATTTCAGAGATTATGAAAATGTTGTAACTCACGGCATCGAAACAATGTACCATGGTCCAATACGTATTGATGATGTTGTCCTAATTTATTCTAGCACCTTCGGGCAACTAATTTAAAAAGATATCCGTAAATGAGTCGTTCGACTGAAGACAGCACTGAAATTAAAATTGAAACCCTATCAATGTGATTGGGCAAAGGAAACAAAGTCACTTTTTACGGACAATTGTGTCAGCAAAAGGCAAAGACCACCAGATCCAAGGAGCAACATCCGAGAAAGATAAAGAATGCCCTGCACCAAAGACAGTGCACGCAAGTAAGAATCTTAGGCTTATGTGATCAACCGGCAAAGTTCATCAAGAATTACGCCAACTATTGCGAAACCCAATCAGAATTACCCAAAAAAGATACCCGTTTATATGGAAAGAGGACAGCAACAAAAGCCTGGTTGAAACACTCAGGGAGATAAACGATATCAGCACAATATCGTACACCCAGATTCTTCAAGAACCGTTTTTGTTCTGAGCGACGCCGCAAGTGGCATATGCAGCTGGAGCAGTCTTAGGACAACTGGGAATGATGAGAAAAGAGCAACGATTATTTGCGGATATTTATAGTCGAACGTTCAAGAAACATCCGAAAAGGAATCACTCTGTGACCGAAAAGGGAAGCCATTACGATATTCAACGCTATTTAAACATTTCAAATATTTATTATGGGTCCACTGAGATATATAGTCTACAGACATCATCCAACCATTGTAACTGCGTAGGCCAACATAAAAGAAGCCTCGAGTAGATTAATGAGATGGGCAATGCAGTTGCAAGTATACTGCACGCGTATAGTAAAATTCAAGCATCAGGCAAAAGCGAACGCCCCAACGCAGAGTTGATGTCAAGATCGTATTTGAGGAACTAATGGATCAGGATGTGAGACGCATATGCATCGATCATCGTCAGAGGATATACGATCTTCACAAACTGAGAAAGGAGCAGAAGGAAGACGAGGGAGTTAAAAACCATAACTGATCCTCATAGGAAACTCACCGATATGAGAAGTCTTCGACAAAAACAGTAAATTAACCAGGAGCATATGGAAAAAACAGACATCGATACACTATGGAGAAAGGATGGTTATTACTAATGGATGGTGAAGAAACGACTTATGTGTTTACCAGAAAGCAGACGAAAAGAGTATTGATGCAATATCACGATGGAAAACTTGGAGGACACATGTCGCAAAAAAGACAGAAAGCAAGACTGCCGCTCAAAAATATTATTGGCCAAACATTTGGCAGAGGAACGTAAAAGCGGTGGACTAAAGACATCTGTCTGATATGTAGCACCAGAAAAGGCCAGAAGTAACATTGAAAGCACGTTAAAGCCAATGCCACATTCCCACAGAACCCATGACAATGATCGCATGCGATGTAGTAGGACCAATTACCCGAATACCAACGATCGAAATATCTACATATTGTCAGTAGTGAACCGGATTATTGTCAAAATCTCCCGGAAGCTCGCAACTAGCCCCAGCACCCAAAAGCTAAGACGTAGCGAGAATCCTAGTACCAGGAAAATACTTGCTTTAGATACGGAACAACCCAAACAGACCTGATCAACCCTACTGAGAAAGGAACGTAGGCAGTCGGTTGTCAAGCAAGTTAACCGGCGAGAGATTGATCCACCGTCTTTGGGAGCTGTTGATGCGATACCCACAAATTTGAAGGGGGGAGTGAAGAGATAGCCGAGAGGTGAGAGAAAGAGTGTACACGGAACAGAATTAAAGTAGAGTAAAGGTAACCTAAGATGACTTTTTTTCCTAGCTGGTGGTGAGGCACCCGAAGACAGCTACGACCTGTCGTGCTCAGTTGTATCAGCCAAGGATGATGAGCTGAGCCTTCGATACAAAACCGACACCACAACGAGTTCGAAGATTCTTTCGCTGGAAGGCACCGATACAACAACCCGGACCACAGCGCCGATATCGGGCCAACGGTAGTGAGATGTGACTAACCGGTAAATGGTCATACTCCAAATGCTACAAAGCCAAGATGAGAGCGCCGAATTGAAGCAGAAAATCTGATGGATGGAGCGGGCAGAGATTTGATAGTTATTTCCGCCCCAACTTGATCATTCCCTTTCTTTCACATTCGGAAACAAGTAAACCGCTTGAACATGAACGTCTAGGCATTTCCCCATACTTTTATATCTCAAGTACACACCGATCCCACACCATACCGAGGAAGTTTTTATTGCCCAGCGAGGATTGTACAAACCCGCATCCCACACCGATACTAAATACCGAATGCTGAGTAAAGCGAACCGAAGAATGCGCGCAAAGACGCCATGGCTTGAGAGTCAGGTGAGCCCTCAAACATACCCAAAGTCACTGTGAGCTCAAGTCCGATATAAAGAAAATATGAAAATAGGCCGGATATTAAACAATACGAGCAAAGAGGGCGGATATATGACAGATACTGAGGCAATAAGGCCGGATGATTCAAGATCACGATACATTGAGCAATAAGAAGGCCGGATGATTCATGATCAGATACTGAGGCAATCAGATAAGATATGATATAGTAAAAGATGAAATATGATTATGAATAGCATTAGAATAGAATATTAAGTCACAGATAACCAGCTAAAAGAGTTGAAGCCGAAGGCCACAAGAGCCAACGGAAATTATAGAGGGCATAGAGCGCCAGCGATTGAGGATTAAGTAAATGAATTTTGGGGGACATAGGAAAAATAATAAGGAATAATGAAAGTATGAGTATAATTATGAATTAGATATAGATAATTGAATACGACATATAGATAACTGATAAACAAATAATGATACATATATATATTAATTATTACGAGTAAGATAATTAAGAAATGATCCTTAAAATGAGGGTGAGTTCAGATAAGATGACACGACGATAAATGCGAAACCAGGATGAAACATAATAGTTGGAAAGCGAGTGAAATTAGTATAGAGTATAGAATATTGGAGTGTTATTTATTTTTAGGAATCGATAGACAAGCAAAGCAATCCAAGTCAAGTGCAAAGCAAAGCAAAAGAGAAAATATTTTAGAGCAAACGACAACAATATAACAAAGGATTGACGCAGAAAAGATTTTTGGAATAAACGCAGAGTAGTTATGCAGCCAGCAGATATAAGCAACTCAGAAGTTCAAACAACCAACAAGCAAGAGAAACGAGAACCAGTCAAGCCAAGCCGAATAAGCCGTAAACATGATAGCATAACAAATCGCAACGAGAAGCAAAAGCCAAATAATAGAGAAAAAGCTTATAAAGCGAAGAAAAGAGAAATTCGCAACGTAGAAGTGCCAAAACCGGTAGTAATCATTACAGCACGACAGAAAACCGGCATAACAGATATGTGCAAACCGACGTCCCGAATTCAACAGTAACAAGAAAACGAAATAAACCGATAAAAAACCGGTGCCAATAAACGAAGGCAGAGAACGAGGAAAGGAGAGAAAACTCAACAACCAACATGCAATTCCACAAATCCAACAACTTCCAATTCGGATGCCAATACAATGTTGAATAACTAATAATGTGAGAAGAGAAATCAGAAGAAAGTTAGAGAGAACCGTTTATCGCAGCCTCAACAAATTGATACCATCATAAGAATGTGCAGTTATAAAAAATATCTGTCACTGAAGATCAAAATAAAAAGAGCGACTACACCCTTGTACTGAAAGGGAGCGCACAAGATATTTGTAGAAGAAGCGAGAGATGTAACAAAATTGACAACAGGACAGAAAATAAAGAGTTAATAAGAATTCGGAATAGAGAAAAAGGGGAATAGGAAGATATAGACTTCCTACATCGGCAAAGACGAGAACGAATCAAAGCAGTGTACCGCATGCAATTAAAGAAATGTGTAAAGAAGCCTTCGAGAACAGATTGCCGAAGATGAAAATGTAGAACGCTTCAATAAGAGAATCAAGAGGAAAGACATACAGCAACCTCGGAGCTGGCACGACACATAGATAAAGCAGTAACAATCGCAAACAGATGGGAAGCCCCTCTAGGACTGATATCAAAGTGGCGTTTGGCCACAAGAACCAAACACATCAACATCAATGCTAACAACAAAACAACAAACCAACCAGCTATGAATCAATTCATCCACAGACACAGCAGAATGTTCAAGCCACCAACAACGAGAAATCCCGAGATTAGAGGTAATAACCAAGTAAGTATAAAAATTCAGGAACAATCCAAATACAACGAAAAAATGCTCCATATGTCAAAGAATAGAACATCGACCACAAAATTGTTCCGAATTATACTTGTCAAAATGTGGAAGAAACGAGGGCCATACTGAAAAAGTAGACAACCTAATAACAAAGCAGTCTACAATGTGGACAACCCAGGACATTTCGCAAGGCAATGTAAATAAAAAGAGACAAACCAATCAAGACTTAAACAACCTATGGGAAATCCACAAATAACGTGATGCAAAGATAGACATGCTAGAACAACACTAAAACGAATGCCCATGGAAAAAAAGAGAATGCAACAGATGCCACCAATATACAACAACAACGAATCAACGTAATGAGAAGCAATGAGGAGATTCAAGAGCTGAGAACTAGAGAATATCAAGAGCAACAACCAAGCGATGGCAAGATCACAAGCAAGCACTCAGGACGAAATCCAGCAAAGAGGAGAATCGAAAACAAACCCGAAGAGAATTAAAGAGAGAATGGAATCCAGAGAAACCACACTGCGGAGCAAGTGTGTGAGAACGAAGGGAAAGGAAATATGATAACGATAACGAGAACAGTTGAATTAAAAACAGATGGAAATAGAGACATCAAAGAATTACAGAAGAGAAAAACAAAGACGTCGACAGTTAAAAGAAACGATAATGGAAAACGCGCAGAACGCAGAACCCCAAGAGAAAACGAGCCAGAAATGATGATAACGGAGGATCAAAACAAGGAAACATTAGGGTACGAGATAGATGAATCGAAAAAGAAATTATGACACAAAAGAAGAGAATACACCGAGAAAAAAAGCAAGAGGAACTCTAGACAAGAGGAAGAGCAATAAAAGAAAAAGAGGCAATATGACAAAGAAGAAAGCGAACTTAGAAAGCAAGGCACTAATATTAAAATAGACGAGCGCGAAGCATTTCCGAACAAGAGCAAGCACAGATCAAAAAAAGAATGCATGCAAAGAAAGGCTATACAAGAAATGAAAGACCAGAATAAACTAGCAACAAAGATGACAGGACATCAACGTCACAAGGAAAAGAAAGGATATCAGAACCAATAATAGCAAAAAATCGAATCCAGAGGATACTGCTACAAAAAATAGAAACAAGAATCAGAAAAGAAAAGCCCACGTGGAGTGAAGCTCAAATGAGAATAGAATAAAAGAAATATGGTTCCAAACAAAAGGGCCAACAAAGATAATGAAAGAGGAGGAACAACCACATATCAATATGCTAAGACAAATACCAGACGACAAACAGATAGAAAGAAGTGAAAAAATAGTCTGGGGGAGAATATTTCAGTATGCGAGGAAATAAACATACAAGAGATGAATCAAAATCCGAATAAGAAATGGAAACGAGTGTAACAAGAAGCTGAAACCGAGATATTAAAAGAATCAACGAATTGTAGAAGAAGTAGATCGAAATCAAATGTTCCTAAACCTCAGAGATACAACCGCATACAGCAGAATAATGAAATTAATTGCGAAAGGATATCAACAGGATAACGGTACATTTACGGCATCATGGAAAGACATGATAAAAGTACCAAGAGAATCTGAAAGAATATGATAGAGAAGAGTATCAGGTAATTATTGATTTTCCAGAGATACCAAGACAGAAATAGCACAAGAGGCGAAAGCACGCAACGATGTATGATGGGTAGTGAAAAAGCTAGACCGCACTACAAAAAATAACCCTTATATATCAAGGAAGAAAATAAAGCGAGATATACACCTAGCGGATGCTCTAATTTGCCAAAAGGAATAAATGTGTAAACATAAACAAAATGAAACCGAGGAAACGACAGCAGAAATATGGCAGAAAATCCAAATATTGTATACCAAAGAAATAAAACCCGGATTAGAAAAAGAGAGACAAAAGATAATGAGACAAACCAATTAGAGAGGAAACAAGTCAATAGATCCAGCTAGAAAAATAATAACAGATATGCGTTTAACATAGACCGATCTCCAATAAAATGTTCGTAGAAGCTTACGAATACGAACATTATGAGATTGACAACAGAGACAGAATGATAGCCAAATACGGAGAACACAAGAGATACGAGGGAGATAACAATAAAGATAAGATAAATAACAAAATGACGAAATAAGGAAATATTGGTGAATACGATTGGCGCGAAGGTGACGAATGATAACCGACGAAGTAAACCGAGAATTAGACAGCCAGATAATCGAAAAAACAGTGAATGATGCGGCAATGGAAGGACTGGCAATAATGGTACCACACGAACGGCCAAATAAGCGCGCACAAAACGAACCGCGATATACGAATAGGTAATTATGGAAGTACGACAGAACTATTAATATCATAGCGATGGATGAACCAAGAGAAAAAATAGCGACAAAAGGCGAACACAGATACAAAAATTCAAAGAGAAAAGAAAAAGAAAGATGGATCAAATACTAACCATCTACCAGTTATGGAGACAAGATGCAAAGTTGAGCACAAAATTACAACCGATAGACGACTCAAGATGCCGATCAACACCATGGAAAAAGGTGTATGATGAAAAGACGAAAGAATGGAAATGGAAAATGGAGAGAACCGAACCAAAATGGAGAAAATACATACCAGGAGAAGCGCCGGAAGACGCAGCTAACGAAATAACTTAGAGTTATATGAAGATGAACATATGAAAATCTACCAGAGGAAATGCAAACGAAATGGAATGGCAACCAGAGAAGACGAGAAATAAACGATAAAGCTCGACTAGCCCATACACATGGAAGATAGGTGGATGGGCTGAAAAAGTAAAATCGGCTGAAGAAGAGAAAATCATCGGTATACAAGTCATCAATTCTATACAGAAATCGGAGGATACCGGATGAAATTGAGAGTATACCCAAACGGAGATGGGGTAGGAAAAGGAAAATATCTATCAGTGTATTTTCTATTAGCAAGAGGCAGATATGACGGCAAGTTAGAGTGGCCATTTAATCGAAAAGTCACGATTTCAATCGCTAAACCGGAAAATGGAAAGAGCGACACAGCGAAAAATGGGAGTAGACCCAAGATCAATGATAAGTCAAAAGCCAAAATCCACTGAAAAGTTGCGGGAGGAGTACACAATTTCTGTCGAAAAAATATGTAACACCTCAATTGTAAAAGATGATACGATTATATATCACGATCGAAGTAGAAACTGAACGAGAAATGAAAATACGAATTCAACAAGAACAAGCGAGACGCGAATCAGTGTACTCGAAAACGAATACCAGGAACAAAATACTTGCCCACAGATATAGACGACCCTGTGGAGGAAGGATTAACAAGATTAACGGAAACGCAAAAATGTAGAGAATTAGCAGCGATATTGAGAACCGGAGCCAAGAATCAAAGACGAACAGTAAACAGATTTAGCAAATGGATAATCGATTCTTGTAACAGAGTAGAGAACCTGCGAAATATTGTAAAGGAAATAGAGAGTATCGGAGAATGTATGCGTGGTACCCAGAGCAATTCCGAGAATTATCCGAAAATGGAAACATACCGAATGGGCAGCCGAAACGATAGAAAAGTATAGTCTAAAAATTATGATGCCAGATTTCGAACCAATCGAAAGAGAATTTTATATCACTGCCAAAGTGAGTGAAGTGAAAAAGAGAATACCGTATGAACCGCCATTTCATTTACAATACCAAGGACGATCATTAGACGACGATCTCGAAATCGGAGTTACGCAAATGCAATTGGGATTAATAAATGTATTAACAGTAGCAAAGATCGCGGGTAGAGAACTCAATAAAAGAGAAATCAGAACGAAAACGCCAATAGGACGCCAGGAAAGTCTAAATACGCCAGAAGTTCCACCTGCAGCAGATGAAGTAATCGTCATCACAACAGGAGATGAAGAGATACTGAATGATCTAAATGATATTGTGGACGAGGAAACAACCCGGAGAATACCGGAATCAAGAGATTTGTTCATGACAGAAGACGAAAACGATCTGATAACAGATGAACCAGACGAGCTAGTATGTGGTCAAAGACAACCAGTAGAAATTATAGAGCCAGATACTGAAGAGGAAAATAAAAAGAAAGAGAGAAGACGCCGAAACTCAACAGGAGACGAATGGGATAATTGGATAAATGAACGAGGAGCTACAACGTCCAAAGAAACGGCAGACGAACAACCCAAACGAAAAGAAACAGGTACGGCAATGGAAAAGAAATCCAGAGGACGACCAAAAATTGATAAACCAGCTCCAGAAAAGAGAACTAAAGAACAAATGCAGATGGATCAATTGACAACGAAATTGAACAAGCTTAGCCAAGTAACGAAGCAGTTACAGGGAAAACTGAAAGGCCAAGAACAAGGAGCAAAATGGATCAACAGATTAATAACTGATATGCTGGGACTAGCAAATCCAGAAATAAAGAGAAATTTGAAACTTAACAATATCGGAACAGAAGCGAAACAGCTTTGGGCAGCAATAAAACCAATAATAAATAAAATCATGGACAACAAAGTACGAACCACAACCAAAGATTCAGAGGAATTGCTGTTGATAATAAATCACTTAACGAAACGATCTGATGACCCAAATAGATATTTGGTAGGAATGGCCTATCTGATGTATAATACGATAGTGATATACAGAAAACGAACTCCAAGATACAACCCAAACGGATATGAATTCGCAATAACAGACATTATCAGGAAGGTAATCGAACCATTCATCCTGACTCAAGGTGGATGGCAAGCCTTTATAAATTTGGTAAGTAAAGATGATCAAACCGAGATGATGCAAGCGAAGTTAAAAGAGTTATTAACGGAATTCGAGACGACCATTAATGCAAGCGATCCAAAAACAGCTAGAAAAGGGATGAATACGATAATCACTACAATACTCATATGGATGATGTGCGTGAAAGGGGTAGAACCGTTTGTAGTATATGATTGTGACAACATAAAGATTGGTGATAAATACTCACTAAAAGAAACGGAAGAGTGCAAAGCTGCAAACCCCGGTAAACTACAGACAACGGCAACAGCAGTATCGTATAACGTATATCAAGAGGTAGACTTCATCAAAACGGAAATTAAAGAATGCTCAGTGACAAGGAAAATTGTAGCATTTCATTGCGGACATCACTCACACTCAACAATTATAGAAGCCGGAACGGAAACAACAGTAGTATCAGTAACGCGGAGCGAATGTGAAGAAGGATTCACGACAGGACGCATCTCAATAGCTGGAAGGGTAAATGTAGCAGCCGAAGAAGGAAAGATAAAAACTACCCGAGTATACGCTGCGGGAAGAATAACAGCGGGAGACGGAACGTGTCAAGGAGGAGAGTACACCCTATTGAATCAACTAGTCAAAGGAGTGGTAGTGATTGAAAGCTACCAAGTAAAGTTGGAGAAATATCAAGGATATTTTGATCCAGATACGCAAGCAATGAAAAAGTACCCTCAATGTCTAGCAACAGATAGATCATGCAATACGGGAATGTCAACGATCGTATATCACGCCGATACCAGAACTTGTAGACTCACTTTATTGAAAAGTGCAATATTTGATGAAGTGCAAGGACAAGTGCACAGAGAAACCGAGACTAACACGCAAAAAAGTGCATTAGATGAATTACGGAGAACCGGAAGAATCGGAAAACCAACGATCACCACAACTATTGGATCAGAGGTCACACCAACGGTAGTAATATCAACAGACACCACAATCGGAATGAGATTCATAAAAGGACGAATGGTGAGCAAATGTGACGAAATGGTAGCCAGTACTAATTATAAAGGAATATTCTTATCGCGAACAGCAATACCAAACGCAAAAGCGCAAATAGACCCCAAAGATGTGAAACTATATCTCTATATAAATAACAAGATGGATTTCTTATATCACAAAGGGTTGGCATCAACAGAAAAAATATACTACGACTTAGTTAAAAATGATTGTATCTTGAACAGAGAAATATTAAAAACAAAGTTAGCAATGGCAATCACGAATCCGGATAACGCAATTCCATTACTACCACTCCAAGAAGGATATTTCGGAAGAATCGTTGGAGAAGTTATGTATACATACAAATGCGAAAAGACAATCGCAAAGCTGCCAGAGAATTCAACAATCCCAAGAGATAAATGCATAAATGAATTAGAAATAATGCATAAAGGAAAAATCAGATTCGCTCAACCAGTAACAAGGATGATAAATCCAGAAAAATTCGTACCCAATATGTTTAGTTGTAGTAATGTATATGGACCATTATTCGAAATAAGAGATGGAAGTTGGTTACAATTTCCAACTCGAGTAATTGTAGCACCACCAAAAATATTTGGATTAACCGAATTGGCCAGCGAAGCAGAATTCAAACCAGTTGATATATCACAGAGTGGAATATACCAAACAAAAGATCTGGAACGAGCCAGAGAACATCTATTATTCCCAGCACAAAGGCAAGCAATATTATCCAACATTGTAACTATAACGGGAGGAAACAACTATGGAGAGAAACCCAACTACGAATTGTTACTATCGCCGGATCATTTTCAACACGCTACAGCAAACATGATGAAAGCCATGTGGGGAAGATTCTTAATCTTCGGACAGATGATGGCAGGAATTTTAGGAATAATCCTTATTATTCAAATCGTAAGAGTAATCATAACACAAATGTTAGCATGTTTCGATATTTACAAAAGAGAGAGAAAAATCAACTGGAAAATGGCAATTGGATTCTTACCGTTCCTAGCAAAGACAATGGTATTACATGGACACTCAAAAGATATCCACAAGATAAAGAGATTGGTAGGAATTCTAACGAAAATGAATGGTACTGATGAGGAAGTCGGACGAAAATTTAAAGCGATAATGAGATTAGAAGCCGAGAAAACCAGAATGAAGCGACAAAAAACGAGTAACTGGAAACGATGGATAAATTTCAGAGATGACAGCAGCGATAACAGCGACAATGACGAAAACCAAGGAGGAACACAGATGCTAACTCAAGAGCAACTCAAACAATGGGAAAATCGAAAGACAAGACATAGTGGACATTATAATCATCCACCACCAGTATACGAATGTCTAAAGAAAGCAACAATATCAGTCGAGAGAAACGCACCAGTAGAACGACAAGTACCAATACCAAGATCAACAACATTACGAAATATTTATCCAGTACCATACGAACCAAATTGGGCAGACTTAGTGCCAAGAACCAGCCAAAGATCAAGAAGTGTGGATCAGGATCCAGAAACTCGAACTATAGCTATGTTACAAACGTTAGCTGGACCAACATTAACAGTACCCATAGAAATAAATGGGGTAGAAATAAAAGCAATGATTGATACGGGAGCAAACATTTCAGCAATAAAAATGGATAAAATACCCGGAAGATTGTGGCCATGTATAGAAGAAGCCAACATGGATGTAATAACTTGCAGTAAAGAATCGGTAGCAGTCATCGGAAAAATCTGGTCGATAATCGAATATAAAAATGTAAAAATCAATACGTATTTAGCAGTTATCAGGAGATTGAGCGCAGATTGTATAATTGGAACAGATCTCATGCCAGAATTATTAAAAGAGATAATAATAGATCTAGGATCAATGGAGTTGAGAGATAAAACCGGACGAATATGCATGTTGAAATCAGAAGTACGATGCTCAGAAAAAATAATAGTGCCAGGACGCACACAAATGATTTGTTACGTAAAAGTGAACGAGGAAACTAGAGGTGAAATGATTTTTGAACCTAATCACAAATTTGAGAAAAAGAAAGAACTGCCATTAGCCAGAGAGATAGTGTACGTAAACGACAACAGTGAAATTCCAATCAATATTACAAATTTTGACGAGGAAGACAAAGTCATTTACGAAAACGAAAGATTGGGAAAGTTAACACCGATGATGGATATCGAACTTCCAACAGCAAAAACTGAAGGAACTGAGGAAGAATTATGGACTATCGACAGTCAGCTACTAAACGAAGCGGAAAAAGAGCAACTACAAAAACTGCTAATGGAATTCAAAGATATATTTGCAGCATCTGACTTAGATCTCGGTACAAGCGACGTAACGCAACACACGATACCACTAACAGATGATACCCCAATAACACTACGGCCATATCGATTGGCAGAAGCTCAGAAATCTGTAGCAGAAAAAGAAGTTCAAAAGATGTTAGACGCAGGAGTAATCGAACCAAGTTGTTCGCCATGGCAATTCCCAGTGGTCATGGTAAAGAAAAAAGACGGAACACAACGGTTCTGTATAGATTATCGACGACTCAACGCGGTAACAAAACGGGATACATACCCGTTACCGGATATAAATGAAATGTTACAAATGTTACACGGAGCAGCTTATTTTACATCGCTAGATTTAAAAAGTGGTTATTGGCAGATAAAGGTCAAAGAGGAGGACAGAGAGAAAACTGCCTTTACAATTGGGAAAAGATCTATACCAATTCAAGAAAATGCCCTTCGGATTGACTAACGCACCAGCTTCATTTCAGAGATGTATGAACTTTGTAACTCACGGCATCAAACAATGTATGGTATATATTGATGATTTGTTAATTTATTCTAGCACCTTCGAGCAACATTTAAAAGATATCCGTAATGTATTCGTTCGACTGAGACAATGGAAATTAAAATTGAAACCATCAAAATGTGATTGGGCAAAGGAAAAAGTCACCTTTTTAGGACATATTGTGTCAGCAAAAGGCAAAGAACCAGATCCAAGAAACATCGAGAAGATAAAGAATTGCCCTGCACCAAAGACAGTCACGCAAGTGCAAGAATTCTTAGGCTTATGTGGATACTACCGAAAGTTCATCAAGAATTACGCAACTATTGCGAAACCAATACAAGAATTAACCAAAAAAGATACCCCGTTTATATGGGAAGAGGAACAACAAACAGCCTTTGAAACACTCAGAGATAAACTGATATCAGCACCAATACTCGTACACCCAGATTTCAAGAAACCGTTTTTGTTAGCGACAGACGCAAGTGGATATGCATCTGGAGCAGTCTTAGGACAATGGGATGATGAGAAAAGAGAACGAGTTATTGGATATTATAGTCGAACGTTCAAGAAACATGAAAAGAATTACTCTGTGACCGAAAGGGAAGCATTAGCGATAATTCAAGCTATTAAACATTTCAAATATTTATTATGGGGTCACGAGATATATATCACTACAGATCATCAACCATTGGTATGGCTAGGCCAACATAAAGAAGCCTCGAGTAGATTAATGAGATGGGCAATGCAGTTGCAAGAATACTCACCGTATATAAAATTCAAATCAGGAAAAGCGAACGCCAACGCAGATTGCATGTCAAGATTCGTATTTGAGGAACTAATGGATCAGGATGTGAGACGCATATGCATGATCATCGCAGAGGATATAGATTTCACAAAACTGAGAAAGGAGCAGAAGGAAGACGAGGAGTTAAAAACCATAATTGAATTCATAGAAACTAACGATATGAAAGTCTTCGACAACAACAGTAAATTAAAGGAGCATATGGAAAAACACAGACATCGATACACTATGGAGAAGGGATGGTTATTATTAATGGATGGCGAGAAACGACTTATGTGTTTACCAGAAAGCAGACGAAAAGAAGTGCTAACGCAATACCACGATGGAAAACTTGGAGGACACATGTCAGCAAAAAAGACGGAAGCAAGACTGCGCCAAAAATATTATTGGCCAAATATTGGAGAGGACGTAAAAGGGTGGATAAAGAATTGTCTGATATGTGCAACCAGAAAAAGCACAGGAAGTAAATTGAAAGCACCGTTAAAGCCAATGCCAATTCCACCAGAACCCATGACAATGATCGCAATGGATGTAGTAGGACCATTACCCGAAACCAACGATGGAAATATCTATATATTAGTAGTGACGGATTATTTGTCAAAATTCCCGGAAGCATTCGCAATACCAGATCAAAAAGCTAGAACAATAGCGAGAATCCTAGTAGAGGAAATATGCTGTAGATACGGAACACCCAAACAGATCCTAACTGATCAAGGAACCAACTTTATGAGCGAAATAATAGAGGAAGTTACAAATTACTTCAGAATTGCAAAATTGAGAACATCACCGTACCATCCGCAAACAAATGGTCAAACCGAACGATTCAATGGCATACTAATAGAAATGATGTCGAATTATGTAAGCAGACACCAAAAGGATTTTGGGATAGATATATAAATCTATGCCTTATGGCTTATAGAATGTCAATACACTCAGCAACAAAAATGAGTCCATTCAAACTAATGTACGGCAGAGAATGTAACATGCCGATAGACTTAGAATATCAACCACCAATATCACAGTATATGGAAATTGATGATTATGTAACGGGATTCAAAGAGCGAATGCAAGAGATCTGGAAAACAGCAGGTATGAATATTAGATTTAACCAAGAGAGCTACAAGGAATTACATGATAAAAAGCGAGATGTGCGTGAGCATAACTTTCAGGTTGGAGATTGGGTAATAATAGCAACGCCAGAAATTATCCCAGGAGTAGCCAGAAAATTACAAAGATGTGGTAAAGGGACCTTATGAGATAATGTACGTAAACGAGAATAATGCGCGAGTTAAATTAGTCAATAACCCACTCACCAGACCTATTTACGTAAACGTGAGCAGATGCAAAGCAATACCAAGAACGATAACAAAAGAACCAGAGAATCGAGGTATGCAAACTAGATCACAAACTCAACAATTGAGTATAAACGGACTAACGATGAGTCGAAAAATAGAAGCAACATCAAATAATACTGTAGAGGAACCTAAACCGGATGAATCCAAAATAACTCTAAACGCGACTCAAGATAATGTAGACAAGATGGATATAATAGTGAAAGCCATCAGAGAAATAATGCCAGAATGGGTCGAAGGAAAAGGATGGATGAGAATAGTAAACAAAGCGGGAAAAATCGCAATGGATTATGCTAAAGGAGCTAGAAGTCCACCAGAAATGGATCGTATCAAAGAAAGTATACCCATGATCTTCACTATGGCAGATGTAGAAGGAAACGTACCTTTACATATTGCAGTACAGCATAGAAACACCCAAAGGATAATAGATATAATCCAACTTATGCAGAAATGCGGACACGCCTCAAACATACCCAACGAAGAGGGACAAACACCACTAATGTTCGCAGTCGCAGCAGATGCTTCTACAACAGTTCTGAGGGAACTACTAAAAACAGGATCATCGTTCAAAGAAAAAGACAATGGAGAAAACAATGTACTACACTATGCACTGAAATCGAGACAAGCAAGTGCAATAAAATTTATAACCAGTAACGCGACAATCAGAGAGAGAGAAATGATGAGTAGAACAATCCAAACATTATGGGAAGCTATCGACGCCAAACAAGATGAAGCAACAGCCAATCTGATGAAATGGACCTACGAAGGATCATCACTTAAAGTATTCGATCTAAACTATATGGTAAGGAACAGAAACGTTCTATTGAAAGAAACAATATATGCTCACTATCCATTCCCAAAAACAATAAAAGCAATGTTGAAATGGGAAGGACTAAAATTCACCAACCATCCGAAGAAGCAATACGAATCGGAGATAGAAAGGAACAACTATTGATGATAATACACAGATGGCATCGAAAGCAAATAAGATTTCAAGCGAGTAAACAAGAGATAAAAGAAATGGACGATATAAAAGCGAGAATAATAAAAGTATACGAGGAAATAATTGAAATAATAAATGTCGAGGACGACATTTCAAAGGAAACCCCGGATGGAGGTAATAATGAAGAAGGAGGAAGTGACAAAAGCAAAAATCAAGGCGATCAAAATGCTAGAGACGAAAACAAATCCGCACAACAAGAGAAAAAGGAATCATCTAACGAGGAACGTCAAGAAACGAGTAACAGCAACAACGAAGGGAAACGAAGCAAAGGGATGACGATACTACAACAAAGGAAAAATCAAAACCGACCGACCCTGCTACAAAAAATAATGATATTAATCACGTCCATCAAGTTAACGGAAGCTGAGGAAAATATCACAAAGGAAATAAAATCGTTCAGAATACGAACCATAAATGAGAAAGGAATCTCAAGTAAAGGAATATGCTTACAACTGACGATGAATACAAGCATAAGTTGTCAATTTGATTCCATAGGAAAACCAGGAAAGATAGAAATACGATCCGAAAACTCATCATCATGCCAAACCACCAAAGATGTATGTAGAGATGCTACAGAAGATAGAAACGTAAAAATCCAAGTAAAACCAGGGATAGGCAAATTACGAATAATAAACAAAGGAATAGAAACCATTGAACAAGTATGTATACAAAATAAAATTATCGATTGTTGGAAAATGAATATGAAAGCAGGAAAGAAATGCGAATGGGATAGCCTAGAAGGCAATGCAGAATATATAATATGTGCCAACAATGATATAATAATAACCTGCACATTAGCCAAAACCCTGGGAGAAAAATTCACAACACCAAAAGAAGAGCCATACAAACGTCGAGTACGAGAAAATAAAGAAATAACGATAAAAGTAGAATCAAACCCCAAGAGTGGAGAAGAGATAATAGTCGAAAATATGGGTAAAGAACCCATTACAAAAGTTTGTATATTCGAAACTAAAAAGAACGGAACGATAAATGAAAGAATCAAATGTCAAACAAATGAAGATATCCAAAATCAAAAATACCGCATCCCAACCAAAAGAAAGCGTGGGAAGTATATAGTACACGTTCAGAAAGGAAGAGATGATTACTGGAAATCAATAACCAGAAAGTTACTAGAATCAATTACGACAAAACGTCCGGAAAAGGAAACAAGAGAAGAACCGTATCAACGACAGATCAGAGAAAGTAAAGCAGTAATAATAAACATAGAGTCAAATGCAGCAAACGAAGAGGAAATAGTAATTGAGAATACAGGCGAAAAACCTATCACAAAAATCTGCGTATACGAACCTAAAAGAAACGAACCAGTAAACAAAAGAATACAATGTGAAACAAACAAAAATATAACGAATCAAAAGTATCGTATCCCTACGAAAAGGAAACTTGGAAAATATGTAATAAATATTCAAAAGGGAACTCATGGACATTGGAGAATGATAACAAGGAAACCACTCAAGTCAAATGCGACAGATCAACCTATAATAAAAACAATCTGAGAGAGAACCAAGAAACGAAACATGGAAAAAAGGAATGATCATGGACGACAGCCACCTTTCAATCCACGAAGCATTACAACTCCAGAAAGCACTTAAGAATGTACAACCAAAAGAAGGAATAATGGAGACAACCAATGCAAGAGAAAACACAACCACGCAGCCTAAGGAAACAGGTTATATGATAAAAATGATTTGGATAACAACAGCAGTAATAAGCAGCGTAGTGATGCTGATAATAATTCAACTAGTGAGAACTACGAAATGCGGAAAGAAGCCAGCGAAGAAAAAATTATGGCCAGCGGTGGAAAAATTCAATTACGATATTGAATTAGGACAATACGATGCAGAAAGAACCGAAGAATATGAAATCATAGGAAATTCTAGCACAAGCGGACTCTGGTTAAAAGAACCGCCCATTATCGAAGCACAACAATGGTCCAACGAATCTGATGTATACCAGATAATGAATGAGAAATATGGGGACATACGGACATTACGTATAGAGTCCCCGGAGACGATGGTGTAAAACGAGAAAGAGACGTTGTATATAGTGTAAAATATTATGTAGTATATTAGTAGTAATATGTATATCTATATGTAAATATCGTACAAAATGCGTTAGAGACAATACGCAAATAGAGAGAATGCCGATGAATTAATGATGTGTTATAACCAACAGATGAATCCGAATAATGCAAATCAACAAAATCAAGTTAGAATACCACCGTTCGCGGAAGGAAGTCAACAACCAGCAGCTGCCAATGCACCTATAGAGATCGTAGAATTAAATCAAGGAATATACCAAGATCAAGGAGTCGAGGCAACGTGGAGACGACAATGTGAATTAATGACACTAATAACGAACAATGCGCAAACTCAGTGGACAAATACTCATCTAGTATTAACGGAAAGTGTGAACAGAGGCCTACAACAAGCCATAAGACTGGAAGAGCAACAGAGAACAATATTACAATTACAGAGAATAAATGAGCAATTAGCAGATCAAGTTAGATGGCAAGCGGACGAAATTAGAAGACTACGTAGTAATCAACAGCACGTAGATCCAGCAAGTTGGGTGGAATGGATAGCATCGATGCCAGAATTCACCCCAGAACCGGATTCAACAGTAGAGTAAAAATAAAACGTACCGTGTAAATATGTAAAAATAAAACGATAGAAGTAAAGCAACGTCAAGTAATTGAAAATTTTTGTAGATATGCAGACAATCATCGAGAGAATAAGAGGAAGCGAGAATCCATCCGAAGATACGAGACGAATAATGAAAGAAAAAATTAGAGTGGTGAACGATATCAAAGAAAGATTAAAGTGTTGTAAATGTAAAGAATTACTGATTGGAGCAAGACAGACGAAATGCGGATGCAGAATATGTACAGATTGTACGATAGAAGTGATAGAAACAAAAACAATAAAATGCCCTGGATGCGACGAAATATTGGAAAGAGAGGAAGATCCCACAACAATGGATAAAGCCACCAACAAGGAGATCAACAACCTATTAATTCAATGCCAAGTAAAAGAATGTGAATGGAAAGGACTTATGAAGGAAGCGGAAAGTCACGCAAATGAATGCGAATATAACGAGATATTATGCGAAAAATGTCAAACCATCACAACAAAAAAGACGATAAAAGACCATCACAAAGTATGCATCAAGAGAGAAGAGAAATGCGAATTCTGTGGAGTCATTGACGAATGGATAAAAATAGAAATGGAACACCGGAATCCAAAAGAGGAACAAATATGTGATCTATATGAAGGGATATGCGTAAACAACTGTGACAAAAAAGATAAAGTCAAATTAAAGGAACATTGGAACGAATGTAGCGGCAAACCAGTCAAATGCCCGTTAGAATTATTCAATTGTCGAGCACAACTACCAATTATGGAGATGCGAAAGCATATGATAGAAAATAGTATCGAACACACCGAAATCATGATGAAGACGATAGGAATGCTGGCATGGGAAGTAAAAAGCCTACGAACAGAAAATGATGCACAAAAAGCAATAATAAGAGAAATATTAGAATCCAGAAAGAATTTCGAGAGAAGCCAAGGAGACACACTCAAGAAAATGGCCGAAATGGAAAAGAAAATGCAACAGATGACCAACAGCATAAAGGAACTAGAAACCAACAGTTCTATAGCCAGAAAACATCCTACAGCACCATTTATATGGAAAATAACCGAATTCGCAGAAAAGCTCCAGAGAGCAAAAGACGGAACACAAAGAATTCTAGATAGTCCACCAATATACAGTTGGGAAAATGGATACAAATTGGGCATTAGATTATATCCGAATGGAGATGGGAATGCAACAGGTACCCATATCAGTGTCTTCATTAGAGTAGGAAGAGGAGATTATGATGAATTATTAACATGGCCTTTCAAACAAAATATGATATTAACAATGAAAGGACAAGAGGACTATCGCAACCCAATCAGAACCGGGAATGAACCACAGATGGGAAGACCAACAACTGACTGGAATACAGCAATTGGAACACCACGTTTTTATCCACAACAACGACTGAGAGGAGAAGGATTCTTGCGAGAAGATAATTTGTATATAAAATTAGAAGTGGAAAAGCCAGACAAGACGTTGTAAAGAAAAAAGGAAAGTGTAAATAAATGTAAATAAAATAATAAAAATCAAATAAAAATCAAAAAATTACAAATAATCAGAAAAATCAGAAAAACAAAAATTCAAAAATAATAACGATATTTAGATGGCAAGCGGAATCAGCGAAGAGATAACAATACAGATGAGAGAAGGACCAGATTCGATATGGACGAGACTATGGAAAAAACCAGAGGAGGAAGAGAAGGTTAATACACTTGCAGCAGCAATTATATACTACAAAGACTACGACGGAATAAGACGACCAACGCGAATCATAAAAGCGATATACTCACAAATGAGAGTGAGAGACGAGGAGCTGAGAAAAGAGGAACGAAGATATTTAACGTTTAAAGAGAATAAAGTATTTACCGACCAGCAAAGCAAAGAAATGGCTGCAGAAGGATTTTATTTTACGGGAACACCAGAACTACCAGATGAAGTTACCTGTATTTATTGTAAAGGAAAACTCGCAAAATGGGAGAAGGGAGAGACAGCAAAACGAGAACACCTGAGGAAATTTTCAACCTGCCCATTTAGAATTAATATTGATGTCAGAAACCAAGCAATGAACAGATCAGAAGGACTCCGACAATCGGAATTAGACAAAGATGAAAAGGGAGGTGAGAAAAAGGTAACGATAATAAAGAATTTCGAAGACCCAACAGAACCAATATGGGAAAAAGAGACTATAAATAGAACATTCGAAGAGAGAATTAAAACCTTCAAAGGAAACCCAAGAGCAGCAGAATTTGCGAGTCAAGGGTATTGTCAAATAGCCAGAGGAATAATGTGCGAAGGATGCAAAAATCAACAGCCAATACCAGATCAGAACGTCACAAAACTAAAGCATAAAGGAAAGTGTATGTATAAACAAGAAAAAGAGTCAAAGAATATCGAAGTAATAATTACAAACCAGCAAGTGGAAGATATTTTGGATCGACCAAAAACGAGAACCATAATGCTATTATCAGGAGTAGATACTCAAAAGATGAGGAAAATAATCAAAGAAAGGTTAGCTAATAATTTAGAATGGTACGACTCGACACAAGCAATAATTCGAGCAATCAAGCGATATCAAGAGAAACCAAAGGAAAATCGTGACAAATCAATAATAAAAGAAGCTATTTTTGGAGCAGTATCAATGTGTGACATGTTGGCAAAAACATGTAGAAATAATTTATACGCCTTGTGGACATATGGTCACATGTGAAGCATGCGGGTTAAAAGTTAATATATGTCCAGTATGTAGAAAGCCGATCAACGGGCGGATCAAAGGATTCCGTTTCGCTGATCAGTAGATAGAAACCGAAAACAATGTGTAAAAAGTGTAAATAAAGATAAACGTAAAAACAAAAAAAAAAAAATTATAAAAAACTCAAAAACCACAAAATACGAGATGATGTAAATTATGATAAAATTTTGAGATGATTGAAAAGAGAGAATAATCGATTATTAATATTTAGAAAACAGTTATGAATCCAAACGAGACAAAAGAAGTTGTAAAAGAAGCTGAAGAGCCAAAACCAGCAATCAAGGATCAATCGGAATCAATAAAAGTAACAAGTGAAGAAGTAGAATTGTGGAGACAAAGGACGTTGCAACTAAAAGAAATGCTACTAATCGCAGAAGAAGAATTAGTGCAAGAGACTCTAAAAACGAAAATGATGAAAGAAAAGTGGGAAAAGCAACTAGAACAAAAAATAATTTACCCGGAAGGAAAAGAGAAAACGTACCAAGAGCGAGAAGAGGAAATGATGAAGGAATTTATGCAGAACCAAACTAGAATCAAAAATCAACGGAAAGAGATACAAACCCTAGAGCAAGAGAAGCAGGACCAACAAAGTGAAATCGAAAGATTGCGAGAAGTGATAAAAGACAAAGAAGCAGAGATACGAGAAGAAGGAGAGGAGACGATAAAAATTATACAGCAAATGCAGGAGGAAATTGGGCAAATTAGCACCCAATACCGAATAGAGAAAACAAAGAGAACCCATTTGGAACAAGCCAAAGAATGGGCAAAAAGACAAGCGCGATATTGGAAAATCAAATGGACAGAAGATAGAGAACAATCAAGAAGTAATTGGGAATCGCGGATCAGACATTATATTCAGCAAATAGCCGAAGAGGAAGACAGAACCAGAGCCTACAAAGCTAAATGGGAAAACGCAAAGATCGAGATCAATAAACTGAGAAACCAAGGGCCAAAACCAGCAAAGAAAATTAGAGAGCCCAGAGACGATAGACAAGAAAGAATGCTGACTCAGATAACTGATCAAGCAAGAAAATGGCGAATAGAATGCAGATTATGGGAGGACGCCAACGCAAAACAATCTAGCTATATAGGGAAATTAGAGCAGGAAGTTGAGTATCAACAAACCAGAGTAAAAGAGATGCAAATCGAGCAGGACGAAGCTCACCGAAAAGAACAAAAACAACAATGGAAAACGGAGACCAAAGAAAAAGCAATAAAAAGAGAGGCGAAAAAATGGAAAGAGCACTTTCAAGAAGCTAAGAAAGAGATAAGATTGTTACCCAAAAGGATACTAAATATGGAAGATTGGGAACTTTGGGAACAAGTCGAAGTACAGAAAGAAACAATCGAGGAACTAAACGAGCAGGTCCAAAACTTAGAATTTCGGGAAAAAATCAGACAAGGCACAATAAGAAGGCTCAGGAGACACGAAAAGGAATACGAACAACAACTCAACGAAATGGACAAGATAGCAGCAGAAACGAGAAACCAACTTACCGATGAAAGACGACAAATCCAACAACTAAACGAAAGAATAACAGAACTCCAGCAGGAGGTGAATGGACACCGAGGAGTTGCAGTATTTAAAGAAATTCAGTTGAGACATCAACTCGAAGTCAACGAGCAGTTGA
Organism: Schmidtea mediterranea; assembly: GCA_022537955.1. Lineage (NCBI taxonomy): Eukaryota > Metazoa > Platyhelminthes > Tricladida > Dugesiidae > Schmidtea > Schmidtea mediterranea. The sequence goes on from CM039680.1 coordinate 14,008,449, forward strand.
AAGAACAAGTTGAAGCAGAGATAAAAGCAATAAAGCAAGGATATGAGGAAAATGAACAGAATCTGAGAAAAGAAATTGAAAAGTTAAAAGCGTTAGAAAACACGCATCGGTTGGAAACGCAAGTGGAAGAATTAACCGAAAATGCGGAATATCTTGCCTATCTCTTAGACGAAGAGATACAAATATCAAACGCTCTACGTGAAGAAGTAAATATGTTACAAAACCGACCACCAATCCTGCTTATGCCATTATATCCAACTGAAGTTGTAAATCAAGTACCCGCCGAACCCGATGAAGGATTCGGGGAAACGGACGAAGCGGCAATATAAACCTAAAGAGGGAAAATTGTAAAGTGTAAAAAGATAATAAAAATAATAAAAATGACAAAAACAAAAAATTGTAATCGATGTATATTTAGTATGAATTCAAATGAAGTAGAAATCCGAATGAATCTAGAAGACGGAGAATACGTACCAAGCCCAATTCAATTAGTAGAACCAATCGAGCAAGACCCACTGAGATATTACAGTAAAAGATGGAGAGCCGAAAGAAAAGAATGGCAAGAGTTAGTGGAGGAACAAGATTCAGAAATCGCCCGGATAAATCAACAACTAATGCAATCTAAACAACTAGCCAATATGATAAAACGAAGACTAACATCTAGCATGGGAGAGAACAGAAATCAAAAGAGAGAAAATGAACGATTGAGGCGAGAATTAGCCGAAATAAAGACTCGTGTAATCCTGGAAGATTATTGGAAAACTGAAGCAGAACGAATGAGAAACAGCAGAAAAAGCGAACAGAGATATGTAATACAACTAGAAGACAGTTGTAAAGAAGCCAGAGAGATAAAAGAAAGTCATCAACAAACTCAGGACGAAATTAAAACATTAACAGAACAGCTCCAGGAAGCGAGACGAAAGCTGGAAAAGCAAACAGCTAAACGAATAAATTATAAACGTCAACTTAAAAGAAAGCAAGCGAAAGAAAGAAATCTCCAAATGAAAATCTATAACCAACAAAGAGTAATCAAAGAAAACAAAGAACGACTAAAAGAACTCCCAAAAATAACCGAGCGATTAATAAAAGCCCAAATCCTAATAATGAGATTTTCAGAAAACAAAACTAAAGAGGAGTGCGAGAAACACTCAACCCCAGAAAAAGAGAAAGAATAAAAAGGGCTAAAACTCCACTGTAAATAAACGAAATAACCTTGTAAATAAATATAAAATTAATTACGTATAAAAATAGAAAGTATGAACCCAAACCTGTGGATAATAATGATGATAATAATGAGAAAATGCAATACTGAGAACCCGTTAGAAAAATGCGAGAAATCCCAACCTTTCAGAAGAGAGGACAGCACCTGTGCCGATTTCAAAGAAATTTGTAGTAACCCCAATAATGAGGAATGTCAGCAGATAAACCTCCAATGTATGCAATGCCCCACAAAAGAAAACAAGGACGAACTAAAACAGAATATCGAGAAAACCCAAATAATGGTACAAACCCTACTGAAAAATAATGAAGAGATAGCCAATATAAAAAATGAGAACCGAGAGATAAAGAAAACCCTAGAAACCCTCATCAGACAAATTCAAAGAAAAGCCAAAGCAAATCCCAATAATAAACCAATTCAGGAAATCCAAAAAATCGTTTTATCAATCGAAAAGCAACAAGGAAAACAAATCAAACAGAAAAACGAACCCTATACAACAACAAGTCTATCAATCGAACTTATACTACCGATTAGTATAACCTCTAACATGATACTCCTAATATGCTGTCTCATCCTCGGCCTAACAAAAAACAAGCAAAGGCAAAATACCCCAATTCAGAAACTCAGAAGAATGTTCAACCCAACCCAAAATACCAATCAAGTTAGTAAAACTTCAAGACTCTCGCAGATTTCCATCAATCACCCTTCAAGATCAACCCAGCTCGAAAGCGAAACCCAAGCCGTCAGCGATTCATTCGAAGCTAAATACAACTGATTTACATTGATTGATTAATTCAGACTGATCTATAGTGATTCGAACTGATAAAACTTGCATTGATATAAAAACTGAACTATCCAATTTTGATTATGTATTGTAGCCGGACCTTAAGTCCATCTTTGCCTTGATGATTTAACCTTACCGTAGAAACTTTTTATGAATGTGGATGTTAAAAATGTATGTATCATTTTGAAATCAATTGAAATTGCGGGTCGCAATTTTACGGACCCCCGAGTGTTTTATGTTGGGCCAGAACGTAAACGGCCTTGGAAAATGTTTAAATGGATCAGAAACACACACGCAAAAATAACACGCAATTTAAATAAACCCACTGAAACATCAAGTAAACCCGAGAAAATCTGAGAAAATAAAAGAATTAAATATAAAATAATAAACATAAAAATAAATTAAAATATTAACAAAATGCACCAAGATTCGCACGATACCTATACAAATATAACAAGAAAACACAACAAATTCGACGAAATTGAAAAAATCAATTAAAGTTCATTAAAGTGAAATTTAAATCGAAAAATTGAATTAGTAATAATTCAATAAAAATTTTAAATAAAAAATTATAAAAATAAATCGAAAAATAATAAAAATAAATAATAGAATTTGCTAGAAAACAACAAGGTCGAATTTTGTTTTACTGCATCAAATTTCACACGTCACACAAATAGGTATATATACTGATCCATTTTCACATTTAAAAAAAAAACCATTTTTGAAAATTAACCATTTTTTCAAACCAAGTTTGAACTTTAACCATTTTGAAAATTGTGAATTGTTTTAAATCTATTTGTAAACCATTTTTCAGACCAGTTTAGAACCATTTCGAGAATTTGTTTTATTATTCTAGGTGAGAAATATTTATGTTGGAGCCATCTTTCCACACCACGTTCATAGCATCTCTGTGGAGCTCTGCTTGACGGCGGTGTGGGGAGAGAGGCATTTGTGTTTTCTGTTATGACATTTTATGTTTTGTATGAGAGTTTTGGAATGGTCATGAGGGGTAATTTCTGTTATTTTGTCCTAATTAATAAATATTATCGAAATATTTAAATTATTCTACATATATCTAACTTATTTTATATGCTTTATAAATTTTAATGTCGAAATTTTTCCGGCCCACAGCCGACACATCACGCAAGATAGTAAAATCAACATAGTACAGAGGCATGTAAGTGCGTGGAAAATCGCCAATGATATGTACCCGTGAAGACTCAGCGTGCGCAACGCAGCGGTCGTAACGTCAATATTATCCCTATAGCTGAAGCGAGAAATAAGGAAGAAGTCTCTGGCTGCTTCCTCGTTTCTCAATTCTGTAAAATCGACCTAAAATTATGTTACATACGGCTTAAAATCATCACACCGAGTAGTCCAGTGGGCACTCAATAAATATAATATGAACACAATATGCGTCTAAGGCCTATTAAAGGGAAAGGGTACTCGGGTTAAATTAACTGAAATCGTTGTTATAACTATTTGGATTAACATTTTGAAATAAATAAAATTTATTGGGAATCATTGAATTCGATTAAATCGAAATTATTAAAAATAACCATTAATTGTAAAAGTAAAGTGTTTTATTTGGATTAACATTTTGAAATAAATAAAAATTTATTGGGAATCATTGAATTCGATTAAATCAAAATTATTAAAAATAACCATTAATTGTAGAAGTAAAGTATTTTATTTGGATTAACATTTTGAAATAAATAAAATTTATTGGGAATCATTGAATTCGATTAAATTGAAATTATTGATAAAAATTAAAATAACCGTGGATTGTAGAAGTAAAGCGTTTTATGGCTAAAAATCTAAGTAAATGTTGGGTAAAGATAATTTAAACGCTCGTAAATTATTGATTAGGGTATTAGCAAATAATTCCATCAGTTAGATTATTATAATTCATTTCAATAAAAGCAATCTGACCTTGGAGTAAGAACGAGTAATGTATTGATCTAAACAAAAGCAACCCCGATAAAAATGAAAGCAACTAAGAATCGAATTCATTGATTTCAAATAAAGAAACGTATCAATTAAAGGTGAAACAATTTTCGAATAATAGTATGAAACCCCTTAAATTAAATTGTTGATTAAAGATCCGAATTTTCATTGATTAAAGCAAAGGAAAGGTCTTAAAACAAAGTAATCATTCAGTTAAATGGTGAAAATTATTGATAAAAATAAAATAATCTGTTGATTAATAATCCAAACTTCATCGATTAAATAAAAGGAGAAACGTTAGGAATTAAAGATTTATTATAAAGTAATCGTCTAGTTAATTGCTAAGAATTATTCACTGATTAAATAAAAGGAAAAATTACGAATTAAAAATAAAGCACTCATTTGGTTAAATGTCAAAAAAAAAAAAAACGATCGATGATAATAAAATAATTCGTTGATTAATAGTACAAACTCATTGCGTAATAAACGGAGCTTTTCCTTTGATTTAATTAGATGGATTAAAATATACAAATTCCTCACTTAAAACCTTAGCAATTCAGAATAAAATGGGGTATAAAATATTATTCACTGACCAAAATAAAATAAAGTCTGATTAACATAAAGAAATCGTGATTAAAAGAACCAAAATGAATGAATCAACAAATGAATACCCATCCGTTATTGAATAAAATTGACAAAAAACCCAAGTTAACACTATGGTAAAAAGGCAGGCAAAAAATCGAAACTGATCCGAATTAGAAACGCGAACCGATTAATAATATTAGATTCAACTTGATGATAGTCATTCAGTTTAGAAAGATTTTCTCGATATCTGACGAATACCCTGACGCCAAACGAATAACTATAAAGTTAATAAATACACCAACAAAATCACGAGAAATTGACTTACGACGCGCGTAAAATCCGATATAGTCCAACCTAGACGAATAAACACATCAAATGATGAATATCAAAGTGATGCTTGATAAGGAGTCCCATCATTAGAAGGTCTACGCGCACAACACAACCGAAAATTGCACTAAGTCGATAACAGAAGTAGCCGATCGATAACTAAATTAACTTGAGAGAATCAACCGGAAACCGGAAACCTATCTTGAATGAATTTAACATCCGCTCGATCGAAGGGATTGACGTTTCCGCCAACATCGTCCTGACAGGATGTGACTAAATTGAATATCGTCAAATTAAGTACAACCGGTAAACTTTAACTCGGTTTCGAATAAACATTAGTATCATGGAATAGCGGATTTTAGAATTAGTGTAATCAACATCGATGTTAGGTATTAGTAAATTGTAACTTCATGTTAATTAATATGACGTTTATATATTTAATAAATTTCAGAATTAATCTCAACCAGCCGTAGGTAGCTGGTAAACCTTAAATCAACCTCAATATCTGATACCATAGCGGATCCTTTGAGTTTTGAAACTGATTTCTAACAGATAGTAGCACTAAATACTTAGTAAATTTTAAATGAATCTTAATTAGTGGTACTTCCATCCACTTAACAAACATTAATGCCTGATAGATAGTGGATTTTCGACTCACCCATCTGCCCAACACTAAAATTATTATCTAACATGTTCTAATTATTACCATCATTAACAAGAGTTATGAGGAGTTAGCCAACAGAATACATCACACCAGGAACGCACAGATAAATAACCCTAGTCGTTTCGAATTGTAATACTAATCAAGCTAGTAGAGTTTAATCGGTCTAAGAGCGATAATATAATCAACGTTTAGTCTAGCATTATTATAAGCAGACGATTTAATCGAATTTGATAACGATAACAGTTTAGATATGCCTATCGACCAAATTACCATGCAAGTAGTTGAGGAACCACACCCAGGAGAGGTACCAACAGTTGCCGCGACTACCGAACAACTTCCACCCCGGTGGCCACACCCGACTATTTGGCGGTTGTTGGGTCTCGAATCCGATCCTTGTGGACTCGCCGGACAACAGTACCCGGCCGAAGAAATATATGATCACGCCAGAAATCTCCTCACCTTCTGGGAACAAGTACAAGAGCAAGTGGACCTCAATGTGGTCAAAGCCCGGATGTACCTCACGAACGTGGAGGAGGACATCCGCGTCGGACTCATCGCGGAGGCATATCCACCTCACCCAGTCCGCGATACCCGACGGCCCTATACAGTGGCGGCTCTGAAGAGGAGTTTAGAGAGAGAATCCCCTGAAGAAGAACTATAGTAATAACGAAGTGTTGTAGAAATTGATTTAAATATTAAGTGTTATTGTGGTTTTTTCTTATTCGTTATTATATCTCATAGATAAACCAGCTTCATACAATTTGTTTAATTAAGTAATAAGACTTTGATTTAATGAAGACCATAAAGAATTTAACTGCTCTCCTGTTATAGTGATGTCGTCCCTACAACTTCTACGAGCGGAACTGGAACGAGCAAGACAATCGAACGCAGAGTTACTCGCCCAAATCCTTCAATTAACTCGAGAGGCTCAACAGTTAAAAGCAACCTGGGTTGATCCAGCAAAGGTGAGAGCTGTATACCATCGACTCACAGCGGCTCAGAAAGGCTGGGAGGAAGAGCGGCAGCTCAATCAGAGTCTGCGCACTCAAATTCGGGACTCGAAGTCGCCCTAGCAGTATGCCGGGAGGGTGAAGCGGTCACTTATCCGCTCATCTTCGCCCCAACCCAAATGCCACGGACAACCACGAAGCCCACGGAACAACTCATCAATAATCGTCGACCGGGACGTAAGGAACGTGCCCGACGTCGAGCAACGCAGCTGCAAAACGCCAAACAGTAAATATCCCACATGTGATTGATCCAAATAGAGTAGTTTTAGTCTTAGTTGAGTCGTTTCTTTGGAATTGCATGTCAGTATTGTCACAAGTAACCTTATTAAGTCTCAGTTTTCTACAGTCAGTTAAGAACGAATCCTGTATAGTATGAGGGACAGAGCTAAGCGAGCACAGGTCTTCTATCGACAGCTCGTGAACCCGAGGATTGTCCGAGCAACTACAGTACTAGCACATGGTACTCAATTTTTGCGGGCAATCCACCACTTGAACACATTACCAACGTTGCCTAGCAACGGGTGCCAAGTGGCGATCAGTATCATTTTGTATGGCGTTACGAGGGCAACCACCGATTAGTTCAAACAAACAATGAAACCCTGTAACCCACCAATAGAAACAACACAAAACCATGAAAATTTGACCGAAAATAGATTAATTTATAAAACCAACATTTTAACGAATAAAGCTGGTTAAAAATAAAATATTTCTGGTTAGAAATATTCAATTAAAAAATAATAAAAATAAATTATCTATTTAATGTAAGAAAATGAGAAAATTGGAATTACATATAACAATTAAAATCAAGGTCAAATTTTGTTTTAATGCATCAAAAAGAACACGCAAAGTTAGGGTCACAAAATAGGTATGTATACCGATTCAATTTTTACAGAATTTAATGATTTTTTCCTTGCGAAAACTATTTTTCTGGTGAAAAGTTATAAACCACTTTTCTTTAGTAAAATAATTTTAAATTGAAAACTATTCAGAGAGAACCTTCGACGAATTTTCGGAAGATCGACTTACACAACACGTCCTCAAGTAAACTGCAAGTAAGTCCCTATTTGAGTGTTTCCTCTCGAAGTGTGATGCATGTGAATGATAATGTATTGGTTATGTCATAATCGTCAATTATACGCTTCGAACGAACGAGGTTTCGTTTTGTTTTTGTCGAAATTTTCCGGACCACAGCCATCACATACCGCAAGTTAATTAAATCACACACACTATCAGATTGTGTAAGAGCCGTTTCTCCGCCTATAATCTGTGCCTGTCAAGGTCTAGTTGTGAGTAACGATGGATTCTAAACGTCAATTATTTAGTTCTATAGGGGCGTCTAGTAGATCAAGGAGTGGTCTTTTGGCTACTCTATCTTCTTCCTTCGTCCGAAAAATAGACCAAAAATCATGTTCATACACACCGGCTAAAAATCATTCACACCGAGTAGCTCAGTGGGCACTCCTAAATTGTAATGTAAACATAACTCAACCTTAGAATCAAAATTGAGTAAGGGAGTGAGTGGGAGAGCGCGAAATCTACGCAACGAATTCTAAGATGGGAAACTGATTAATGATAAGAATAGCTAGTATTAAATATAAATTATATTAATGACCAAACTCCATTTTATTCAATAAGGTTAGTTAATATTAAAATAGATCAAAGTAACTCCTAAACTTAAATATTACTCCATAGGGATAGTTGAGATCACAAAAGGTTCCCTTAATCGAACAACAATTTGATTCGTGCCACAATATAATCGAATAGGGTCAACACTGACCGAAAATTACACAAGGACTCCATTAAGTAGTCTAATTTATTAATGAGAAGTAAACTTATAGTTAAGGTTAGCAAGAACCCAAATCGATGAGTAAATAAACTGATACTCCATACCCTAACGAGTTAACTCTATAAATAAATTAAATAGGAATTTTAACAACAGTTATATAGAATGGCAACGGTGAATTTAAGGTAGATCAGGGATGATCAAATCATTGACGACCGAATAAGGCCAAACCCAATGTGTTACCACAAGAATATGCACCCAAAGACCTTGATGGCTAAGAAGGACGATAAATTTAATTACCCCATCATACTAGCCCAGAATAAGTAAAACAAGTATAGAAAAAGCCACCATAATTAAATATAAAGCTAAAATAGAAGACAGGTAGACCTATTCCTGGTTTGAGAACGCATATCGAATCCAAGGTTTGATGGAGTACAATAATTTCCGTGAATGCTTAGACCAGCTCGACTATGGTTAATTTATCAATTGAATATGATAGTATAATTCCACCAATATATCTTCGCCATAGCACACAACCAACTTCTGAAATAGAAACGATATAGACCCAAGTTGATTTATCGGACTAGCAATCTATCAAAACACCCTGCTCCAATTGAAGGTAAATATTCCCAGTCACAAGAAGATACGAATTGAAGTAGTTTGAGAATAAACCTAAACTAACAAAATACTAAACAGAAAACCCACCCATTAGTTAAAGATTCTCCGAGAAGATGTGCCGATCAGTTTACTAAAATCAGGACGCCCGAATTCTGATATCACGAATTCTGATATCAAGAGGAATTAAAATCATTTATTAAAACAATACGATACTCCATGATCATCTTAAAAATATTCCACGCCTTAGGACTTAATATCTTCCACATCACGTAGAGAGAAATTTCAAAAATGGAATATCACTATTCCAAAGTTTTTGTATTAACGAGTAATAAATTAAAGCAATTGGCCAATAAGATCAATCAACAATTACTAGAGAAATCTCCCTACAAATCGATCGAAATTTACAGGTGGCAGACAGATTGCAATTATAAAGGTCATCGGATTTCCGATTCATCCCACGACAAATGTATTAAATGTCAACAGTGCACTAATCGATTTAAAAATTTATGATTATAACCACGAATTTTACTCAGCAGATTTCTTCTAATAAATTAATTTTTTCTAATTTGACTTTTAGAATAAAAGTAAGGTGACTCAACCAACAAATATATATAGAGTGTGAACCAATCTAGTTATCATTTCTAGAAACATGAGACTGACAAATGATACGAAGAAAACAACATTACCCACCTCTACGACGACCACCGGAGGACAGCTAATAATACGGAACGGACTGTTGATGCGAATACCCAGCAGCCTTCTAACAAACTGCTTGATGATACAACGGTTATCTTCGAGAAAAGTAAGGACTTATTATTCATTACTAACACAAATAACCCAATATCGCTAAATGCACGAACCGGAAATGACAAAATAAGATACCAATGAGCAGCAAATTATTAATATGGTCACCGCGATCAGCCAGAAAGCATAGGTCATAGTGTCCTACTCACGAGGCACGGCAATTCCAAACCAAGTGTGCCAATTAAATCAAAACAACCACGACGTTTAGAGATATAACTGCCTAAATCAATTATTACCGTTAACATGCATTTCGAATCGGATGATATCAATGTATTTTCTTTTAGCCGACAACAAGCCACGAGGAGCGGACTGCTGGTGTGAAGAGGATAGAGTAATCATTCAAGTGACCCCTGACAGCATAATATCGGCAATCGTTTTGGATGATAGTTACAGCTTGGCCAAGCTAGGTGACGATAGTTGATCGATCTGGGATAAGTCCTAAGACAATGAGAACGAATCGCTAAGCCTCGCTATCAAGCGCGAACCTGGGCGGAATCCTGCCCGAGAAGCATGCCAGTGCGCGGAATTCTCTCTATACTGATTAGAAGACCTAGTGAGGAAATTGTAATGGAAAGTCCGAATGGCCCGAAGACACCTAGAGCTGATAGACGCTGCTATCGCAACAGTAGAGATACCCAGCACCGATGGGAACGCGCCAGACTATGGCGTGTCATTTGAACTGAATAACTCAGCGTGGACTTAAATGCGAGCTCCCACCAATGTGATACTTCCAGTTTAACTGTTCAATTGACCGATTCGACACCAGATAGTCGACAGGAAAGACCAGCACTCATATCAGTGCCACCACCCCATGAGGAACGGACAAAACCATTACATGAGACCCCTCCGGGATCAACGATGAGGAAGGCCTTATTGAGAATGTTCCACAAATCTCAGTAGACGAGTATAAGTTTGCTTAATAAATCTTAGTTTCGTTTAATTTTAATCATTAGATAGTTTTAATCAGTAATACGAATTTAAAATTGTGTTCACAAAAAGAAAAAGGTGAAGTCTAAACTAACTAACAGAGAACTTAACCTAAATCAAATCATTATCGAGAATAGATATTAATATTTTCAGATTAAGAAATAAATGGTGATAATAACAAACGACTACATCGACTCTCTCGTTACACATTACTAAACTGAACTTCACCTAAAACTGCTACATTTTACAATTCTTTATTTAATTTCAGACATGAATGCCATTCACGCCATTAGTCAGGAAATGACCCAACAACGGTAAATTAATGTAGATCTCCACGACCAATTAATACAAATTATCAAAGAATTTTAAGCCATAAAATATACCTGGATCGAACCGGGACGCGTAAAGAAATTATATCAAAAATAAACGCAGCTCAACGTGGTAGGCGGGAAGAGCATCAGAGGTTTCAAGACAGTAGAGGTAAATTTATAAATTGTAATAATTATTTCAGGATTAACAACGCGAGCTACAATCAAGTATGTAATATCTATTCAAAAGAAGGATGCCGAACTTACCGAGGTTATCAACTAGAGAATTGCCAAGGATGTGATAGAAGAGTTCGCACAGAAATTATCAACAGACAACCAATAGTACTGAACCCTACACGAAACGTAGGAGAAGAAGTGATAATCTTTTTTAATTGCGATCAAACCGGTCATATGTCAATGAATTGTCGAATGAGAAGATTGCAAAGTCAACAAAAACCATACCAATTCCGGAAAAGTCTACAAAATAACCCAACACAAGAGATAAGATATTTAAGAGATATGACGATAGTGAGAACAACCACAAGATTCGATAGTAGAAACTGTTACAACTGCAACCTAAACTAACATATAGCTGCAAATTGTCCAATAGAGAGAAAATCGAGACAACCAAAACCGAACAACTATAGCCAAAGTACACAAAACAATCAAATACAAGAGATTGAGCAATTAGGAGGTATGATTCAACGAATAAACGCAAACAATCAAATACAACGAAGTAATACGAGGAGAAACATGAATGATGTTAGATATAAATGGACCAGAAAATATCGAGAACAGCAAAAAATTGAATAGCAGAGACTACAGAGAGAGGAAATCCAAGAAATTTGACAAAGACGGATGAACAGAAATCAAATATCAAGTAGGAGCAATATGTCGAGAATAGTCAATACAAAAGAAATCCACACTGCGGAGCAGTTATTTGTCAACAGCGAGGATGATATAGCAATAAATAACGATAAAGAAAATGAAGTAATTAAGAAAGATGAAACTCAGGAGGACAAAATAAAATCAGAGCAAGAATTGAGCAGCGAAGAAGAAATAAAGATAGTTCAAGAGATTACCATAGAAGAGAACGACAGGCGACGAAAAAGCAACAAAATCAGTGATAAAAAGATATCAGAAAAACAATAAACAAAATATCAAAATTAGAGGGTACTACTATAAAAATCGAAAAGAGAATCGAAAAGGAAAGCGAAAACAAACATGTTACAACAAGAGCTAAACAGTAAAGAAAAGGACAAGAAAGATGAACTTCAAATAAACATGAAAAGTAAAGTATTGGAGTCAAAATCTATACAAACAACAGGCGACAATATAGAAATAGGAGTGACGTCAATCGAACAAGAGGTAATAGATATTTTATTGGTTAATAAAATTTCAGAGGGAGAAATAATCCAAAAGAGAATCCAAAAGCAACAAACGGGAAATCTGAATATGCATCACAGATCAAAAACAGTCAGTGAATTGATAATTGAGATAAAAGAAGATGTAATTGACGAAATCAGCAAAACAACCAATGTGGAAAGGAAAATTGCAACACAGCAGGGATATGCACAACAAAACACAACTAGGAAAACCACAACGAACGAAGAAAGTATCTGGACAATTGATACGAAAGCTAGCAACGTAAATATCAGAGAATATTGTAAAACATGTCTAAAATCGGGAGACACAGAAAACGACAGCTATCGACATCAAATATGTCAAAAACGCGGGAAGAGAGGCCACGTAAATAACACTTTGCACAAAACACGTGGAACATGCCTTAACTGTCTAAAATGGGGATATATGGCTCGGAATTGTCCAAATAAACAGACTCAGAACCCATCCGGAACAGTGGGACTAATGATAGGAAGCAATAGGAAACCAGATGAGATCAATACTAACACCAGAATAAAGCCAGCGAATGATACAAGTGTCAAATCAAGCTACAAACCAGGAAAAGACATGACAACGGGAAGGCAGAAAAACCTATTAGACATGACGAAACAAGTTACTAGAGTCACAACGAGCCAAGAGACAAAATCAAAATATTATAGTAATCAGGCGAAACAGAAACGAGAATATAACGAAATCCACGATGCTAGAATGAATTACCGGAAACAGATGGAAGCAATCATCAAATTAACTAAGGAAATAATGCCGAAATGGACCAGAAACAAGAATATCACTGAGATATTAAAAGGAGTAACAAAGATGATCACGAACTACGCAAAAAGCTCAAAATCAACAGCAGAAATCAGCATCTTAATGAAAAGAATGCCAATATTATTCACAATAATTGACATAGCGGGTAATACACCACTACACCATGCCATAGAAAGCGAAAACGAAGAACGAACGATGGAAATTATCGAGGCAATGAACCGATGTGGATAACATACAAATATCAGAAATGAGAAAGGACAAACACCCATGATGATTGCAGTGTCAAGAGATGTGTCAACAAAAATTCTGAGGGAGTTATTAAAAACAGGATCAACTCTAAATGAGAAGGACAATAAAGGAAAAACGATGTTAAATTATACTATGATGTCGCAAGAAGCAAGAGCAATAGATTTAGTTACGATAAATGGAATTAAAGAAGACATCGAAGTAAAAGGACAAATTTAAACCCAATCCTTGGAGCAATCGAGAGAGGATACGATGAAGCAGCAGCAAAACTGATCAAGAAGAGAAAAAGAAAATCCGATAACGAAGTTATAGACGTAAACAAATTTGAAAGCAATGAAAATATATTACTAAAAAGAGCAATAAATTCCGAGTATGCATTACCAAAGACGATAAAAGCTCTGGTAAAGAGAGGAGAAATAAAATTCATGAACAATAAAAGAGAGCCTGAGAGAATAGGGTCCAAAAAAGAAGAATTAGAAACCTTGGTAAGAGAATGGCACCGGATACAACGAAAATCTAGCGGTAGAAAGCCAGAAATTGATGACATCAGAAATGGAAGGAAATTGATAATCAAGATGTATGAAGATATAATCAAAGAAATAAATGTCGAGGACAACAGGATTGAGAAGGCTCAATTTAATAAAGACCAAGACAAAAAGGACGATGAGAACAAAGACAGGAAAAAGGAAGATGATAACGAAGAGGGAGAAAACCGAGATAGTAATAAAAAGCAAAATTCAGTAGCATACAAGGAAATAAGACAACCATCGTCACTAATAGCACCACTCAAGTGGCCAAGCGAGATCGATATATATCAAGTGACTGACGAGAGATGCGGAGGGATACGCACTTTGCGCGTAGACCCTTGGAAGACGACAGAGTAACAAATAGTCGAGAGTGTGTATATAATGTATATAATAGATATGTTTATATAGTAATGTATAAAAGTGGTGTATAAATATTATATGGAACGAGTATAATAATATCCGATAGTATATAAAAGTAGTATATAAATATTATAGTCAAGGAGCGAAAACAAATTGAAAATCAGACGATGTGACAAAGAATAAAGCGAAATGAGAAAGACAAGTGATACGATATTACGTTAAAATTGATAAGCAAATCAATTGGATGCTAATCAAGTATATTAAGCAGTAAAGCTTAGTAAGATAGACGATTGTAAAAAAAGGATCAGATCAAAATCAGAAATTGAAATAAACCGACTAAGAGGTACGAAGCCATCAAGGAAATCAGAGACAAGAGTAGACTTGAAGAGCAAATTAAAACTTGGAAAATCCAGTACAATCAGATGAGAGACGAAAATCAGGAACAACGAAAACAAATTCACGATCGGAGCAAGATAAAGCAGCAAAACAGTAAAGGAATTATCAACACAAAACGGAAGCATCGAAGAAATAGATGAAATATCAAGTCAGTTAACAAAAAAGACGATGGAAAATAATTTGACGAAAAACTGAATCAAGCAATGAGAAACTGACGAATAACAACAAAGGACAGCTAACTGAGAAACGAAATTTGTGGTGATTGAGTTGAATGGAAAACGAAAAAGACAAAGAAATAAAACTAGCAAAGGAGTGGAAGAGACTAAAAATTAGAGCAAGGAATAAAGCAAGAAAAACAACTGCAAAGGAAACTAGATGCACCCAAGGGAGACAAAAATGAATATTACGGAATATTAATTTCAAGCAAGACTGACGTTCAACAGCGGATATGAATAAAGAAAGGATCAGAGAACAAACCAAAACCAACTCAACAATCAAAAACCAGATAACAAGAAAGACAAATCAAATCAGTAAAGAGAGAATGCAAAAGGCAATGCCAATAAACGACAAGACAAAAAATGATGAGACTGAACTACAAAATGCACCCAATCAAAATGGAATATCGAAAGAATCTTGCAGATTGTAGAAGGCAAACAAAGATGTCAAAATAAGGTTAATATCAATCACAGAAACAAGAAACCAGACATGATAATAAAAGCAACTGAGATAAAGAAAGGAGAGAAACAGAAAGTCAAACAACTACCCAAAATCAAGAGAAATAATAACAAGATCTATTAAAGGAACCTGAAAATTGTTATAAAAACAAGGAAAGCGAAAGTAGCATGATATTGGCGATGAGAAGGAGTATAGCAGTAATAAGCTCATATGTACAACCTAGCATCCCTTAGAAAGATGTCTAAAAACCCCCAATCAATCAAACGATGCAACATTACCTGTAGCAAAAATGCCGAGATATGCAGAAACCCAAAGGATACCAATTACCGACGGACCAACTTCTAATATACCCAATGCCCTAAAGCTTAAAACAATATACTAATAATCAAAGTGAACGAATCCCAAACTTAGACAGATCGTTCAAACCCTCAGAACTCTAGAAAATCAAATTCGAAAGTCAATAGAAAAGGAAACACCCAGCAAGGAAATCATATTCAAATAATCATGAATGCTCTTTAAAAACCCTACAAAATAACAGAAAAGAACCGAAAATTGAGAACAAATAGCTCTAATCGATAACCAAAAAGAGGTAACCAATCCAACCTCGAAGAATCATGAATAATCCCGAACCGATCAATTATCATCAAACAATCGAGACGAGATAATATGATAACGGGTCAGCTATCCACAGAATCCGATTGAACCCCACCCAGTTCAAGATGCAAAGTAAAAATCAACAAACAAAAGCTAGAATGTCAATTTACAACCCAAAACCCTAAATACACCAGCAAAAAAGGAGTCTTGAACTAAACATTCTATTTATTCTTCTTATCTGAGATTCACTAAGCCTGCCAATCTTCCAAACAATCGGCATCTAATAGGTCCTATATCAAATAAAGTCAATTCCCCAGACTGAACAAAATCTCAAAGCTAAATCGCACAACAGATATCGAATCGTCAAAATCAGAACCTGCTAAAGAAAGTAATCAATCAGAAACCAAAGAATACCAAGACATTAGCGAGATGAATATCTAAGTGACAGAATATTGAACACATGATTAACAATAAACTAATGATGCTTAGACTATTAACTATTCTTTATGTGTGATCATAACCGGACTGTATGTCCTCTTTCACTTCATCTTGTAATCCATATATTGAGATATACTGTATTATTATTTTTATGCATGTGAGTTTTGAGGTCATGACCATGTAGCTCGTAGACCCAATTGAATGGAAAATGTAAACTCTGCATAGTTCATAGCTTGAATCTTTAAGAAATTGCTGGTCGCAATTTTACGGGCCCCGGAGTGTTTAATGTTGGGCCAGAACACAAATAGCCTTGAGAATTGTTTAAATGCATCAGTAATACATCACGAAAACCCAGCATCAAGATAACTTAAAATGTAACATACAACACTAACTAAACATTTTAAAATCTGAGAGAATATAACTAAATGCATCAAGAGCCGCACGAAATTTACATAAAAAATAACATAATAACAAGAAAATCTGACCGTAAAATGACCATTTATAAGAAAGTAAAAATTAATGAATTAAATGAATAAAAATAAAATATTTTTGGCTGAATAAATTTAATTAAAAATGTTAAAAATAAATTGTCAATTTAAATTAAGAAATAAATAAAAATTTAATTTAGATAACACAAATAATTTCAAGGTCGAATTTTGTTTAATCGCAATAAAATTAACACGCAAGGTTAGGGCCAAATTATAGGTATATATACTGATGTGTTTTCAAAAATCAACACAACTACTTTGTAGTATTATTTTCAACTGTATTGGAATATTGATTTTCCGTCTCACCTGGAGACTGATCGTAGTAGTGTGCGTTGCAGCTATCTGCATGGATGACTGCGAACTTGTTCATTGGTAGATTAGTGCTGTAAATGCCATGAATTGTTAACTATGCCACTACGAATTTTTCAATGAATTACAAATTATGCTACTACGAATTTCCAATATATCATGAATTATAAATTATGATACTACGAATTTCTATTATATGCTTACAAACTTCCGACGATTATTTCATGCATTCGAGGCTTTTATCCAATTGATCTGGTAATTTTCATTCATTCATTTTTCGGCCCACAGCCAAAACAAATTGCAAGTTATATTTTGAACTGTGTAAATGAGGTGTAAGTCCGCCAATAGTTCGTGCCCGTGAAGGTTCCGGCGTGGGTAACGCAGGAGCTCGAACGTCAAATCATTGAACTAAATAGCGAAAGCAAGTAGCTTGAGAGTGGGTCTTTTGGCTCAACTTTCTTGCACTTAATTTCGATAAAATCGACAAAAAATCTTTAACAACAATCGACTCAAAATCACTAACACCGAGGAGTCCTGGTATTAAAAATTTATTATTTTAGAAATGAAGTTATGACAACTCGCTATCCTACAACAGGAGCTGGATAAGGCCCATGCCACCAACCGGGAACTACAGCTCCTGTAGATTACCAGCGAGATCTAACAGGTCAAGGGGACATGGGTCGAACCAAAGAGGGTAAAAGACAATTACCAGAAGATAGAGGCGGCGCAAAAGGGGTGGGCTGAAGAACGAGAGCTCACCCAAAACCAAAAAACGCAGATCAAGGGGTTAGAGATAGCACTGTCGGCGTGCCAAGAGGGCACGGCAGTGACTTATCCCTTAGTGTTCGCCTCAGCGCAACTGGCCTATCGAGAGGCGGCATCTCTATCCACATCCAAGGACAAACCCAACAAGCACCGGCCAGGGAGATCTGTGCGAGCAAAACGTCGTGCAGCTCAAGCTCGAGATGTGTAATCCTAATCATAGACATCACTCTGTATTATTTAATAAATGTTTTGAGAATAGTGTGCATAGAGTTATTTGATACAACTCGACTAGAACATTCCAAATTAGAAATCAGAGACGATCACAGAAATGAAAATATTTCAGTAAGGGACCAAAGAAAGAAAACCGCATGAATACCTTCTAATGGTAGTGCGTTGAACCCAGTTTGAGGTCGGGCCAGAGCAGTTCCTATGTGGCGCTCACCTTTGGCGATCTCAAAACCGATGGTTACATTACCAAGGTTGCTTAGCGACGGGTAACCATTGGGGGCAAGAAAATATTTACATCTGGGGTCAAGTTCATAAAAACCATAAACTCCACATTACTATTACCTTTATTATTATTCTTATTACTATAATTACCATTATATTTATTATTATTATTATTATTATTATTATTATTATTATTATTATTATTATTATTATTATTATTATTATTATTATTATAATAATTTATATTATCAATTATTATAATTACCATTATTCTTACTATTATCATTATTCTTATCAAGTTTTTAGTAGGGATCCTTCCTTATTCCTCAGCTTTATAAAATATTTTTCTTATATAAAAATTTATCCGTAATCCACCCTTATTTTACGGTTTTAATCTTATTCTATAGTTTTCGATGAAGTATTTTTATTGATTCGGAAAATTTGAGCAGCGTCCCACCCTTATTTTACGGTTTTATCCTTATTCTATAGTTTTCGATAAAGTATTTTCATTTATTCGGAAACTTTGAGCAGCGTTCCGCCCTTATCCTACAGTTTATAAGAATATTATACTAACAATTGAACAACATTCCACCTTTACTTTATTATTTTCGATAAGTACTTTAATTAATTCGGAAAATTTTTGCAGCGTTCCGCCCTTATTTTACGGTCTTATCCGGATATTCTATCAATTATTGAGCCGTATTCTACTTTTACTTTGCTATATTTGATAAGTATTTTAGTTGATTCGGAAAATTTGAGCAGCCCTCATTTTGTGGTTTCAAGAGAATATTAAAGTAACAATCGAACAACATTTCACTTTTGCTTTACTATTTTCTATAAGTATTTTAATCAATTCGGAAAATTTCATCATCCCATATTTTTCGTCTCAATTCAACATAATTTATTTAATTCTTAAATATTATTTAAAACATTATTTTTCCTGATTTTGGTCGTTCGGATTAATCTTTTTCCGATGGCTATTCATTTTAACTGTTGCAACGATTTCGCTATTTTTCCCACTACCCTTTCCCTCTCTTTGTCCTTATGATCTATTTATGTTCATATTATATTTAATGAGACCTGGTATTACAGTTGTGGGAAATCTATTGTCCTATTAATATAATTTGTCTCTCAGTCGCCATAAAATGTTTATTTCTTACCCTGAGATTCAATAACAAAATAGTGAAACGCGAATAAACACAAGATTTATTTCAAGAAATTTAATAACAAAATACTGGATCGCGAAAACAACAAGGTTTAATTCAAATTTTTTCGTTCAAATCATGCACATTAATAATAATCCATGGGGTTTCTACATCCTTTTCTTGCTATATCACTCCCTTGCGTATGTGTGTCGTTGTGAGTTTCTGCAGGTCTTTCTTCATCTCGCATCTCTCTTGGCAAGATACGTCGTGGGATCACCACATTCATGTCCACCATCCACTCTTGTAGTTTCGGATAGTCTACCTCGTATGAAACGTTGTATCGCGGGGCATACTCTTCAGTGCTGGGTATCCTGCCCGCCGTGATATCCGCATTTATCCGTCTCAAGTACCGTCTTGCTTGTTCCACTTGTCTATTTGTCTCTTCTTGATGAGTTTCGAGGCGCGCTAATACATATTCAGCCCGTATCTCCCTAGCCGGGTTGCGTCCTGGCTCTCTTTTGATTGCCACGAACGGAAGGTCGACCTCGTCCGAGACTCTTTCCGTGCTGGATCTTGTCTCGCGCACTGGAGAAATGAAAAATCCGCATCCCACATCGCCTGCCTACACCTGGCAGCCGAGTGAGCGGGGAATCGGGCTATTACTCGTGATGCATCAATCCACGAGTTTTCTAGAATTAAAAGGAGCATTGAATGCATGAACAGAAATTTACACTTTATTTTCAGTTTGGGGAATTAGCTTAGGCGTTGAGTATAATGGTTCAGCTTGGTTGGTTGCGGTCGGTTTATGTAATGTCGAGAATTCTGGACACGGCGGCCTTAATGGGACTTTTCAGTTCGCGCAGCTCGTTGACCGAGATCAGGAGTTTAAGTTGGGCACTGTTCTATGAGGTCTTTCCCTGAATACATCATCGCTACTAGTTAGTTTTAATTCATTTCGTGTCTCTAATTATTAGTTATCAAACAATTAACTCAAATCTGACTTAGTATTCGCGAAAGATTTCTGATGATTGTTCTTTTACTATTGATTGTCGACATTTATAATTTCGTTTATAAAATATAATAAAATAATATAAATAAACTTCTAAGGTAGTTTACGAAATAAGTTAAAGAAAATCAGTAAAAATAGCTAATTTCTAATCTAGATTATGAAATAAAATAAAATAAATACAATAGCTAATTTTCTAATTTAGTTTATGGAATAAAAATAAAATAGTAGCAGATAATAAATTTCTAGGTTGGTTTATAAAATAAAAGGGAATAAAATGATGAACTTCCAATTTAGTTCATGAAATAAAATCCATATAAAGTAAAATAATAAATTTTGAATTTAATTTATGAAATAAATTAAAGTACGATAAGATAATAAATTTCTAGTTTAGTTCATGACATAAAATAATGTACTATAAAATAATGAATTTATTGTTTTTACTAGTAAATTGAAATTACTAGTAAATTCAGTCAAATCCAAATCACCTTTAGAAAAAATGTAATTAATTCGTAAGGACTTCATTTAGTATCGACCTTACGTAATTCCATCTTTTACCTAACAAAAAAAATCATAATTGAATCAGAGTTCATTTAATATCAACTTTAATTAACTCAAGTAATTTCTTTAATAAAGATTTATTTAATATAATTTACTAAAATTTAAAGATATAGCCTTTGCTTTAATTAATTTAAGTAATTTTTTTACTAAAGATTCATTTAATTTACCAAAAATTAAAGATATAACCTTAACTTTAACCAATCCAGGTAATTTCTTTAATAAAGATCCATTTAATTTACTAAAATTTAAAGGTACAACCTCTATAGTTGAAATAGACATAATCGAAATATACTCCTCAACCATCAGCGTACGCATTCATTAATTTGAGTTACCAATTTCTGGTGAAGTGTGGATCTGACCGAACTTCTCGTAGGTCTACCGGTTTATTTTAAATAATACTGTAGATTCGTTTCCACCGGCTCCCTGTCAACGACCTGCGTACATGATGCTAGGTTCATGCGGTGATGGTTGATAAGAACGGTTGGTTGTTCTCTAATGGTCCTTGAGATTTGTTCATTTGGTTTGAATTTAAATACTGTACAATCAGTTATTGGACAATGACTCGTTTTAACTTTATTAAAAAATTTCGAATCGACCAAATGAAAGTATTTATTTCTATGACAGCGGTGGGTATAATTCTGTTGATATATCTTGTTTGTGGGCCTTCATCATGCATGAGGTCGCGGCAGTTGACCTGGGTACTAGCACTCAAATAGGTCGATTAACGAGATGGTTAAATGAATTCCTAAAATCCTTACCCTCATATTGAGTCCGATTAGTACTCGTGGCTGCAGATGCTCCTCTATCTTGCTCTGGAAACTCTCTCGGGACTTGTATATTTCTTCTAGACATTTCTAATGTTGACTAGTCAAGCCTAAGTCACGGCGGATTGTATATTGGCTGTGTGCATGCCAGGGCTGAAAATTTCTAAAATCCGCACACCTGATCTGACTGTCGCCGTGTAGAAAATTATCGATCGCGAGTATGTGTGCGTGCTTGGGTCAGGTTTTTCTCTCGTCCTACCTACCACTATCAAAAGTCGTGTGTAACCACATTCTCACTTCTACCTGCACGGGTATGATTGGCCTCGGTGGATTTTGGATTGTGTTGATCGACCTTCTCTCGGAAAATATCAAATTTGGTACTTATGAATTAGATAACTATTCTGTTGGTCAACATTAATTTTTCTCGAGGTTAAATTCATTACTGTTGACTTTAGTTTATTCATCACTGGCCATTTGGATTGTCAGTTTAGGGCTCGCGTGGGCAGAGTCGCTACTCGTCAACGGTCCTATCATCATGAACCGGAATCCGAAGTGAACCTTGGCCATTTCTTCTGGATTATTTCAGGTATAGGCATGCACAATTATTTTAATATGCTAAAACTATGGTCTTTAGATTTTTATGTTTTCGATCTATCGGCCTCCGCTGTCCGTACTTATCATTGCATACCTTGCATCAACTACTTCCATTAATCAGTGTCGAAGGACACTGTTCGCAGCGGTTATTGGAACTCAAGACGAAGATACTATACTATCGTCGATGGTCGGTGCACGGATAATTTTTGGAAAACTTCTTATTATGGCATTCTGTTTAGTTATGATGTTTGTGATTAATTTCTACCAACGAACGTTATGAAATAAATCTCTTTGGAGCCTTTTGTTTTATTTATTTTTATTCGTTATTAGTTATTCAGGATTAGCGTTTAGGGACTTTACAAATTTGACTGGGAATTTCGTATTTCTATATCGTCTATCAGCATAACTGTTGGGGAATTTTTTGGGTAAATCTTATTTTTCGATACCTTTTCCGTCTAACCATTTCATCTATTCATTGTTAATAACTCGCAATGTTATTTTATTATTCCGTTAGATTTTGATGGTATTTGTGGTCGTCGATCGCTCTTCGCTCAAGGTCGAGATTTTTGTCACTGCAAATATTCAAATCGCTTCGTAAGACTTATATGCTTATTTGATATTAGGGGTCCTGGTCGGGGTTTTACCTAGTTGGCTAAGATTTCAGAACTTACTTGTTGAACTACTGTTCTGGCTGTGGAAGAGTACAACTGGGGAGCTGTTATTTTTATAAAGAAATCGAAAATTGGATTTCAGTTATATTTTATCTTACTACTCCACATTCATCGAGGATCTTTATATTTGTAACTAATTATAGTAGTATGAATTATCACTGTTGGAATTTTCGTTTCGTTTAACATCTTTGTTTTTAAAAATTGTGGGTTTAATTCGAAATTTAATCTCATCTGAGAGTTTAACATTATTTAAATTTATTCTACGGTTTGATTTTATTTAAATTTCTGTATGGCATAATGTTAGAAAGTTATTGCAACGATTTTTATTCTCTAGTTTCCCGTCACATTCCCTTTTAATTGATCATAGGCGCGTTTGTGTTTATATTACAAATTAATGAGTGCCCACTGGACTACTCGGTGTTTTAATTTTTAGCCGTGTGTGAAGATAATTTAGGTCGAGTTTATGGGAATTGAGTGACGACGAAACAGCCAAAAGACTATTTCCCCTTCACCCTTTTCCCCTATACGGAATGATATTGACGTTTCAGCTCCTGCGTTCTCACGCCGGAGCCTTCACGGGCACGAACTATTGGCAATTATACACGCACTTACACAGTTCGATAGATGTATAAGATTTTAATGACTTGTGGTGTTGTAGCGGCTGTGGACCGGAAAAATTTCGACAGAGAGAAAATCAATTTGTTTATTTAAAAACATTTATTGCCACATAGTACATTATAGTTGTCATAATTTCATTGATAGTACATCATAACTCTCTCCTCACGCCGACGGCCAAGCAGAGCTCATTTGAAGTTGCAAGGACGCGACGTGGAGATAGTTTTCGAACATTCTCTCACTCCCATATTAAAATTTCTGGCTTCCACTGGTTAAAACGATTTTTCAGGTTAAAACTGATTTTTTAGAGTTAAATCGATTAAAATTATGTGAAAATGAATCGGTATATATACCTATTGTACGGCCCTAACCTTGCGTGTTAAATTTGATTTAGTAAAACAAAATTTGACCTTGTGATTTTCTAGTAAATTCTATTCTTAATTTTATTATTTTGTAATTTAATTTGACAATTTTTCTTTTGAATTTTTTAATTGAATTGTTTCCAATTCAAATTATTTGATTTTTAATCCATTTTCATGGATTTTCGCATTTTTTGGTAAATGTCAAAATTCGGTCATATTTTTGTGTTCATGTTATTTTTATGTTTATTTCGTGCGGATCTTGTTGCACTTTGTTATTATTTTAATTTATTTTTGTGTTTCTTGATTTTATATTTAATTGTTTTCTTTCTCGTATTTTAGCATAGTTAGTTGGTGTTTTATGGGTCTGATTTTAAATCTGCATGTTGTACTTGCGTGTGTATTACCTATTCATTTAAACGATTCTCAAGGCCGTTTGTGTTCTGGCCCAACTGTAGTAACAATTAATAAAGGTAATACATATAATAGTAACAATGACACTGCTAGTATCAATAATAGAGAACATTGTGGTTATAATAGGGATAAAGGTAAGAGAGATACTGTGTGAATATTTAACATAACAAAGGGTGTACATGCCATAGAATAATCATCAACACGGACGACGATAAGAAGGACTATGGGAATGGACATAACAATGAATGATATGAGAGTATAGGTTAACCTTTGAAAGAGATAGGAGAATAATGGGACCTTAAAATCGAAATCGAGCACAGGTCTTCTATCTGCAGCTCGTTGGACTTATGGATCGTTCGGCCAATTATAGCATTAGCAATAACGCTCACTTTTTGAGGAAGATCCATCCACTCGAACACAGTTCCAACATTGCTTAGCAACGGGTGCCGAGTGGTAGGCGAAAAATATTTGTATGAGTTGCCTGGGTAACAACCATATAGTCTCAAAATATCAACACCCAGAAACCCATCAGCCATTTTACTGGTAAAACTGGTGGGTTACAGGGTTTCATTGTTTGTTTGAACTAACCGGTGGTTGCCCCCGTAACGCCATACAAAATGATGCTAATCTCCACTTGGCACCCGTTGCTAGGCAACGTTGGTAATGTGTTCAAGTGGTGGATTGCCCGCAAAAATTGAGTACCATTTGCTAGTACTATAGTTGCTCGGACAACCCTCGGGTTCACGAGCTGTCGATAGAAGACCTGTGCTCGCTTTGCTCTGTCCCTCATGATCGTTCAAGATTAGGTTCTTATCTGCCTGCGGAGAGATGAAAGTAAGGTTGAGTAACATGATGCGAATGTTTGGTATATAAATATATCAACGGAACAAATTAATTAAGAACACAACTACTCTATTTATTTAGCAACGCGCGCAATGTTTACAGGTTAGTGATTCTGAAGCTGGATTGCTCGACGTTGGGCCCGTTCCTTACGTCCCGGTCGACGTTTGTTTGCTGGAAGGGTGGATTGCTTCACTGGTTGGGTGTCATTCTGCGACATCTGGGTTGGGGCGAAGACGAGCGGATATGTTACCGCTTCCCCCTCCCGGCAGACTGCTAGGGCGACTTCGAGTCCCAGAATTTGCATGCGCAGGCTCTGGTTGAGCTGCCGCTCCTCTGTCCAGCCTTTCTGTGCTGCGGTCAGGCGGTGGTACAATGCTTTCACCTTTCCCGGCTCCTTCCAGGTTGCTTTAATCTGTTGCATTTCGCGGGTTAATTGAAGAATCTGGGCGAGTAATTCCGCGTTTGACTGTCTTGCATGGTCCAGTTCAGATTGTAAGATTTGTAAGGAAGACATTACTACAATCAAATAGATTATTTTAATTTACTATTGATTAAGTCAGATAATCATTTATCTCATTAAACAAAATCACGAATAATTCTAGCTATATGAAGAAAAATTAATGACACACAAGTTTCTAATATTTTAGATCAATCACTACATGAAGTCCATCATTGTTGCTTTCATTCTTCGGGACAATATCTCTTCAGGCTTCGTTTGAGAGCCTCCACTGTATAGGGTCGCCTGATGTCTCGAACTGGGCGAGGTGGATAGGCGACTGCAATCCGCCCGGCAAGGATGTCTTCCACCACGTTCGCAAGATACATCCTTGCCTTAACCACCTGCAAATCTACCTGCTCCTGAACCCTTTCCCATTGGGTGAGGAGGTCCTGTGCGTGCCGGTAGGTCTCCGCAGCTGGGTACTGCCGTCCCGAGAGACATGGTCGTTGCATCTGGTCAGGTATTCTCATGGTCGGCGGAACTCCTGCCTGTTCCTGTCTGGCGGTCTCTCGACGGGTAATTCGTTTGGGCGACATGTCTAAACATTACTGTTATTAGGTTCGATTGATTCGCCATTCTAAGTTATTAGCAAGCAGATTGTGTCTATGTTACTAGTAAGGGTGTCATACACGTGACCATTGCCTTCCTTTACGTGATGGGACATTAATAAGCAGGTTGGGTTAATTTGCGGGTCTGGTTCTTTAAGGTGCACTGCTTTATAGGGGAAATATATAATAATATGATTAATCATATGAATGAGATAACCTGATGATTAATTTATTCAATATAGGCATATTAACATTAAAACTTTACATGTAGGCGGATACTCGTGTATTGACCTAAGAGAATTTGTACATTGATTTAAAGTTTGTTTACCAACTCCATGTACGGTCAATTCGAACTTTAAGATCTAGACCGGATGTTGATCCGAGATAACTTAGCTGTACGTGGGTGTATCCTGGTGGGCGAACGATTTCCGGCGGATCTTACCATTACAACCTAAGCAGTTGACTAAAGGGGGTTTACATTGTTTACATCCGGTGATTGTATTATTCGTGTCGTATTTTCAGAATTACTGGTCAACTGTTTCGCCTACATTCGATTATCACAATCTGGTAAGTTATTTCGTTGATTAGTTTGAATGTACTTTACTAACAAATTTTAGGAAAACTTCTACGCTTACCGAGGTTTCCAAGTAGATGCGATACCCTTCTGTTGGAATAATTTCGCTATGTGGAATTTCATGTGTTCAATAATGTGATATTAATACAAGTTCACTCTTATCTTAAACTTGGGTTTTTCCAATTCTATTAATTTACTTTACTTAATAATTCGTTCACTTTATCTTTAATCAGTTTGCTGTAATTACCGAATTTACAACAATTAAAGAAAACCTTTTTCAAATCTGTGAATTTATTTTAGTTCTAACTAAGGGGTCGCGTTATTGGTAATGTATTCTGTTGTCCATTATTCAAATTGCTAATAGTTTCCCTGAGGCTAGCTGGATCAACTATTACTTTAATCCGCGAAGTTATTTTAATATTGATTAAATCCGTGAATTCGGTTGTACTTTAATTTGCATCGTAAATTACTTGATTTCTACCAAAAAACTGTCTTACGGTTATTCAATTCATCTCTAATTTTAACCTATGAATTACTTTAATCCACTAATCATAGTCCGTTAAGGAACTTATTTTATTTATTCCTATTCAATACTTTACTTTACCCAAAAACTAGGTTATCTTGGTTTTACTCAATAGCTATTTGAACTAATTTAATCATTTTTATTGTTACCAATAAATTGATTTAATTTAATCAACGATATTTTTATCCTTGTTCATTTTATTTTTAATCAATGATTTAATCTAAACGCCTGATTTTCTCAATCACCTCTTCAATTTTATCAGTGAATTACGTGCCGTTACACTAATTTTAGTCAACAAGTTAACTAAGGGATCCCCTACTATTATTCGAGAATTACTTTACTTTTAATCGATACATTTCATTATTTGAGATCAATGAATTCGATTCGTAATTGCTTACATTTTTCTCGGTGGTTTCAATACGTTACTCATCCCTACCAAGGATTAGATTAATTTTATCGAAGCGAATTATAATAGTTTAATTGACGAAATTATTTGCCCTTGCCCTAATTTTAATCAATAGTTTACGATCATTCAAATTATGAATTATCTTTAACCAATCTTTACTTTAATTTTAAACCATAAAACACTTTACTTTTACGATCAATGGTTACTTTAATTTTTATCAATACTCGCAATTTAGTCGAAGTCAATGATTTCCAATAAATTTTATCTCTTTCAAAATATTAATCCAAAATAATTATAACAACGATTTCAGTTAATTTAATCCCCGTACCATTCCCTTTAATAGGCCTTAGACGCACATTGTGTTTATATTATATTTACTGAGTGCCCACTGGACTACTCGGTGTGATGATTTTAAGCCGTATATAATATCAATTTAGGTCGATTTTACAGAATTGAGAAACGAGGAAGCAGCCAGAGACTTCTTCCTTATTTCTCGCTTCAGCTATAGGGATAAATATTGACGTTACGACCGCTGCGTTGCGCACGCTGAGTCTTCACGGGTACATATCATTGGCGATTTTCCACGCACTTACATGCATCTGTACTATGTTTATTTTACTTTCTTGCGTTATGTATTGGCTGTGGGCCGGAAAAATTTCGACAGTTTAATTTAGTTTACGAAAAACATATAAAACCATTTATGTATATAAATAATATTTATTAATTATTGTTGGGCCAGAACGTAAACGGCCTTGAAGAATGTTTAAATGGATCAGAAACACACACGCAAATACAACATGCAATTTAAATAAACCTATTAAAACACCAATTAAACCATATAAAATCTGAGAAATAAGAGAATTAAATATAAAATAATAAACATAAAAATAAATTAAAATAATAACAAAATGCACCAAGATTCGCACGATACCTACACAAATACAACAAGAAAACACAACAAATTCGACGAAATTGAAAAAATCAATTAAAGTTCATTAAAGTGAAAGTTAAATTGAAAAATTTGAATTAGCAATAATTCAATAAAAATTCTAAATAAAAAATTATAAAAATAAATCAAAAAATAATAAAAATAAATAATAGAATTTGCTAGAAAATAACAAGGTCGAATTTTGTTTTACTGCATCAAATTTCACATGCGAGAAAAATAGGTATAAATACTGATCCATTTTCACATTTAACTTAACCATTTTTGAAAATTGTTTAAAACCATTTTTAACACTGAAATTTACTTTCGATTTTTGATTAAAAATCTACGACGAAATTTTTTAGGTGAGAATTATTTATGGTGGAACCCTCTTTCCACGTCACGTTCCTTGCATCTCAATGGAGCTCTGCTCGGCGTCGGCGTGGGGAGAGTGGTATTTATGTTCTTTTATGATAATTTTTACAAATTTTGGAATGGTGAAAAGGTGTAATTATGTTATTGTCATTTATAATTAATAAATATTATTTACATAAATTGTTTTATATGCTTTTATAAATTAAAATGTCGAAATTTTTCCGGCCCACAGCCAATACATAACGCAAGATAGTAAAATCTACATAGTACAGATGCATGTAAGTGCGTGGAAAATCGCCAATGATATGTACCCGTGAAGACTCAGCGTGCGCAACGCAGCGGTCGTAACGTCAATATTCATTCCTATAGCTGAATCGAGGAATAAGGAAGAAGTCTCTGGCTGCTTCCTCGTTTCTCAGTTCTGTAAAATCGACCTAAAATTATATTACATACGGCTTAAAATTATCACACCTAGTAGTCCAGTGGGCACTCAATAAATATAATATGAACACAATATGCGGTTAAGGCCTATTAAAGGGAAAGGGAACGGGAATAAAACAAATTAAATCGTTGATATAGCTAACTGAAACCCATAAATTACTTGAAAAATTTATTAGATAAATAATTCATTAACTCAATTAGATAAAATTATTGATTAATAACAAAAAACGAATAATTCCTGGATTAAACTGAATTTGTTTCATTTTGAGTAAAATTCATTTTGCGTAAATATACATACTTTATGGATAAACAAATTAAAACGATTAAAGTTAACGTAGATTAAAAATAAAATTATCGTATATTAATTAAAGAATTGAACTAAGAGACGATGTCGATTGAACCGAGTCATTCAGTAATTATAACTAAAATCATTAAAACAAAAGTAAAATAGTTTCATTAGTAGAGACCAAATAAACCTTGAATGAGAATAAAGTAGAACTAGATTCATAGATTTAATAGTATGATGTTAATGTAAAAGTAGTTTCATAGAATTAAAGTAAAAGTTGAATAAAGTAGTTGAGATAACGATGTTAATATTAAAGTAGAACTAACGCAAATGTTGAATAAATTAGCTGAAATAAAAAATATGTGAAAACCGAGTAATGAAACCGAACTAAGTCATTACAACCGTCCCTAAATCCAAACTGGAATGATTTATAAGTTTGTGATGAAGTTTTCTTAAAATGAAACAAGTTCAGAGACGAAAAACAAAACGTATGAATTATTGTTTAAATTAAATTAATATCATTATAAGAATCAATGTTTTGAAAGGAGAGAAAATTTTTATTTTAATATTACACAAATTGTGAACTCACGAGAAAGTTTCATATCATTCCTTTTGTCCTTCGAATACATAAAAATCCACAGGCGAGAATATTGCGAGAGCATAAAGTTCATCTTCTTGAGGGCTCCAAACGAAATGCACCGTGTTCCTTAAAAATGGCGGTAAGATAGGTTCAGATTAATCTACATAATAACTTACCCGAATAATTTTCGACGAATCTACAAATCGATAACCCTGAAAATGAAATGTCATAAACTTAATTTCCGGAGATGAATAAACTAACTCACTTCCTTTCAACCGCTTAAGCCGCAAGATCCGCCGGAAATTACGTGCGAAACGCCAAACACACCTCGATACTTCAGCGATTCGACATCCGTTATCGCCGTTAAACGATCACCAAGTTATAGCATTGTTCAATGAAATTAACTTCAACATTAGATTTAAAGGATTAATAAACTTTTATTATAACATATGGCGATAAGATTTATCTGATCGAATGACAATGGGTATTATAGAAACTCCGAAAATAGAAAAACAAATAAAATAGATAATAACAAGATATAATAATGTCGCATAACCCCAAAAAATCTCAACTCGACGGTATCGTAATTAAGGTGGTCGCTACCCATAATATCACCCCATAACTCCTTAAAAAATCATGCTGCCTAATTAAATAAAAATCGAGTTGATTAGCAGATTTACCACCCGTGTATCATTAATTCCACTGGCCTAAGCCACCCGTTTTGAGAAAATCCCGACCAAATAACAATTACCGGAACTCGATAAGATCAAATTGGATGGCCCCAACCGTGATATAGGCCCTATTTCTTTAACAACTTAACATAGTGAATTTAGCGGAGCTAATAATAAAACGTTTTAGACATGTCACCCGAACGAAGCATCAGTCGAAGTACAGGCAAACAGGGACAGTCAAGAGTTCAACCGACCACGAGAACATCCGATCCGATACATCAACAATGGCCGTATCCGACTACCTGGAGGATATTAGGCTTAGAGAAGGAGCCCTGCGGTCTCTCAGAACAGCAATACCCAGCTGCGGAGACCTATACAAACGCGCAGAACCTCCTCACCCGATGGGAAAGGGTGCAGGAGCAGGTAGATTTGCAGGTGGTTAAGGCGAGGATGTATCTCGCAAACGTGGTGGAAGACATCCTCGCCGGGCGGATTGCTGTCGCCTATCCACCTCGCCCAGTCCGGGATACCAGACGGCCCTATACCGTGGAGGCCCTCAAACGGAGCCTGAGGAGATATTGTCCTGAAGAGTAAACTAACCGTGATAATTCTATGTAGTGACTGAATTAAAATATTAGAACTTTGTGCGTTATTTTCTTCTCATTGCTAGAATTATTCGTGATTTTTGTGTAATGAGATAAATGATTATACAACTTAAACAATAACGAATTAAAATAATCTATTTAATGGTAGCGATGTCTTCCCTAAGAATCTTACAGCATGAACTGGAGCATGCGAGACAGTCGAACGCAGAGCTACTCACCCAGATCATCCAACTAACCCGCGAAATGCAGCGGATAAAAGCGACATGGACGGATCCCGCAAAAACGAAAACGATCTACCACCGACTCACAGCGGCCCAGAAAGGCTGGGAAGAAGAGCGGCAGCTCAACCAGAGCCTGCGCACGCAGATTCGGGGACTCGAGGTCGCCCTAGCAGTATGCCGGGAAGGTGAAGCGGTAACTTATCCGCTCATCTTCGCCCCAACCCAAATGCCGCGGACAACCACCAAGCCAGCAGAGCAACCTATCGCTACAACAAACAATCGTCGACCGGGACGCAAGGAACGTGCCCGACGTCGCGCAACGCAACTCCAAAACGCCAAGTAGTAAATGTTATACATGCGCTTGAATCGAATAGAGTAGTTTTAGCCTTAGTTGAGTTGTTACTTTAACATAATCGTATGCCAACATTGTCATAAACATTTTCATCACACCGCCGATTCGTTGTCTCAGTTTCCCACAGTCTAATAAGAACCTAATCCTGAATAGTTATGAGGGACAGAACAAAGCGATCATAAGTCTTCTATCGACAGCTCGTGAACCCGAGGGTTGTCCGAGCAACTATAGTATTAGTAATGATACTCAATTTTTGCGGGCAATCCACCACTTGAACACATTACCAACTTTGCTTAGCAACGGGTGCCAAGTGGCGATCAGCATCATTTTGTATGGCGTTACTAGGGTCACCAGGAGGATAAGCAAGATTTGAAACCCTGTAACCCACCATTATGAACAAAATAACATAATTACCCATCGTTGACAATCCATAAAATATCATAAGATAACATATCAGAACATAAAACAAAATACCTCTCTCCCCACGTCCTCGCCAAGCAGAGCTCTACAGAGATGCTATGGACGTGACGTGGAAAGAGGGTTCCACCATAAATAATTCTCACCTAAAAAATCGAACTTGACTTGGAGATAGTTAAAATAATTTTCAAAACGATTGAAAGGTAATTACAAAGTAGTTAGCTTCGAAAATGGTTTAAACAATTTTTCAAAAATGGTTAAAATGGTTAGGTTAAATGTGAAAATGGATCAGTATTTATACCTATTTTTCTCGCGTGTGAAATTTGATGCAGTAAAACAAAATTCGACCTTGTTATTTTCTAGTAAATTCTATTCGTTAATTTTATTATTTTTTGATTTATTTTTATAATTTTTTATTTAAGATTTTTATTGAATTATTACTAATTCAAATTTTTCGATTTAAATTTCATTTTAATGAACTTTTATTAATTTTTTCAATTTCGTCGAATTTGTTGTGTTTTCTTGTTATATTTGTGTAGGTATCGTGCGAATCTTGGTGCATTTTGTTATTATTTTAATTTATTTTTATGTTTATTATTTTATATTTAATTCTCCTTTTTTTCTCGTATTTTATAGTGTTTAATTGGTGTTTCCAGGTTTATTTAAATTGCATGTTATTTTTGCGTGTGTGTTTCTGATCCATTTAAACATTTCTCAAGGCCGTTTACGTTGTGGCCCAACAAAACTTACAAAATGATTTTATAAAATTATTATAACTGTTAAGTTGAAATTGTACAAAGAACTTTGGTTTTCTTAAATTCAATTTAGACAATTATATTTACTAATTTTTTAGCTTTGCGATCAATGTTGATATAAGCCTTATTTTAATATAAGTCTTGCCTTATATTAAAATTGTAAATTTATTTTAATGAATCTATTTTAAAACCATTAAGTATAGTTTTCAAATTTCAAACATAAAGATTTCTATTTATGAAATCATATGTAGATATTAATTATTTATCAAATATCTTGAAATGATTTAAATGTATGAATTATTTTTATTAACGAAAACATTTCTATGATGTTTGTAAAATTATCTATTAAATTCAGCTTCAGATAGATAGCATATGACTACATTAAAGCTCTTGCTTTTTGCAGAAATTTTAGCATTGAAATTTAATTTTATGAATTCAGTTCCCAGTTTAGGTGATTTAAAAGTTTTGTAAAAAGTAATTAATAACTAAACAGAAGTCAATCAATGGAATTGCGTCAATGGCGTTACATTAGAAACACCGTGTCTTTTTATTGTTGATGTAAAGTCATATTTAAATAATACCGTAGAATGTTATGTAGTATTTAATTCCCGGAACAATGGAACGGCTCTCTTTGTAACTCAGATGATTTCAATAGCACCGTCATATCTTTTCTGGTGTCCCCATTTCAAATTGAAATTCGCTAATACTGATGCTAATAAAGTTTAGTTTCATTTGCAGTCTTTCAGATTTAGCAATATTTCTGAATTAATAGATTAATGCAAAATGTGGTGATGTGGTTTATCCCGTCAGTTTAGTGTTGGAAAATTTTACCAAAGTCCATTTATATTACAGTAATAATGGGAAGATTGATGTGCAAACGATTATTAGGTTGACTATGAAATTGTTGGCGGGTGAATAATTAGTTTCATTGTTGTAAGATTATTAACAAATGATAAATTTAGAGGACAAATTTTGTGTTGAAAAGCGTTAGGATATTTTTGTTTATTGTTATTTTATTTTTTGTTATTGATTTTTATTTAATTCTTGTTCTTGGGTTTTTTTGAGTTGTTATTCGACAAGAAATATTATCTGACTCCACGTGCTTTGTGAGCATCACTGAAGTAACTCAACACAAGTATTTTTATCAATTTAATATTCACCGACGGGGATCACTCTGGGAAGCCGCCTTTAAAACAGGGTTGCCATATTTCGAAAACATCATGCCGGGAGTAACGAAAAATTTTAAATTCAAAATGTTAAGTTATGCCAATGGCTGGGAAAACCTAATTTAAAAAACGGTAGCAGAAATCGAGGGCTTTTGCTATACATATCGGGAGTCTGGAAATATACTTTTTTTAGTGGGACTCCCGACGAAATCGGGAGATCTGGTAACCCTGCTTTAAAATCTAAGTTGCACTTTTTGTCAGGTCTTCATTTTGTACAAAAAAGTTTTTTGGCAAAACTTGAAATGAATAAAAGGATAAATGGAAAAAGTATGTTGTGGAAGTTGATACAAATTTTGAACGACATGAAGATATTGCGAAGCAATAATAGATTACTTCATACGGATTTCTTACCGATAAAGACAAGTTACCCAGTTTTTGGAGGCAAAGGTGTTATAGCATATTTGATCATCCAATATATTCATGAAATACTTAAGCATTACGCAGGAGTCCAGAATGTATTTAGTCCCTTAAATAAAAAGCACAGAATTTTGAAGTCAAGAAAACTGATAATGCATTGTGATGCTGTCGGTAAGAGATGTAGGCAGAGAAAATCAGAGTAGATGATTCAGATGATGGTGCCAATTCCAGCTTTTAGATTGGCGGAACCTTTGCGGGGATAAGTTCATACGGTGCTTGATTTCACAGGATCGTTTAAAAATTCGAGCAGAACGAAGAAAGGCAAGAAATAAGAGATACCTGTGGTTATTCGCGTATTTGAAAACCTCTGTGGTTCATATTGAAATGGCTTATGGACTCGAAACGGATGAGTTTATTTAGGCATTTTTGAGGCTTACATTGAATCGAGGAACGCCACGAGTCATGTCATCTGATAATGTAAATTTTGTTGAGGTCATCACAGCTAAAAACATGCTATTTGACAAATACAAGCTAGAATATGAGTCGTCGTGACACGAATGTCGGTGGTGGTGTGGTTTTCAAAGCAATGATAAAAATCAGACAAAAGAGCATTTAAAGCAGTACAAGATAACTCAAATATTAATGAAGAAAGTATTGTTGGAGTAAAAAAAGGGAGCGCAATTGAAATCAAAAAAAACAAAAAATTGCAAAGGTAAAGAAATACAAGAAGAAACTAAACAGAAATTTGAAACAGAAATTAAGCAAGGTCAAGGCAAAGGAAAGCTACTAAATCAGAGTTACCGATCTCAGAAACCATTCACAATAGTCAAGTGATTGTGAAATCCAATTGATCCTAAAAGTGCTATTCTTCCCGAAGGGTCGTAATAAGCACCAAAGTGTGACTGTAGTAGATAATTCTTTGTGTCATTTTAAAGTGGAGATAAAGTGTATTAATCAATAAAGTTTATATCGTTTGGAGTTCATTACTGTTGTTTAAAAGCACGCTTGGAGTCAGATTGATAGTACATCCTATTTAAAATCACCGACAACCCCAACAGTTCTAACAAACTTTCTTAGGACTTCCTCCAACTGGTTTTTGATTTCCAACTTTCTTTAGATTCGCGATAGTATTCCTTGCTACCTTCGAAGGAGCTTTCGCCCAGGGTGACTTAAATAAAACAAAAAAATTAAATAATGACAAAGCAAATGGTTAAAATATATTGGCATAGTCGTAAACAATAAGATTTAACTTCACTGATGTTCATTACATAATAAGACGGAATTATGACCTAAATAGATCTCCAATTAAAATTACTGAATTTCATTACAAATATAGTTTGTATTTAACCCTTTGAGTGCCAAGGAGCGCGATCGCGCTCCTGCTCCAGCATGAACAAATTCGATCTCTATTTCATACTTGTCGATTTTCATTTATGGTTTTTTATTCCGAATGTGTATTTATAAGAAATAGAAATATTATTTATGCTATATATTATATCTTTATGTTGTGAATAGTCAAGTTTTCGAAGTGAAAGACGCACAATAATCACATTAGTTAAATGCAACCCTATTCTATTTATTACATCAAAAACGTGTCTCGACAAGCAGTTTAGAGAAATTACCAGGTCGCAATTTGAGAAGATGCATTGTTTGTAGTGGTAAAGATGGGGGACCTGTAAAGAGATCAAACCTAATTTGTTGTAAGTCCAAAAAAGGCTTCATGGATTATTTATTGGGCAACATAAATGTACATAAGGGATAGATTGTGTGGTAAACGAATAACGTTTTATTTTTCATTTATTTTGTAGAAATTATACTATTTTTTAAAATCATTTTTTGTTTTATAAATACTTTTCGTAAATAAAATGCTTAATAAGTTACAGAGAAATATATTTTTAAATTTCTATTTTCCTCTAGCAGAGTGGCATTTTTAGCTAATCCTCTTAAAATCATGTTGGCACTCAAAAGGTTAACATACGGCTAAAGATTGTATCGGATAAAAGTTTTCAAAATAGATATGTCGTTTGCTACATAAAATTTGGGGTAATGACCAGTGGCGTCACTTGGGTTAGTGTCACCCCTCTAGACTTTCACCACGGTCTTCTTCCGAGTGTTCTTGTACCATATATAATCTCATATAATAATTTTTGTAAAATATGTCAAAAAGTATATAAGGACATGAGAAATAAAACATTTTGAACAATATAACTTCAATACTTCAGGTAAAACATAAATAAAGAACTTCGACAAATTCGGACAAAGTTAAATTTTTGTTATTTAACATTAAAATTTCTGTTATTTAAAAGTTTCCCTTCCTGGTCTTCAAAGCTGCAAACCTGTTAACCACATCATCAGAATCAATATCTTTCACCATATCACTTTCAATTGATAACATAGCCAGATCAGATAGTTTTGACTGTTCCATGGTTGATTGTAAATAGTTCTTTATAAGTTTAAGTTTTGAAAAGCTCTTCTCTTATGAAGTCACAGACACACAGATAGTAAGAAATAGTTGTAGGCTTAGTGAGAGTATTGAGGGAGATTCAAGGAAATCCCTGTCAACTATGAATTTTAAAATATCAAATATTGACCAGATTTTGGCTTTTTGGATATCAGTATCTGCTGCTTCCAGGTGCCTTCTCAGCATTCGTATTTCTTTTAAAAGTTCTAATTTGGATAGCTCATTATATTTATATTTTAGTGATATTGATGAAATTATAAAACTTCGAAAAAATAATTTTTTGCATAAAAAATGAACCTGTAAATAACGTCTGTATTTTTCTGCAACCACGTGACTCCACACGTCATTAAATGACCCACGGTTTTACTCCAGTTCCGAGCTCTGAGTCCCGCGCCCCCTAGTGACGCCGCTGGTGATGACATTTACTAGCTGGGCATACTTAACACTTAATAAAATAGATAATAAAATTTACATTAATAATAATTAAGTAAGTTTGACAACGATTTTATTAAAAGAAACGCCATTCAAACACTCGTCGTGTGATATATATGTCGACAGTTTAACTGTCATCTTCAGGCACGAAAACATACTAAAATATTATGAATTAATTTATATAATTTAAACAAACTATTTCTATATATTAATTAAATATTCTAATAAATAAATATTTAAATACTTTTAAACTAATTTTTAAAATTTTCTTTATAAATGTTACAATTTTTAAGATAGATAAAATTATTAAAATTCAAAACCTTACTAATTCAATTTCAAATGCTGTTATCCCTCTTTTCCTATCTGTTATTTTGGTTCGTAATTTTTCTTTTGCCTTTTCTTTTTCCATTTCAATATTGAACTTTAT
Source organism: Schmidtea mediterranea (assembly GCA_022537955.1). Lineage (NCBI taxonomy): Eukaryota > Metazoa > Platyhelminthes > Tricladida > Dugesiidae > Schmidtea > Schmidtea mediterranea. Next base: position 14,046,895 of record CM039680.1, read on the forward strand.
TCCTTGATATCTTTTTTTGATATCTCTTAGATCAGAGCTTCTTAAACTTTTGTAATTCACGACCCCATTTATGATTGCGAGTTTCTTGACGACCCCATACAAATATAAAAGAAAAATAAATTTATATTTTTTTTAAATTCCTATAACATCTTCTAATTCTAATTCATAGTAAATGTTATTCAAGTTATTACAATACTCTTAATAGAAATGAGGGTACAAACAATCTTTCCGAACTAGAAGATTTTATGATATATTTATCTACGATAATTGTTATTTTATCTTTATAACAATAATTTTACAAGTTAAAAAACATTTTCTGTTAAATTGTATTTTGATCTCTCGCTACCCCAAAATTTTGCTACGCGACCCCAAATGGGGTCGCGACCCATGGTTTAAGAAGCCCTGTCTTATATAAAACCTTCAACATTAAAATTTTTCTTCTGGGTTCATCTGCATTTCTTTTTTTGTTATTGAATCAAAACTATAAATATATCTTAATATCATTTTTGATTATTATTATTATTATTATTATTATTATTATTATTATTATTATTATTATTATTATTATTATTATTATTATTATTATTATTTTGAAAGAGTAATCATTATAACTAGTAAAGGAAAGGCAATATTCAGTTCAAAAATAAATAGATTCAAAAGGAATATTTTATAATCGAAAATTCTCTTAGCAAATTATCACAAATATATTGCTCATTTGTATCAATTACAATATGCTGATAACTAGAAACCTCATAGCGTTCATTTAAAAGCACATTTCACTCGTCGGGTGGCATTGAACTTAATATCTAAAATCAATATAATTACGAATGAAATTTGTGCTATATTTTTAGAAAATTCCAATTCAAACAAATTCAGAATTCTGATTTATTTTATTGCAATTATATCATACACAATAATTCAACAGAATGCCTAATCAATTAAATATTTAAATAACAATAAATGCACTTCAATCAGACACTTCCTGTATTTTATATTTATAAATAATTGGAATATATTTTTCGTCCATCGATTTTCATCATAATGACTTCATTTATTTGCATTATTTACACCATAACACAGATTTTTTAAGAAATTTGTGACGACGCTTTTATTCACGTGCTATATAGTTTTATATATTCCGGGTTAAAAAATCGATAGTAAATATGGTTTTAGAATAAGATTTTGACACAGTCATCCATCATGAATCACATGTGATTCATTGATATTGAATCATTTGTTTACTCGGTCTGAGAAATAAATCTGTAATGGACTATTTATGTTGGGGTTTAGGTAAAATAAAGGAAATAAAATGAATCCAAGTTCATCAAAAATAATTAAAGTACAAAAATTAATAAAATCAATTATAAAATGAAGATTAATATTGATCAGGAGAAACGGGTATGGTTGAACGCCAAATCTAAAGACGAACTGAATTATAATAATAAAAATATAGTGAGGGCCCCGGGAAAAGTTATAGGAAAAAAACTAATAAAACCTAAAAAATTAATTAGTTTCCTAATAGAAAACCCGAGAGTTGTAGACTGCTGAGCTGTACAAAGAACCCGAGAAATAAATAGAATAACTAATGTTATTCAGATAAAGTACCCCAAGAGCCGACCGAGAAAATTTAATATTTACAAAACAATTAACCAGATTTTAAAAACAATTATACTCAAATTTTGGGAATAATGGTTTCAAAACAACTAAAATGTTTTTCAAGAAAGCAGTTTCAAAAAGCTGAAGTGTATCAATAGAATTATTGAAGAAAAGCGCACGGAAGTCAGTGAAGCAAAATAAGTAAACTTTCAGACAAGGTGATTGTGCATTGGGATATCTGCGTTCAAGTTAACAAATAAATTTCAGAAAGAAAAGTGCAAATCACATGACAGTTTGTGAGTTTGTATTAGAAATCAGTAATCGTTTTCTGTGTTGGGTTTTGGTTATTTGATTTATAAAAGGGAATACTAGGAGTCTGAGATTAACCGACATGTAAATAATAACCCAACATGTTATGTGCTGTATATGAGTTATACTTATATAGTCCAAGTGAAACAAATTTGAATCATAGTGAACCACACTTTTGGAATATTTGGATTAGTTGATCACGGGATATATAAAGTTTCTCATATTTTAGCATGACATTTGAATTAATTTGGGATAATATGTTTCAATTAATAATATTTTTGATTTAACTTCATAACATTTCAAATAATTTATCTAACAAAATAATTAAAAGATGATTAAAATTTAATAAAATAAATACTTCGTAAAACTAAATATTTTTATTACTAAATTATCATAAAATTTCCCTAAACGCTCTAATTGATTTACATAACCTAAAATTATTTTATTTTTGTCAAGTTCAACCTAATCTATTGAAGGGTGTAATTTAATTTATTTTAAATTAATTAAATTTTCATTGAAAATAACAAGTCAACAAATGGAATTTTAATTAGTAGAGAATATATTCAATGAAGCAAATTTTCAGTGAAGAATTAATATTGGTGGGAGAGTATATGAAGTGCGGAAAAGTCGCTGAAATTACCAAAAAAAGTGGGAAAGATAATGATGTCGACTAAATAGATGAAATATCAATTGATACATTAAAAACTTGCAAAGGTAATATACTTTGAATGGAGAAAATATTCATTGAAATGTGAAATTATTCATTGTAGAGGAAAAACATTCATTGATGAGGAAAAAATTCATTGAAGAGAAAAATTTTTCATTAGAATTGGGAAATTATTCATTTAATAGCGGAACAATCATTGAAGACAGAAAATATCCATTGAAAAGTGGAAAATATTTATTTAAGATAACAAATATTAATTGAATCAAGAATTGATTTTAACAAATAAGAATGGGTAGAGTTACTTAATGAAGAGGTGAAATGTCAATTAATGATACATTGGAATTATTCGAATTATATTTAAAAAATATTCTACTGAGAATGGATTATACTTTAAGAGTGGGTGAAATTACCAATGAAGAGGTGAAGTATCAATTAAAGTTACATTGGAATAATTTGAATTATATTTAAGAAATATTCACTGAAAATGAATTATACTTTAAGAGTGAGTGGAATTACTAATATATCCAATTTAAAATTATTAAGAATTGAGTAGATTTCATTGGTTAATTATATTTAATAGGGGAAATATTATGTTGCGGTATTTTCATTGTGAATATTAATGTGTAATATTAATATAATTTCGTCATTCAAATTGCTTTGACTTCTTCGATTTCTTATGGAACAACATATAGGTTATTGTAATGTTGATGGCAGATCTTTTAATTATTTAAAATTAAATAATTTTAAATTTTATTCACTGTTTGACACAGGTGCAACAATAAGTGTTATTATTAAATTGATTGTTGAAAAATTGAATGTAATGTACATTAGTGAACTAAATAAAAAATAGCATGCGCCTACTGTGGTATGTTAGTAATTTTAGGAAGACTTTCTTTACAGATAGCATTTAACTGTAAAGAATAATCGGCGAATTTGTTGTAGCCAAAGAAGTTATTATAAGAATAGATTTATTAAATAATTTAAATATTAAAGTAGTCGAGATTATTAATCATAATATCGTAAGTTTTCAAGCAAAATTTGGCTGCAATAATAAGAAAGATAATAAAACGGTAAATAAGATAATAAATATAGAAATGGGATATAGGCAAAACAGATATTTTAAAACAGCAAATTGAAACGAATTGCGGCCCGATTAAACCCTGGCGACAACTAATGCACTATAAATAAAATTTAGAAGAAATTGTTAAAAATTTGGAGGAAAATAAAAGGATTGAGAAATTTGAATCACCTTGGAATTCCCAAATTGTGTTTGCGCCTACAGAGAGAACTTCTGTCATACGAATGTATTTAGATTTTAGAGTTTTAAATTCGAATACGGTTAAGTAGATGGATATGTCCCATCTACAATACCCCCTCCCCACTATAAAACTCTCTAGGTCAACTCAGAATTTTAAGTAGGTCAGGAAAACATATAGTGTTTGTATACAAAAAATGTTTAGTTCCCACGAAAATTTGCTTCAAAGTTTCTAATATAAAATATAGATCACGCCATAATATAGCATCATTCTATATATTATAAAAACCACACCATCCTTATATTATAGAATCATAGTCGTATACTTTAACACATGGCGAAACAATGAATGCCATAATATAACAACATTTATGTATTATCAAACATAGATAAAATTATATTATAGAATTTTATTCCTATTTTCGACACAATAGGTATCAGTAAATAAAAGCATTATAATAAGAAATAATAAGAAAAAGTTTGAAAATTAAGTAGGTCAATGAAAAATATTTTTAAAAAATTTTGAAAATTATCCAGGTCGGCTTATTGATTTTTTACATGTAAAAATGTGAGGATATTTATAGAAAATTATTTTATTATACAAAATCAACCGTATATTATTTAAAGATATCCATTGATATTTAGAGAAAGATATTTCCAACTTAAAGTTTTCCAAAACTCAAAATCCAAAGAAAAAGTTTCTCAACGGCAAAAACTTTCATAAAACTTAAAATTCCTAGAAAACATTTCCAAACTCAAGTTGTAAAAATGAAAATAAATTATGCTACATTTCAAAAATGTAATGTAAATGAAAATTTAATAACTGCATGTGATAGATATGCATGTTTGTTCTTACAAAGCATATTTATATTCAAGGAGTCAGTTTTTGTTAATACAGAATATTCGTTTTGCATTTAAATCCAGATGTCTGTAATATACCCTGTATATTATACTGTGATCGGTAAATTTCGCAAAGAAATTTCACTTTTACTAAAAAATTAAAATTTTAATTATTCATCTTCTTTTAATCGTTGGTATATTTTCTCTCTTATACCTCTGCCATCATATTATCACTTTATAAGCTTATTCATCATTTAAACTATTGTTGGGCCAGGACTGGATTTTGTTTAAATGAATTGGAAATAGCACACAAATACAACAATGCTGGATTTAAAATCAGACCCATAAACATCAAATAAACAACCTTGAAATGTGAGAAAAATACAATTAAATATAAAATCAAAAAACATAAAATAAATTAAAATAATAACAAAATTCACCAAGATCAGCACGAAATTAACACAAACATAACAACATAACAAGAAAATTTGACCGAAAATAGATTAATTTATAAAATTAGCATTTTATTGGGAAAGCTTGTTGAAAATAAAATATTTCTAATCGGAAATATTCAATTAAAAAATAAATAGAATAAATTATCTATTTAATACAAGAAAATAATAAACTTATAGATAGATATTATAAATAAAATCAAGGTCAAATTTTGTTTAAATTCATCAAAAAGAACATGTAAGGTTAGGGTTACAAAACAGATATATATATACCAATTCATTTACACAGAATTTTAATGCATACATTTAGTGAGCAAAGTCTTTTTTCTCGCAGGAACAGTACAAGCTATCGAAGTTAAATTTTCCATACTACGACTTCAAGCACTCTTAAGTAAGCACTACTTGAGCGTATGTATGGAAAGATGATTTGCTACTTATGCATATGAATGTTGGAAGCGGAGCATTATGTGTCAATTATGATTTCGAAATATATGGTTAACTAAAAGCATTATATTTTGTCGAAATTTTTTCGTCCCACTGCCGATACACACTGCAAGTTAGTAAACTTTACATAATAACCCGAGATGTGTACGTGCAGGTTCTTCCGCCAATATCTCGTGCCCATGAAGATTCTGCCGTGTGTAACGCTAGAATCCAAACGTCAATTATTAAAACCTATAAGGGTAGATGGATGATAGAGGAGCAGTCTTTTGGCTGTCCCTTCGTCATCCATCTCCCGAAAACTCGACATAAATTGATATTAACTCATCGGCTAAAAATCATTCACACCGAGTAGTCCAGTGGCCACTCATAAAATCCTATTATCAATATATCTAACCCTAGGATCAAATAAAGGATGTGAGTGTGGGAAAAGAGCGGAAAATCGTTGCAACATAAAAGTGTATCATCTAAAGTGAAATAAACTAAAATGACTGTTCAAATTAAAGCCTTAAATAAAGTATAAACTTCAATAACGGCTAAGTTAATGTAAATAAAGTAACTAAAATTCTCAAGTAATGATATAAATGGATAATCAAAAATTAAGTAAATGTATTGTTTGAATAAAAATCTCAATAAATGACGAAGAGACTAAGTATCTAAATAATTAACTTTAAAATTCAGAGCGTAGATTGTTGGGATGGGAGCCTTAACGTAGAGAAAAGGTTAAGTGAAAGAAATTATTTGAATGAAAGACGAGAAATTTATAGAATATTAGATGAAGAGTGTAACTCACTAACGTTCAAATATACAATTAATCTGAAGTATGTGACAACTATAAGAAGTAATAGAATAAAACTCTAACTAGAATTGACTAGTGACAATAACAATAAATATAGGACAAAATAAAATGGAACATTTACAACGACAACATTATAAGAGCTGATGATTTTCGTCAAACAGCTGCTAATCGTTAAATATAGAATTAGATATCATTTTCTTAAAATCACTTTAAGGTAAATTCGGAAAGTATTTATAAATATAAATAATATACATTTTGCCAATAATTGATTTCTCAAGTGCCACGAATAACACAATACAATATCAACAAAATATTTAACCAAATATAGTGCATTTATGTTATTTGAGCCAGTCGCTCATTCTTCTTGATGCGTAAGATGTGTTTTCTTTTTTGAAATCTTCAAGAGGACGTAAAACTTCTGTTTATTACTTGGTATTTAAAATAGTTGTCTTTTGATAAAATAGAAGTATTAACCTAAAAAACGACCCGGTTATGAATCAGATTACGAAATAACCACGAAATCCGATGGCTTCAGAACCTAGCAGACATAAAAGAGTAAAAGGTTTACTAAGAAATTCACTTACTGTTGGTTGGAGAAACCTGACAGGGGGAGATACAACCGGAATCCGACAGAAAGTTGAAATTTAGCTAAATAAAAAAATCTTTGGATTACTAATGAAATTGCAAAGAAGAGATCGATTAAAGTAGCAGATTGTCAATGATGTCAAGACACGCCAACAGGGATAGAGCGGCAGTGCAGAAAGGGTGGTGTAAAGTATACTAGAATTTTCAACTAAAAATTCTACAATGGTGAGGAAATAAATTATCAGGTCAAATAAATAGAAGAGAATTTATTGATCTGCACAAACTAAATGTCACACATACACTGACCAGACAGGTATAAATTGCCGATCGCAGAAAAACCAGTCAGTTTTCAGCAACCTCGAATTAGCCAAAATGAATGCGCAGCGAGATGTGATAGAAATGGCTCCGAAACCGAACAATGGCAATAAGAATCGCATCGACCACACTCGACGTGGCGAAACCAGATCGGAGGAATTGGTAAAGAAACGGGTTGGCGAAGGTAAATATATATAGCCTTATTTATTAAAAATTTTACCAAATTTTTATATGAGAGACACGCAGGCCGCCGTGAATCAGACATCGCACAACCAATAACTCCGAACCGTCCCAAAAAACAATCACCCAGAAGAATACCATACGAAATAAAATAATGCCTTCATATGAGATTTGTTCGTAGCCAATAAATTATTCAATGAGAAATGAATTGTATTATGTTTTCTTCAAACCTATGCGGAATATCTTTCATTTATATTGTTGGGTTATTATTATTGAAAGTCTGTTCCCTCTGACTCCTCGTGTCCTTTTCGAATCAAATTAGCAAACCCAAGAGAGAATAATTTTATCTGCACTTTACCACATTTACAGCTCAATCCGACTTATTTTAATGTTTTGTAATTAAAACTTGTGATTTATTTGCACCCTTCAATCACCGAATAAATTTGATTATCTTAAGGTAGGTTATCCAATGGATAATCACCTTTTCTGATAGATAAAGTTTGACTTTACTTGGGTTTAAACTGTTTTACTGACCTGACTAGACTACTCGTTTGCTTCAACCACTGGCCATTTCGCGTTTTTCCTTTTTTCTTTTATACTCCTGCTCAGACTGTTTTCAGACAATTGTCAACAACATTTTCTACATTACTAAATTATTAAAAATAATTACTTCCCACTGACCACCTTAGCCGACATTTGTCAACAACGTTTGCTACATTACTAAAATACAAATTAGGAAATAATTACCTCTCCATAGATCAGTGGCGCCCATTCAATATTGTTTAAGCCAATTTACCCTTTTATATTATTCCGTCTACACGCCGGTTTTTCCTAATCTCTCGTGTTTCCCATTGACAAGAGCTTCCCATTAGTAATTAATTTTTTAATTAATTTCTTTTTTGTCTTATATTATTTTTTAAGGACCCCTCACTAAATTTTTATTATTATTTCTGGACTCGTCTTTCAATTTGGCGTTCAACCATACCAATTTCCTCCGATCAAAACTACTTTCGAATTTTTATAAATTTTTTAATTAATGTTGCACTTTTATCATATTGGTGTTTTATTAATTTTACTGTGCTTTTTTCGTAATACCCCAACAACATATCATACAAATAAATAAGAAACAATCCCAACTCGCATATCGAAGAACCGATTCGAACCATATATGTGTCGAGGAATAAACGTAATGATCCGAGGCCATCCATGCACTCCTATTATTGGCCAGAACTGTTTTAGTATTTTGTCTCACCACGCCACTAACTAAAAAACCCTAATTGAATCGCAACATTCTTCTACTATGCAAGTGTTGTGTAAAGAGAAAAGAAATCAAATAACACAATCGAACTGAAAATTTTATTACCAAACTTCGTCTAGTAATTCGCCATTCATTTTTCGTAGGTATAAATGTCCTATGAGTTTGAGTTAAATGACATTATATGAAACCTCAATCGCCAGAATACATTGATTAAACACATCTAACAAATTAGGACGTAAGAAAATTAAACACATCACCATACTTTCCCAACAAAACAAACGAGAACAAACCCATTAATAAAATAATGCATTACCATATTCTGCTATTATAGACGGCTTATGGGTCGACGCATCCAGAATCACAGTTAGGTTTCCGGTCCGAACGGCAGCACGATGTCGGCAGGTGAAGTGAGATGCCGGTTACTTAATATCGCCAGTAAAAGAGTCCAGGAAACACCACCGGCCCAGCAACGACGAGATAGATCTCCCCTACGTGGTCATAAAACGAGAGCCAGGGCAAAGCCCAGCTTGAGAGGCTCGTCAGAGAGCCGAATTTACTCTAGTCTGACTAGAGATTTATCAGAGGCAAACCAACTGACAGGTCACCATGACCAGACGATGGCTAGACAGAATCAACGCGGACATCGCAACAGGAAGGATACTAAGTATCGATGGGTACGCCCCCGCATACGGAGTATCCTATGAACTTGACGATTCTGCTCTTGGAGAAATGGATGCTCCGATAAACGTCGTAGTACACAGACGGTTACTACCAACGGGATTTCAATAGAAGATCGCCAATTTTTCAGCAACCCAGGCAATCTAGCATGTCTATGCAAGATGATCAGTTACTGGAGGTCGCGATTAAGTGAGACCTTAACTCTTAGAGACAACTGTAATAAACTCTTAATTTAACATTTATGGAATTTTTCTTGTTTAAAGTTGTGTAAAAAGGTTGCGTGGAAACCCCTATTAATTTTTCACAAATCAATAAATGATATTAAAGATTTAATACATATTCGTTATGTCGGAATAATAGCAAATGCTATGATAACAACTCAACCAGTGTTCTGGATTAAAGTTTTGGCTGACTACCTTGAGTTTGCCACCACAGCATCTTATTGCTATTTCAGACAACCTATCTGTATGAATCAGGTTTCAGCAATGTTTCAGAAACTAAAACGAAATAAACTAGACGTGTTATTGGCCCCTATTACCCCCAGATGAAACCGTCTTGTTACAAAACACGCTTAAATTTCTTATTGATTCATCGTTTTAATGAATTAAAATTATAAATCACTTCATATTTATTTAACTTTGATGGCACATTTATATACAATAAAATTCATTAAATCAAAACAACAAAGTTGCCACCTCATCAGTGAAAAGGTTGGGTAATACTGATCTAAATAAAATTAATTGGACAAGTTCATTTTCCATACCCTTAAAAATATTGGACATGGTCCTTTAAAACTAGACTGATGCATTGCACAAGCCAAATAGCATTCTTAACCATTTAAAGTGTCCATATGAATAATTAAATGATTTAATAGCATTGAAATTTTTTTGCGCAATTTTCATAAACTTAATTTTACAACGAAACACGTGCAAAATATTGTCACAAATATCACAAACGACAAGAGAGCAAATTTATACTTTACAACATACATACATAATTATCTCACAATTTATTGCTGTCAAATTTTAATATTATAAATATATTACTATATAAAATCAAAATCATATTGCAAATCCAATCAGACAATGATAAATCATATATGAAAATAAACCGCGAACATCAATAACTACATATATCATTACGGCGCAGCAAACTAATAGCAAAAGTTCACATAATTCTAAATGAATGAAAAATGACAACAAAAACGGTATACAAAATATTTAGACAATTTCAACCGATATTCTGTCTAAAATATAATATTATTAATAAAATATTAACAAAACTTCATAGGCATATAAAAAAACAGTGGATAAATTAAGAAAATGAAACTTAATAATAATAGTAATGTATTAATAAGTATGAAACACATAAATAAACAAATTCTTGATTTGTTATTGACTTTTGTAGCTCCCTTTTGTTAAACTAGGCGTTTGAATGCGCTCCCTATAATTATGATGAAGGTTATGAATTATTGCAAAATGAGGTTACAGAAACATCTCCAAGATCGCCTTTGGGCTTAAAATTCACTCCTAATAAAATAACAATTCTAAAAAAATGACTAAAAATTTGATAATTAATTTCACTATACAAAAATATGATCCTTACCAGGAAAAAATTAATAAATAAGGAATGATAAATAAATAAATTATATTATATAAATAATTAAAATATTTAAAATTCATAAAATCAATAAAATAGAAATATTTATTTTTACATTATTAGTTTTTTTATCATTCAAATATTTTTAATCTTATAACATTACTAAATTACTTACTCATTTTATTATTTTATTTAATAATTTCATTTGATCAGCATTCCCCCTTTTATTTACAGTTTTGATAAGTATTTTTATATATTTCGGAAATTTTGTGCATATTTTCCATCTCAACTCAAAATGATTTATTTAGTTCTTACATATTATTTAAATTGTTAGACCAGAACACAAATAGCCTTGAGAATTGTTTAAATGCATCAGTAATACAGCACGAAAACCCAGCACCAAGATATCTTGAAATACAATATACAACACCAACTAAACACTTTAAAATCTCAGAGAAAATAAATAAATATAAAATCAAAAACATAAAAGTAAAATAAAATAAATACAAAATGCATCAAGAACCGCACGAAATTTACATAAAAAATAACATAATAACAAGAAAAATTGACCGTAAAATGACCATTTATATAATAGTAAAAATTAATGAATTAAATAAAAATAAAATATTTTTAGCTGAATAAATTTATTTAAAAATGTTAAAAATAAATTACCAATTTAAATTAAGAAATAAATAAAAATTTAATTAAGATAACACAAATAATTTCAAGGTCAAATTTTGTTTAATCGCAATAAAAATAACACGCAAGGTTAAGGTCAAATTATAGGTATATATGTGTTTTCACAAATTTTCAGCACAAATTGACAACCAAATTGACAGACTGTGTACAGCCAAATTGACAAGACAAGATCAGACCAAAATTAACAGGCTGTATGCAGAGACAAATTTAATTCTACTATTAGCTGTAGCTGGTCAGATTGATTTTAAATTACTGTTGTCGATTTGTGGTATTACTTTTCGGTAGTGTTTTTCAATTACCTACAATTATGGAATTTTATGATATGAAATGAAGAGTATATGGAGAATATTTATGGAATTTTATGAAATGAATGTAGAATTTATATGAAATTTTATTACCAAACTTCGTCTAGTAATTCGCCATTCATTTTTCGTAGGTATAAATGTCCTATGAGTTTGAGTTAAATGACATTATATGAAACCTCAATCGCCAGAATACATTGATTAAACACATCTAACAAATTAGGACGTAAGAAAATTAAACACATCACCATACTTTCCCAACAAAACAAACGAGAACAAACCCATTAATAAAATAATGCATTACCATATTCTGCTATTATAGACGGCTTATGGGTCGACGCATCCAGAATCACAGTTAGGTTTCCGGTCCGAACGGCAGCACGATGTCGGCAGGTGAAGTGAGATGCCGGTTACTTAATATCGCCAGTAAAAGAGTCCAGGAAACACCACCGGCCCAGCAACGACGAGATAGATCTCCCCTACGTGGTCATAAAACGAGAGCCAGGGCAAAGCCCAGCTTGAGAGGCTCGTCAGAGAGCCGAATTTACTCTAGTCTGACTAGAGATTTATCAGAGGCAAACCAACTGACAGGTCACCATGACCAGACGATGGCTAGACAGAATCAACGCGGACATCGCAACAGGAAGGATACTAAGTATCGATGGGTACGCCCCCGCATACGGAGTATCCTATGAACTTGACGATTCTGCTCTTGGAGAAATGGATGCTCCGATAAACGTCGTAGTACACAGACGGTTACTACCAACGGGATTTCAATAGAAGATCGCCAATTTTTCAGCAACCCAGGCAATCTAGCATGTCTATGCAAGATGATCAGTTACTGGAGGTCGCGATTAAGTGAGACCTTAACTCTTAGAGACAACTGTAATAAACTCTTAATTTAACATTTATGGAATTTTTCTTGTTTAAAGTTGTGTAAAAAGGTTGCGTGGAAACCCCTATTAATTTTTCACAAATCAATAAATGATATTAAAGATTTAATACATATTCGTTATGTCGGAATAATAGCAAATGCTATGATAACAACTCAACCAGTGTTCTGGATTAAAGTTTTGGCTGACTACCTTGAGTTTGCCACCACAGCATCTTATTGCTATTTCAGACAACCTATCTGTATGAATCAGGTTTCAGCAATGTTTCAGAAACTAAAACGAAATAAACTAGACGTGTTATTGGCCCCTATTACCCCCAGATGAAACCGTCTTGTTACAAAACACGCTTAAATTTCTTATTGATTCATCGTTTTAATGAATTAAAATTATAAATCACTTCATATTTATTTAACTTTGATGGCACATTTATATACAATAAAATTCATTAAATCAAAACAACAAAGTTGCCACCTCATCAGTGAAAAGGTTGGGTAATACTGATCTAAATAAAATTAATTGGACAAGTTCATTTTCCATACCCTTAAAAATATTGGACATGGTCCTTTAAAACTAGACTGATGCATTGCACAAGCCAAATAGCATTCTTAACCATTTAAAGTGTCCATATGAATAATTAAATGATTTAATAGCATTGAAATTTTTTTGCGCAATTTTCATAAACTTAATTTTACAACGAAACACGTGCAAAATATTGTCACAAATATCACAAACGACAAGAGAGCAAATTTATACTTTACAACATACATACATAATTATCTCACAATTTATTGCTGTCAAATTTTAATATTATAAATATATTACTATATAAAATCAAAATCATATTGCAAATCCAATCAGACAATGATAAATCATATATGAAAATAAACCGCGAACATCAATAACTACATATATCATTACGGCGCAGCAAACTAATAGCAAAAGTTCACATAATTCTAAATGAATGAAAAATGACAACAAAAACGGTATACAAAATATTTAGACAATTTCAACCGATATTCTGTCTAAAATATAATATTATTAATAAAATATTAACAAAACTTCATAGGCATATAAAAAAACAGTGGATAAATTAAGAAAATGAAACTTAATAATAATAGTAATGTATTAATAAGTATGAAACACATAAATAAACAAATTCTTGATTTGTTATTGACTTTTGTAGCTCCCTTTTGTTAAACTAGGCGTTTGAATGCGCTCCCTATAATTATGATGAAGGTTATGAATTATTGCAAAATGAGGTTACAGAAACATCTCCAAGATCGCCTTTGGGCTTAAAATTCACTCCTAATAAAATAACAATTCTAAAAAAATGACTAAAAATTTGATAATTAATTTCACTATACAAAAATATGATCCTTACCAGGAAAAAATTAATAAATAAGGAATGATAAATAAATAAATTATATTATATAAATAATTAAAATATTTAAAATTCATAAAATCAATAAAATAGAAATATTTATTTTTACATTATTAGTTTTTTTATCATTCAAATATTTTTAATCTTATAACATTACTAAATTACTTACTCATTTTATTATTTTATTTAATAATTTCATTTGATCAGCATTCCCCCTTTTATTTACAGTTTTGATAAGTATTTTTATATATTTCGGAAATTTTGTGCATATTTTCCATCTCAACTCAAAATGATTTATTTAGTTCTTACATATTATTTAAATTGTTAGACCAGAACACAAATAGCCTTGAGAATTGTTTAAATGCATCAGTAATACAGCACGAAAACCCAGCACCAAGATATCTTGAAATACAATATACAACACCAACTAAACACTTTAAAATCTCAGAGAAAATAAATAAATATAAAATCAAAAACATAAAAGTAAAATAAAATAAATACAAAATGCATCAAGAACCGCACGAAATTTACATAAAAAATAACATAATAACAAGAAAAATTGACCGTAAAATGACCATTTATATAATAGTAAAAATTAATGAATTAAATAAAAATAAAATATTTTTAGCTGAATAAATTTATTTAAAAATGTTAAAAATAAATTACCAATTTAAATTAAGAAATAAATAAAAATTTAATTAAGATAACACAAATAATTTCAAGGTCAAATTTTGTTTAATCGCAATAAAAATAACACGCAAGGTTAAGGTCAAATTATAGGTATATATGTGTTTTCACAAATTTTCAGCACAAATTGACAACCAAATTGACAGACTGTGTACAGCCAAATTGACAAGACAAGATCAGACCAAAATTAACAGGCTGTATGCAGAGACAAATTTAATTCTACTATTAGCTGTAGCTGGTCAGATTGATTTTAAATTACTGTTGTCGATTTGTGGTATTACTTTTCGGTAGTGTTTTTCAATTACCTACAATTATGGAATTTTATGATATGAAATGAAGAGTATATGGAGAATATTTATGGAATTTTATGAAATGAATGTAGAATTTATATGAAGAATATACGATTACGCCTCGAAACTTTTACCGAATTTAGATGGTAACATTTAATTTTTTTTATTTTTTGTGGCCCACAGCCAAAAACAAACTACAAGTAATTAAAGTTACGCATAATCTATCGAACTGTGTAAGTGCGTGTATAATCGCCAATAGTTCATGTCCGTGAAGGCTACGGCGTGAGAACGCAGGAGCTGGAACGTCAATATTATCTGTACATAGGGGAAATTGGAGGGTAAATGAGTAGTCTTGTGGCTGCTCCTTCATCATCCGTTTCCTGAAAAATAGATCTAAAAATCACTAATAACAATCGGCTAAAAATCACTAACACTGAGTAGTCCAGTGGGCACTCATTAACTATGAAATGAACATACATAGATCTTAAGGACAAAGAGAGGGAATGGAAATTGCGAAATCGTTGCAACAGTTAAAATGAATAACCATCGGAAAAAAATTAATCCGAACGACCAAAATCATGAAAAATAATGTTTTTAAATAATATATAAGAATTAAATAAATTATGTTGAATTGAAACGGAAAATATGGGCAGAACGCTGAGCAAATTTTCGGAAATAGTTAAAACATTTATCATAAAAACTGAAAAATAGTAAAGCAAAGGTGGAATGTTGTTCAACTGTTAGTAGAATATTCTTATAAACTGTAAAATAAGGGCGGAACGCTGCTTAAATTTTCCGAGTCAATGAAAATACTTTATCGAAAACTATAGAATAAGGATAAAACCGAAAAATAAGGGTGGGACGCTGCTAAAATTTTTCGAATTAACAAAAATACTTTATCGAAAAACGGAAAAATACAGATGCATTACAGCTAAATTTTTATATAAGAAAAATATTTCTTAAAGCTGAGGAATAAGGACGAATCCCTACACAGAAATTTTAATAATAATTATAATTATAATAATAATTATAATAATAATAATAATAATAATAGTAATAATAATAGTAATAATAATAGTAGTAATAATAAAGGTAATGGTAATTATAGTAATAAGAATAATAGTAAATGTAATAGTAGTAACAATTAATAAAGGTAATACATGTAATAGTAACAATGACAATACTAGTATCAATAATAGAGAAAATTGTAGGTATAATAGGGATAAGGGTAAGAGAGATACTGTGTGAATATTTAACATAAAAAGGGTGTATATGCCATAGAATAATCATCAACACGAACGACGATAAGAAGGACTATGGAAACGGACATAACAATGAATGATATGAGAGTATAGGTTAACCTTTGAAAGAGATAGGAGAATAATGGGACCTAAAAATCGAAATCGAGCACAGGCCTTCTATCGGCAGCTCGTTGGACCCATGGATCGTTCAGTCAATTATAGCATTAGCAATAGCGCTCACTTTTTGCGGACGACCTACCCACTCGAACACAGTTCCAACGTTGCTTAGCAACGGGTGCCGAGTGCTAAGCGAAAAATATTTGTATGGTGTTGTCTGGGTAACAACCATATAGCTTCAAAATATCAACACCCAGAAACCCACCAATTACTAATTTTAAGATTTTGGTCGTTCGGATTAATCTTTTACCGATGGCTATTCATTTTAACAGTTGCAACGATTTCGCGATCTTCCCACTACCCTTTCGTTTTCTTTGTTCTTATGATTTATTTGTGTTCACATTGTATTTAATGAGTGCCCACTGAACTACTCGGTGATAGTGATTTTGAAAGTTTATGTCGATTTTATAGAAATTGGGTTCAAGAAAGTTGAGCCAAAAGACCCACTCTTGAGCTACAATCTTTCTCTATTCAGTTCTATGATTTGACGTGCGGGCTTATCGTTACTCACGACTAGACACTCACTGACAAGACTATAGGCGGAGAAACCGCACTTACACAGTTCGATTAGTGTGTTAAATTTGATTACTTGCTATATGTTTTGGCTATGGGCCGGAAAATAAATATGCAATTTAAATGGTAATATTTATTTAAAAACTTCGATGCACAAAAGTTGTTGGTTGTAAATATTTATTCAGCATATCACATCATCCATCAGAAATTCATTCGGAAAAACATGTTAAATTGGCAATTCGTAATTCATAAAATCATCGTGAACTATTCATAAATTCATATGGCAGTAAGTATTCAGATTTAAAACACAAATCAATACTCGTACACTAGCTGAGAGTTGTCGTGTTCAGACAAAACATTTACCAGCGTTAATTACCTGAATACACGGCTCTCAGCTTGTTACACACACTAACTAAAAATTCAGACAATTTTTTTTCCAAACACATCAGTACCATAACCGTGAGTGCGTATTATTTTTATTGCGATAAAACAAAATTTGACATTGAAATTATTTGTGTTATCTAAATCTAATTTTTATTATTTTCTTAATTTCAATTGACAATTTATTTCTAAAATTTTTAATTGAATTTTTTCAACCAAAAATATGTCATTTTAATTCATTAATTTTCTAATTTTATATAAATTGTCGTATTTTGGTCAAATTTCTTGTTATTATGTTATTTTTTATGTAAATTTCGTGCGGTTTTTGATGTATTTGGTATTTATTTTATTTTACTTTTGTGTTTTTTGATTTTATATTTATTTATGTTCTCTCAAATTTTTTGGGTGTTTAGTTGATGTTGTATTTTAAGTAATCTTGGTGCTGGGTTTTCGTGCTACATAACTGATATATTTAAACAATTTCAAGGCCGTTTGTGTTCTGGCCCAACATGTATCTAGATAGCCTTCCTTTATAATAGGCAATAATTATCAAAAAATTGAAATATATTATGAGGATAATTAATATAATGCATATAATTCTCATGTTAAAAATATGTAACGAACTTTAATAAAATGATAATAATAAATTTAAATAAGTTCAATGTTAAATTATGGAATGATTAAATTGCTTGATTGTAAAATTAATTTTTAGAGAAGTTTGTAATTTAAAAATATTAAATATTTATTGAATGTTTGTGTATTAATATTCCCTATTAAATTTTTAATTCATGCTTGCTAAAATATCCTCAAAATAAATACTAAAAATATTTATGATAAAAACCAACTTTAGATCGTTGTTTTAATATTGGAACTATTTCGTAATAACTTCATTCGGAGACCTCAGTTTTACCCACTGTCATTCAGTGCATAATCAAACTAATAGATTAGTCTATGAGAAATTTCAGCCGATTTATAATGCACTAATAATTACTGTAAACCTAAATAAGTCGTTCTATTTCATTTCAGATTCAGAGGAATAATCGCAAGTAAAAGATTTTTTATAACTTAATTACAAATTTTATGGACATTCATCAAATTATTAAACAGGAATTTATACAAAAACAAAATAAACTGACAATATATAAGTACAATAGGCGTCGAATTAATTGTCCCTCGTATATAATAAATTAATAATTAATTAAAATAGTTTGGTGTTTATGCAAAATGGAATTCCTAGTCACACTTCTAAGCTGTCTAAAGGATATCTTACTTTGTCAATATTACCACATTAATGTGACCCGACATAGCACCAACCTTAATCCTATCGATTGTAAAGGTCATTGTAAAGAGGCGCCCATATCAATACAGAGACAACCAAAGAATATTTCGTTAATGGATCCTGCATTAGGTGTGACATGCCGGGAACTTGTGGCATCGATTCCTGATCGAGTACAAAAGGTGATACGAGCATAATGTGGAAACAATAGACGTGGTAATTAATTTTTCCCTTATCGTATGTGAGAAATGTAATCAGTAGTTGCGTAATAATGAATTGTGTTATAAACAATATTAAAAAGGGAAAAATTTTTATCATCGACAATATATAATCTATCAAGAGAAGTAAAGAATTAGTTGTGTAAAGTAATTAGCAAACGAATTTTTATTTTGAATGAGGATGGAAGCTCAAAAGAAGTTGAAATACGAGTAGAAATATACTAATTACAAATGCTACTTTGAAAGAATTTAAAAGGTAAGCAATTATCAGGCGGATACTATCGTGAACGACAACAGCAATAAACGATAGGTTATCAGAATTTAGGTCTTACACAAACTATACTGGTTATCATTCACATAATTTTGTATTACCAGAAGATCATAGTGTGCAAAGTGGAACTTCTGGAATCTATTTTGTTATTGATATGAATTTATATTCTTTTAGGATTAATTTGTTGGGCTCAAAACTTCAAGCTTTTACACTTACAGCCAATGAAGCTCTGTTTCGTTGCATCTTTAACATTTCTTTGTTTGTTTTTATAGCCA
This sequence comes from Schmidtea mediterranea, assembly GCA_022537955.1. Classification (NCBI taxonomy): domain Eukaryota; kingdom Metazoa; phylum Platyhelminthes; order Tricladida; family Dugesiidae; genus Schmidtea; species Schmidtea mediterranea. The sequence continues at coordinate 14,066,473 of CM039680.1, forward strand.
TGGTTGTAGTATATGTACGTATGTATGTATTTATAAAAAAAATTACAAAAATAAAGATTTATTCAGATAAAGTTCAACATTGGCAGAGGATTTTGTATGTATTTAATGATTGAACTTCTGAAAATAGCAACAGATGATTCCATAATAAAATTGCATATAATTCAATTAGAATAAGTTAGATTAAGAATTGTGTTAGTCTAAATAAGTTAAGTTAGAAAATATGCTAAAGTTAGTTTAAAAAAAAATTTCGGCTTAGATAAATTGTAACCGATTAATGAAGAACTCATGCTGTTAGATGCGGTTAAATTCAAACAACTGAAGCATTTGTAATTCTGACATTTGTGCAGATATTGTTAATTGATTTCAGTATAATTTACAAAATTTAAATAGTTTTTTTAATTTGTTTTAATTCGTTTTAATTTAAGAGCTTTTAACTCCATCCAAAGACACCATAATCATAATGATGATGAGATATTTTGTAATCAAAAATAGTAGAATTATTGATAGGAATTAGGAAATTCTGGCTGTATCCAGTCACTATAATGGGAATTTAAGAAACTTTATAGCCTTTAATTGACTTTGTTTACTATAAAAGCGAGATAATAATAAATGATGAATTCTAAAACAATGTAAATAAGCATTTGGTAAATTTTTTAAATTTTATTATAATTCACTAAATAATACTATATATCAAATTACTTTTAAAAATCTATACAATTAAAATCAAAACAACAGTGATTTTAGAGTACTTTTATAAAATATTAAAAAAGAACAGGAAACAGAAAGATGTAACAGTAAACAGCTAAACAAAATAAGATCAAAACGGCAATAAATATCGACAAAACTGTCGGCGGAACATATTTATATAAAAATAGAATAAAACTAAAAATGAAATGTTATTCATAAATGGTAACATAAAATAATAAATAATTTAATTATGTGTTATTTAACGATATTTAATACAACTTAAAGTTTTTCAAAGTTTCAATTTCACTCTGCTCAATAAAATATACAAAAAAATCTATTGTAACAATTCAAAAATAGCGACAGAAGATTCAACGGAAGTCAAGCAAATGGAAGAAGTTAGTGAAGCCAAAAACACTGCTGATTATGGTTTCCTAAATAAATTTATTTGTGAGAATTTGTATTTATCACATTGGTGTAAGAAAAGAAAAAAATCCATTCCTAAGGCAAGATGTTTCCTTTTGTATTATATTAATAACATTTATATAATCAATAATAAAATAAATTTGGCAACGATTTAATTAAAAGATAACGCAAATAAAAAACTCTTCGTACAATATATTTCGACAGCATAAATTCGAAAAAATTCTCTTCAGCAATAATAAATTTATACATTTGCTAAACACAAATTATCAGATTTCTCATTCACCTTTACATTATAAGCCGACGAAATCAAATTTTTTTTACAAAATTGGCAATCTTTCAATGCAATTTTGAAAGGTTTTCTAGACCAAAATTAAAGGTGTTAAAAGTCACTAATTTTAAGCAACTAATCTGAGAAAAATCTTAGAAAAAAGTGTTTATCATGAAAAAAAAAACTTATAATAATAATAAAAAATAAAAATAATAAATAATAATAATAAATAATGATAAATAAATAATAATAATAAATAATAATAAATAATAGTAATAAATAATAAAAAAATAAAAATAATAATGATAATAATAATAATAATAAATAGTAATAAATAATAAACAATAATAATAATAAATAATAAATAAATAATAATAATAAATAATAGTAATAAATTATAATAAATAATAGTAATAAATAATAAAAATAATAATAATAAACAATAATAATAATAATAAATAATAATAATAATAAATAATAAAAATAATAATAATAAACAATAATAATAATAATAATAATAATAATAATAAATAATAATAATAATAAATAATAATAATAAATAAAAAATAATAATAAATAATAGTAATAAATAATAATACAAAATAGATATTATCAAAAATAATAACATTCTAAATAATATAGAAATTTATAGAAATATATATATATAATAAGTGCTTTTATAAATTTATTTATTGGAATTTAATTTCTCCATTGATTATTATTCTTTTTATTTTAATAAACTGTATAATTACAAACTCAATGTACTCAATTGACTAGAAATAACCAATAAATTTATAAAATAATAAAAATATATGGTAGCAAATAACCTTGCAATTCATTGGTGGGGATAGGTTGATATTTCTGGGCTTTATTTTGACTGTCTAAACATCAGAAAAAAATAATGAAAAATAAATGATAAATAATAATTAATTTAAAATAATAAAATTCATGATCGGAAAATTGTGCACATAATTTTCAATTTTATTCCATATCAGCATGCCGTTATTTTCAAAAGTTAGACTAGTACAATTTTCTATTTATGAGTTCTGTGTTGCTTTTATGATTCGGTTTAGATTAAATTTTTCTAATAAATAAATAAATTAGCAGTAACTAAAAGATAAATGGATCAATGTAAAAATGAAAATATCACAAGAATCTGCAGAATTGTATGAAATAATAAATATAATTTCAAGTTTTAAAAGTGAATAAAAGGCTCGCGCCCCTGATAATCTCGAATTTAATGTATTTGATAAAAGACAGTTTGATGTTCCAAGACCAGTTCCTCATGTACCTAAATTCCTTAGGATTGATAACAAAAATGCATCTCGGCCTAAACCGATAAAAAATGTAAAGAAAATAAATCCAAAATCTATGAAGTTTCTAAAGGACTGGCTAAATATTTTTTACCTTTCCCTGATGAAATTGCTTATTCATCATCAGATTTATTAATCTTCATTTCGACAACTGAAATTTACATTTTATCTATTTTGATTTTCGAGAGCTGGAGTCAACGAATTGTTGCCAATGGATCTCAAAATGCACTGATTCAATTTTCCCCAGAGTTCTTTCAATTAGTTTCAAAGTTTCTGTTTGGTGAAAATCCTGATTGATTAATTATTAGAAACAATGACGAGAAATGTGTAAAACATTATTTCAATCGATATTGAGATCAGAGTAGATGATAATTTTTCGAACTCGGTTTATTCGTTTCGATATTTTGACATTGTCCTTGAAATCGGTTTGACAATAATAGGTAGAGAAGTGTTTTAATTGGTCATTGATATAAAAAGGATCTATCAATTCAATACTCTTATTATCAGGGATGCAATACACTGTCGCATGTAAAAGTCTTGGAGTTGATTTGTCGATTTATTCAAAATTGGCTATCAACTGGCAACTAAAAGCGGGTTGCTAAATAATTTGTACATAAAATTGCCAAAGATTTCTCAAGAGGCCTCGAATGGGATTTTGTTACCGCGCTATTTAAACGTATTTGCTGCTGATTTGTGTCAATATCATGGCGTTAAAGCTCAAAACGTTATCGTGACTTCGTGGATATGTTGAATGTAGATTTCAACAGTCCTGATTTCAATTTGGTGATAAATGCCCACAGAAAAATGCATACAGACAGTATTGCTCACACGAAAAATCCTCACATAGAAAAAAGCACTACAATAAAATAAATAGAGAAAAAATCAAGAATAATATTCAATATAAGAGTTAATCAATGTACGATACATCATAATGATATTTATATTGGTTAAAAAAGTATAGCTGGAAATTAAAATAATTCAAGTTCTAAAATTTTTTAATTGTTGATTGAAAAACTATGAATGCTTGTGTTCTAGAATAATGCAAGTAAAAGATTGTAAAGCAAAAAAAAAATACAAAAGAGATAAAAATTTATGTTATTCCTTACATTTTTTTTATTCAATATATTCTATTTAATACAAATATAATTTCAAAATTTATTGCAAACTAGCCAACTTGCGAAAGTATAAACTTTCGTTCACAACTCGGGTTTGAAATAAATTATACTTAAGAATATTTTAATTTTATTTTCTGTGTGCATTTGTCTATGTAGGCATTTTTCGTTTGGGCAATAATCCGATCACGCCTGATTTCATATTGAGAAATCAAGTCCTGGAATTTGCCTCGGTTATCATATCTATTCTTAACTGCAAATTCTTTATCAATTTTGAACATATTATATAATAGAAAAAATAGTGTTGATGTTTTAATTTTAATTTTTAATAAATCAGCATCGAGGTAAAAGTCCGTGTCCAATCACCATATAAATTATAAAATATATAATTATACAATTGATGCAATGATAAAAAATATAAAAGTTATTTAATTAAAAATAGAAGTATGGAAAAATATATTATAAGTGTTTGTATAAATTTATTTATTGGAATTTAATTTCTCCACGGATTATTAATATTATTATTTTAATAAATTGCATAATTATAAGCTCAATGTACTTGAAATATTTTAAATTAGCAATAAATTTATAAAATAATAAAATATTTATTGTAGCAATTTACCTGATTTAGCATCCTCTACCTTCTTGGGTTCAGTTTCGTTGACTAAAGCATTGCAAAAAAAATAATGAAAAATATTATGATAAAATACAAATTAATAAAAAAAATTAAATCAATATTATTTGCTTTAATTAGTCATATCCTAAAACTATCTATCATGTCAAAAACACGTATAAATTCTGGATAATATAATAATTCACTACTATTACAATAATATTAACTTGTGAAAAATCCTTCTTTAGTTTCAATAATTTTATTTTCATACTTTCTCCTTGAGTTTTCTGCTGATACAATTATGCCATGTCTTACTTCTTGGTCGTAAACCTTTGAGGAAACATGAGTAACTTCCTTCAACTGCCTGAGTATTACAATGAAATTTGGATATTGGCAATGGAGTTGCTTCAACTAGCTGTCTTAAATACTCGTCAGATGTCATTTAGAATACGTGCAGACGTGTTGAAGATGAGTTCCAATTGATCAGGTCACAGTAATTCTCGTCTTAAAAGTTGACGTAGCTGTTTTTTGTAGATGACTGGGCCACCTGGCATATTGATTTGCTACAAAATAATAGAATTCGTTGAACGATGTAGAAGAAATTCTTGGTACCGACTGTCAAATATGG